>CAJQZJ010014907.1:0-12879 GCA_907164525.1 Lophiomys imhausi | reverse complement strand
CCCACTGCTGGCTACATATACAAAAGAAATGAAATCAATATTGAATATAGACATCTGCACTCTCATATTTAGTGTAACACTATTCACAATAGTGAAGGTAAATGTACAACAATGGATGGACAGACAATAAAAACGTACATGTACATAATGAAATACTATGTAGACATAAAGAGAAGAAATCTTGTCATTTGAGACAACATATAAGGAATGACAAGTCATTGTGCTAAGTGAAATAAGAGAGGCATAGAAAGTATCATACAATTTCATTCATAATTGGATATAAAAATATAGACCTTATAGAAAAAAATCCTGAGTAACAATGTTGAAAATCCTCTTCAAGACCAAGTGGTGGTGGTGCACACCTTTAATCCCAGTATTCAGGAGGCAGAGGCAGGCAGATCTCTGTGAGTTTGAGGCCAACCTGGTGTCTACAGAGAGAATTCCAGGACAGCCAGAGCTACATGGAAGAACCCTGTCTCAAACAACAAACAAACAAACAAAAAGGGAAAATGAAAATATTCTTCAAATACCATTACCAAAGGCTTCAGTGAGATCACAAGGGTTTATCTTTTAAAGAAAAGTGCATTTTCTGCCACATCTAATTACTTGCAGTTTCTCAACTGGGTCTTTATGTACACTTGTTTTCATCTGTACATACTTTGCTTCGAGTATTCATTCATTCTTCATTCATTCATTTCACTGACAAACATTTTTTCCAAGCTTCTACTGTGTGATAGGCACTAACAGTACAAGGGGGGTTTCTCATGGAGGTTACATTCTGTTAGGAAGGGCAAAACAAACAAACAAACAAATAAGAGCAGGGCTGGGAATGTGGCTGGGTAGTAGAATGCTTGTCTAGAATGCATGACTCGAACCCTAATAGAACAAAAAAGGAAAGATGATGTTAACAGCTTATGGGAAAAAACAATGTGGGATAATCCACGGTATCTGTGCAGGTAGGGGATTCCAAGGAAGTATCACATTTTAGCTTTGCTTAAATGATAGTAAGCCAGCTACACATTTCACTTTCACCTTCGATTCCTTCCTTTGGGAAGCATTTGCAGGGCCTTCCAGCTTGTTCTGTGACTCCTCTTTTCATGATCCCTGGCATTCTAGCTACACCTCCAGCAAAGAACTTCCCTATGAATGACATATGTAGCCTCACTTCCCAAGCTAGACAACTATTGACATTTGTGAAAACAAATGTTTTAACTCTGTACTGCAATGGAAAGGATGAGACAGACCAGTTGGGCAAGCCAGTTTTGTTGTTCTGTTGTTTTGCTTCTTAGAGGGAGAGAGAGAGAGAGAGAGAGAGAGAGAGCCCTACTTTTTAGATCAGGCTGGCCTCCACTTGGTGGCAATCATTCTGTCTCAGTCTCCCAACTGCTGGGATTGCAGGTGTGAGCCACTGTGACTGGTCAGTACACACATTTTAAGTTTCTCTGATAAAATTTTCAGTAATCATGAAGAAATGAGACAAAGAACATCCTGGACAAGGAAATGAGATAAGAAGATTTAATTGTAACTAAAAATACTGTAAAAGGTAAAGCCTTGAAACATGACGTTGTTAAAAGGATCAATTATCTAAGCTTCAAAAACAGTGACTTCTTTCTGTACACTGTTCATTCTCTGACACAGAGCACACCTCATTACTGTATTGTTGTGAGTGCTTTCCTTCTGTATAGTGAGCTTTCTATAGATGCTGATCATGCCCTTCGTGTCCTTTGTCCTAAATTCACAGCAAAATGTCTGCTTAATGAATTAATCTGAAGTTTTAAAGTTCGTCCTTGTGGTTTGTCTTTAACTAGGACAAAGACTCTCTTTACATCAATAAATTATATTCAAATTGCATGGGCAATGATTTTAGAAGAAATGATTTTAGAAGATGATTCAAATTGCATGGGCAATGATTTTAGAAGAGTTAAAAAATGAAGTTATGTCCTGGGTTCTTTTTTATACTAATGCTGCCAATTCTACCATATGGCTTCCTGGGTGGTTGGGAGAAGACAAACCCAATCTTTCTCATTGGAAACATTCATTAGTAATATTCAACTGTGTGGCATCTCCTTTCAGACATATCTATTACTCCTGATGCCAAGCAAATGAAAGTGGTGACAAAAAACTCAAAGGCTGTCACACTTCCACAAGAAGAGTTGGATCTTCAGCTTGAGAGTCAGGCTGCAGGGATTTAAATCCTGTCTCTAGCACATACTACCCAAGTGGGTGGGCTGAGGGGCATTACTCACCTCTTGGTACCTCAATCTCCTTGTTAGGAAAACTAGGTCTAATGATAGCTCATATCCCTGCGGGTACTATTAAGATTAAATGAAAAAAAAGTTCAGTGTTGACCTAAATTAAACAAAATGCTCTGCTTGTAGGTATTCCCAAACACCAGAAGTGTGTTTCCACATGTGCTCAGACGATCTGGGGGCTATTTCTAAGGTCTGGATCCTCTTCCCCTTAGGGAGACTTACTGTTATTTGTAAGCTAAGTCTCACAACAGCAGTGGAATTGATCATTCCTGTCCAACAGACCACAGAGTCAAGAGCTCAACTAAGCCAGGGATGCTCTGCCTGTTAAACAACAGCTCTCAGCAAAGGGCTTAAAGGTAACCCAAGGAAAACATGATAACCAAGATAACTACAAGGCACTAAGAACAAGGCCCCTTAGGATTTGCCAAAGACCCTGCCAGCCAATAAGAAGGGAAAGAGGTTCAATAACATCACAAGCCAGCAAGTGTAAACTTAGTTTTATTTTTAAAATATAGAATTGTAAGCTGAGTGTGGCTGTGCATGTCTGTAATCCTAGCAAATTGAGAAGGGGGACTGAGAGTTTAATACTAGCTCAAGATACAAGCAAGACCTTGTCACATGTAATCAATTGTCCATTAGGCTTTCAGATCAATCATCAGAATGACACAAAAACCAAAAAGGAGGAATGAAAGTCATTCACAAGGGTCAAGGAACAAGTTAAATTTATTTCACAGGTCTCTGAACTCCACAAAACTATAAACTATTTCAAAGCAAGGACCATCCATAGTCAAGGGTCCATTGCAGTTGCCCGATAAAAGTAAATTTGAAGAATAAACTAATATTATCATATAAAATTTTGTTTATTGCCAGATTTGCTGTAATCCCAGCAGTAGGGAGGCTGAGGCAAAAGAATTATGAGTTTAAAGCCACGCTGTACTACACAGTGCATTTAAGACAAGCCTGAACCACACAGATACACAGCAAGATCCTGTTTCAAAAATAATTTTTAAAGGGCTGCTTACAGACTTAATCAGGGGATCTTCATTATACCACACACACATACATATATACATAACAGACAGACAGACAGACACACACTCACACACACACACTGATTGGCTTCTAGCTCTGGTCCAGAAAGGGTAGCCTTATTCCACCCATGTTCACCACATGTGTTGACACATCCATATATGTACATATCGCAAATACTACACACAAACAACAACAAAATGCCAAAAGAACCAACTTGAAAGGTGTTATAGCCTATACAATTTGTTTAAACAGTATCCTTGAAATGACAAAATCATACGGGTGAAGTTAAGATTATGAGTTACCAAGGTTTAGGAATAAGGAAAGATTATAAAAATATAGTATTGCTAAAACTGCTATGTATTTTGAGTGTAGTGGGCACACAGCTCTACACAAATTATAAATAACTGTACACAAATTATAAAGTTATACATAACTAAGCACAATGAGTGCATATAATATTGGTGAAATCTAAAGGCTAATGAATTCCATCAGTGTCAATTTTCTACCTATGAAAGTACACTAAAAGTTAACAGGTATAATGGTGCCCTCTTCTAATTTTAGTAGATGGTAGGTAGAAGCAGAAAAAAATCAGACATTCAAAGTCACCCTTGGCTACATATTAAGTTCAAGACCAGCATAGGTTACAAGAGATTCTGTTTAAAAAAAAAAAACACAGTAAAATTTGAGGGGATAGCTCACTGGCAGAGTGCTAGACTGACATGCAAAAAGCCAGGGATTCAATCCCCAGCATAGTATAAGCCAGGCATGGTAGCACACACTTATAATTCCAGCACTAAGGAGGAGAAGGCAGGAGGATCACAAGTTCGAGTTCTTCAGTTTCACAGTAAAGCACCACAGCTTCAAGATCAGATTGGGATACATGACACTTGGCGCTATAGCTTCCTTAAAAAAACATGCATTTTGCCAGGCATGGTGGGGCATGCCTTTAATCCCAGCACTCGGGAGGCAGAGACAGGCAGATCTCTGTGAGTTCAAGGCCAACCTGGTCTACAAAGTGAGTCCAGGACAGCCAGGGTTACACAGAGAAACCCTGTCTTGAAAAACCAAAACCAAACCAAAACAAACAAACAAAAAAAAACCCATGCATTTGGCCAGGTGTGGTGGTACTCACTTTTTTTTGTTTGTTTGTTTTTGAGACAGGGTTTCTCTGTGTATCCTTGGCTGTCCTGGACTCGCTTTGTAGACCAGGCTGGCCTTCAACTCACAGAGATCTGCCTGCCTCTGCCTCCAGAGTGCCGGGATTAAAGGTGTGCGCCACCACGCCCGGCGGTACTCACTTTTAATCCCAACACTCTAGGGGCAAAGTCAGGTAGATCTCTGTGAATTCAAGGCCAGCCTCATTATCTACATAGCAAGTTCCTTAAGGCAAGTTATATAGACAGATCCTGTCTCAAAAAAAGTTACTATTGAAACAAGGTGAGGGATATACAGAATCTATTACTGCTTACAATTAAGTTCCACTTTGTAATTCTCTTGGGGTAAAAGAGTAGAGAAAACAAGCAAGCTCCATGTGAAGATGAACATGAAACAGGAATGGGGAGTGACAGTGGCAGTGTCCAATCTGATCCCAAAGCTTTAAAAGAACTTCTGCAGTGTCCAAAAGGCACAAGTGACCATTACTAAATAGTTGATTGATCTTCACACACCACTTCTAAAAGAAAAACTGAAACACATCATTTAACTAAGAGAATAGGTTTTCCAAATGAGATGGTGTCAACTGTCAGAACAAGACATTATAAACTGCAGGTTTGACAATTTGTTCCTGAGTTCTCCATTTTCCCCAGTTCCCTGGAGTGGGAAGATACTTAATGATGCCGAATACATCCCTTAAAAGGGAAGGGAAAAAACCCAAGTACATTCTTCCTGCATATCTGAAAGTCATGGATATATCCATGATTCTATTACATGAAATGAAGGACGCTGATTCTGGAAGTGTGTCATAGAGTCATTCAACCTAAATTACAAAAACTGTGATTACAGTGTATTGTGTTTCATGGGCAGGAGATGGGGGAATGTCTCACACTGTAGTCCACGCTAGCCTAGAACTTTCTGCAATTGCCTTCGTCTCCATGAGCCACCATATTCAACTTAATTTGCTTAAATTGAGATGCCCCAGTGAAGAGTCCCAAAGAGCAGTCAAAAGCTCTCAGAGAATTAATACACATGGACCACTCTTGCAAAACTTTATTGAGTAAAGAATTCTCTAGAACATGACAGTAAGAGCATCAAATGGTAAGAAAATGAATATTCTTGTATAAAATTGTACATGTAACTGTCATGCAAAAACAAAAGTCTGCACCTCAGCATTTTCAATAATCTGTGGAATGTTTTAAAAGGCATTAGAAGAAATGGGTAGTTTTTTTTATATGTCTCAAATCAATTACACAGGTACTGCAAAAACCTCCTTCACCCTCTCCTGCTTTCCAAATAAAATCTTAATACGAACAGGAAAAATGCCAGTCATCCCAAGAGACCATAACACTCATAGCAAAACATAAGATCTGAATTAATACGCATTACGTAGAACAAAGTCAAGAATGCTCGTTTTTGCCAAATTCATGTAGGGACACTTAATGGTTCACATGTAAGCATTTCTTTAAGTTTGTAGTGTTCACAAGTGCTGTTTTCAGTATAATTGTTTCATTCAAGTATGACTCTACCTTGGAAAAGAAAAATAAGTTGTTTGTGTCAGCAATAGGATTGCTGCTATAGTATAGAAGAGAAAAATAAACTCATCACAATTAACAGAACCATTACATATTATTCAAAAAGTTGGGGGATGCATTTTAAGGTAAAAAGTAATTTACTTTCATATGAGGAATTAAACAATGTAAACATAGTATGGGCCCAAACAATAAAATCCAGAGAAAGGCTCGACTTTCAATGGTGTGTTTGTATTATTTTAAAATGTAGGTCTGTGGATTTATACTGATCTGCTTCTATAGATAAATAATAAATCTCTCTTCTCCATTCTCAGAACCATTCTAGGGTAATATAGGAGAGACAGGTCCTTGAACATAGCCTAATACAAGTTATATTTTGACTAAAAGTTCTTTGAGTCAACCATTTTATTTACTTAGTTCATTTGTTCAACTCACTATCTTTTTATTCTTGTGCTACTTGAGGTATTACACATGCTAGACAAGCCATCTACCAATAAGCTAGATGCCTAAGCCTCCAGAGTCAAGCACTTTAAATACCAACACACATCTTGGTTACAAGTCTCTTCCATTTCCTATGGACTACTGTCTTTGTATTTGCTAATTTCCACAACTGAGACCACTGACCATCATCTGTATCAAAGCACAGGTACACTTTCTACTACTATATGTTGATTGTCTTTAGCAAACCAAGCAAAATCACAATGTTTTCAAGAACAAATCATAGTGTCTAAGTTATCAGGCTGCTGCTGGCATGACCACTGCTACTGTTGGATAGCTTCTATTCTACAATATTAATGTCTAGTATCTTTGCTTTGCTTTTCTCTCCACCCAAACCCCCTGAGAATTCTGTTTATCATCATGGCTAAGAAAAGGCTCACTGCAAGCCAGAAAGGATACTTCTTGCCTGCCCTTCCCCCTCTGACTATGCACTGTAAGTGTATGGTTATTGTCACTTTAAATATAGACTGAAGAATTCTCCATAGGGACCTCTTGATCATTAGGAAACACAGCAGTGAGAACACTTGATGAGGAGACATGGGAAGGGCTTTGTAGATCAACTGTAACACAATAAACCTCATCCTCCTCATCTCTCACATGAGTCTTAATGGCCTTAAATAAGACAGATCAGTTCAATGATATTCAAGATAAAAGGCACTAGAGATAACCACCAGCATGAAGAGGATGAAGATGCAGTTTTTTTCTGTGGGACAAGAGAGGAAACAGTCCACCTGATGTGGCCAAGGGATGTGCTCATAAATGTAAACTGCAGTCAGAGTGTATCCATAAATGTACCACTGGATCAGCAGGAAGGCCACCTCGAAGACAGACTTGAAGAAAATACTGGCCATATAGGTTAGCAGCAACCTGCCTCTCATTTTCATCTTACTATGTTCTTTACCATCACACTTGAACTTCTTTACTGCAATCTTCTGCAAGCGTGTTTCCACACTGGCACCATTAAAATGAGCAACTGCAAGTTCCTTCTCTTGCTGGTTGGACTTCTCTTTTGTCGAATCACATAGTATACATGTGCCAGGTATAAGAGTGTAGGTACAGACACACACATGATCTGTAGGACCCAGAGGTGCATGTGAGAGATCGGGAAGGCCTAGTCATAGCAGACACTTTCACAACCAGGCTGCTGAGTGTTGCGAAGGAACTCAAACTGCTCATCACTACAGGCTGACTCGATAACAGTCCCCAGGAGCAAGATTCGGAAAATGAAAAGGACCTTGATCCATACCTTTCCTCCAGCTGTGGAGTAGGGCTGAACCTGTTCTAGGAGCTGGTCCAAGACTCTCCAGTCACTCATGTTGCCTGGTTGTTTTTGCACTTAAAAGAGAAGTGGGCACACCACGTGATTGCATGTCTTGGAGGGTGAAGTGAAATACAAAAGTAAGTTCAAGAGTCATGCCTGCCTAAAGTTTAAAAGCCTGCTGCTCTTTGGTACCTTCCTCATTCCTTCTCCTAATAAGAGAAAATTACTGACACTAGGTAAAAACTTATAGGAATTCATTTTCATAAATGGTAAGTATTCCTACACTAGAACATATATGTATCCACAATTAAGCAAGTAACCTAAGTGGGAAAACAGATAAATTTAAAGGTCTCCTTCATTTTAGTATAAGACAATCTCCAAAATAATGAGTCAACTGTTTGGCATATTAACAATTCATACTCATACACTGATTAATGCAGCTTCAGAAGTTGGGCCAACATTTCCCAAAGAGACAATGATATTCACTCATCCATTATTTATTCAGTGTCTACTAGGTGAAATGTACTATAATAGGCATGGGCTCTTACTGTTGAGTAAAACAGAATATACTTGTGGAATTTACAATCAACTGGGGAAAACAGATCATTTCAAATATGGTGTTTTGTTGGTACATACAGTAATTGCAAGCTCAGAGAAGGCTAAGCAGAAGAATCACTGAGAATTCTAAGCCAGCCTGGACTATCTACTGAGTACTTTATCCTGAGCTACAGAGTGAGATTTTGTTTTTAACAAGTACAGCATTTTATTAAATCTATTATATAATTAATTATAAGCTAAATCATTTCACAATTCTGAAGGGAATCAAGAAATCCAGTGTAAGATACATCTTACATCCTTTTTATGTTTATTTATTACTTTAAGTTACATCTCTATCACAGTCCCCTCTCTCCACCCCCCCATCCTTCCTCACTCTCCCACCTCCCCCCCATCTTAATTTCAGAAATGGATGCATGTGTTATATAATCAAAGGAAGGCTCAGTGAACAAGTGAATATACAATAATTGCAAATTTAAATAGATGCTGAGAGGATAACAACCAGGAGGCACTGACAGAGAATAAGGTGAGAAAACCCTATCCAGACTGATTAGAGATAGCTTTACAAGAAATAAGAAAATTATTGCTGAATGAGGAAGAAACAGCAAAGACTTTAAAGGAAAAGAACTCACTGTGTTCAAAAAAATTAAAAGGTAGGAAGAGTAGCTGTTGAGGTAGTGGGCAGTGTAAGGGATGAAAGTCACAGAAGAGCTATGTCAGACACCAACCACTTAGTAGCAGAGAAGCCTGGGTGCAGAAACAAAGATTACACTGTAAAACTAGGACAAGACTAAGGCCATGGGAAAATTTACAAATGGTTGTCTGAGACTTTGCAGAGTGAGTGGGAGGGCTGGTAGGACAAGATTAGAGCAAGGGACATATAGATCAGTAAAAAGATGGGAACTCCATGCTAATGGGTAGACAGAAAGTAAGTTTTGATGGAAACTAAATGCAAAGAGGATTTCAAGAGTGATGGGGACCTGGAGAGATGGCCCAACAGCTAGGAGGATATAATTATGATACATGAAGAGCTTAAGATGAAAACACTTTTAGGAGGAGTACTGATACCATCCCCTAGCCTACTGAATGGGAGTGGAAGTTACTATGATGCAAAATATGAGTCAAGCAGTTCTGAAAACCTGATAGTCTTCATCCATTTTTTCCCTAGAGCCTCTATTTCTTTGTGTCAAAGTCCTCAAAGCAAATGCAGAAAGAAGGGTTTTCTTCCTCCATTCAGAGTATAACAAATACATCTCATCATGAATGGGTCACAGACAATTTTTACATAACAAACAACAAATATTTTTAATTAAATGCTTTCAGTGCAGCAAATCATTTATAAATTATTTTTTATCTTCTGAAATAAAATCACATTAACCATACTTAACATTTTACTTTGCCTACTTCGAAAAACATTTTTCCCCAAACAGAGTCATTGTAAACAATTGGGTATAATAAAACAGAAAAAAAAATTTGAACAAGACACAGTAAGACTTTGTCAATTAATAATCAATTTTAAACCCTAAAAACTAATTTGATTCTTCATTTAATGCCCATCTTTCACAGTACTTTCTGTGAGAAAAACAAAATTTAAAATGAACCCTAGAAAAAGGGCAAGGTTAAGGAAATTTACAATCTGTCAATCACCTGAGATTGTTTGCAACTGTTATCCAAGGGTGAGAACAGAAGCTTCCCAAAATTTAAAATTTTAGCAAGTTATCAATTTACAAGGTTTCAAAGTACCCAGAGTACTTTCTCAGCTGGATAAATAACATTTTAGATGAACTGTCCTCTGTTGCTCAGATTATAAAAGTAGCCTATTAAGTTAAAGTCACCAAGATCTAGAGTTTATAATTAGTTCATTCCTCAAGGCTAATTGAAAACAAGTCATTGGCAGTATAAGACTTCCACATTTACTCTCATTCATTTTCACATTTAAGCAGGACTTCATCTCTAGAGATTTCAAAGTGCCTTAGAAATTGAGTTATTTTTGCAAAAACAAATAGGGTGAAATAGTAAAGAAAAATCCCCAGAACCACTTTGGTATATTCTATAAAAGGTAGCTCTCAAATAAAAAAAAAAAAACAATGCTGGGGGGATCAAGAGTCATAATATTTTTAGTTAATTCAGGATAGAGTTCTTAGTTTCCAAGAACTATATGAAGTTCTTAAGCTTTTCAAATATTTTGTTCTGAAAAAGTTCTTACTAAACATGAAAATAGAGATCTAAGATTCAAAAGGATGAAAATAACTGAGAATGAGTCATCTTTGCTAAGCAAATGGTTCACAGGAAAGTTTAAAACCCTTTTACAGAACATTATTTTTAAACTGGACAAGATCTTTCTAATTTTAAAATATAAACGTAGGACTTCCAGTTTCAGCTCCAACACATGCAGCGCTTAGATATATCATCATTCCCATCATTACAGCAAGGGTAAAAAAAAACCTAACAAATTTCAAGTCAGCAAGTTTGCTCCAACCAACCAAAGAAATGAGGACACAGGGCAAGACAGATTCCTATCTCTAGATGGGCAAATACATGGAATCACACCCAAGAAAGTTATCCGAGGCAGAAGACACTAGAGTAAAATACTAGTAATGAAAATAAATCTGGCAAATGCGAAGGAAGACAAGCTTGTGGAATGAGAGCTCCAAGGAGAAAAGACCCTCCCACTCTTTCAGCTTTGCCTCCAAGAATTGCACCAGGTTCTGATTCTGAAATCCCCTCTCCTTCGTAGGAGAGAAAAAATAACCATTCTGAAATATTCCTGGGGCCTAAGCACCAATAAGAATCTCTTCCTTGCTAGGCATGGTGGTGCTGGCCTTTTATGTCAGCACCTGACAGAGGTAATTTGAGGCTAGCCTAGTCTACATAGGGGATTCCAAGACATCCAGAGCTACACAGAGACCCCAGTTCAAAATGAAACAATAACAGAAACAAACAAACAAACAAAAAAAAAAACGCTCTTCTTCAGTGAAGGTGAATGTAAGTATTTCTGAAATGCACACAGGGGAAAAGTAACAGTTTTCAAATAAATTCATTCTTGTAACCCAGAAACAAACCTTATACTTGGAATCTCCTGCCTCAGCCTCCCAAAAGAGGTAAGATTACAAGTTTGTACCATCTGGTCCAGTTGGAATAAGTTCAAAATGTCCTTCAATAACAAAGGCTAACACTCCCAAAGAAAATGTATTGGAAAATTATACATCCTAGAAGAAGGGAAATTAATTAGCTATAGTCCAAGTGTTATTCCTGTTTCACTTAACAAAAGGAGGAGAAAGAAGCAGCAGTTCTAAAATTGTTTGTGAAGGATACGGCCAAGGACTTGTGCCCAACTGAAGCCCTAGGTGAGGAAACACTTCCTCATCTTACTCTTTCCCACTATTTCAACAGGGTTCCAGGACAGAACAGTGGATCAGTACTGAAAAGCGATGCAAGTGAGACAGTCTATATTTAATGTTCTTAGGGAAAGGAAAGGACCAAAGGTAGAAAAAAAAAAAAACTAAACAAACAAAAGGCACTAGAGTAGTGGTTCTCAACCTGTGGGTCTTGAAAAGCTCTGAAGGTTGCATATCAGATATATAACAGCAGCAAAATTACAGTTATGAAATAGCAATGAAATAATTTTATGGTTGGTGGTCACAACATGAGGAACTGTATTAAAGGGTCACAGCATTGAAAAGGTTGAGAATCAGTGCTCTGGAGGAGCAACTAAACTTGTAACATTAGAAATGGGCTCGTGAGGTGACATAGCTTAGCAGGTAAAGGTGGTTGCTGCCAACCCTGAGAACCTGAGGGAAATTCCCAGAACTCTCATGGTGTTAGAAAAAAACTAATCCCTGCAAACTGTTCTCTGACCCCCACATGTACTGCCACACACTTCCATGCAAGCACACATACAAACTGAATGAATGAATAGAAAAACAAAACAAAACAAAAACCCAAATGGCTCAGTTCCTGGCTGAGGGACATAAAACCTTTACTAAAGTCCTACTTATTTCCATTTGTATTACCCAATATACCATATTCAGTGTGCATACACACAATACAAGGCAGGCAAAAGGGCAAGAAAACTATCTAAATAGACAAAGGAAGTATCAGAACCAGATGAAGATAAGGCACAAACTTGAGAATTATCACATAAGAAATTTAAAATAACTACGAAGAAGCCAGGCATTATGGTTCTTACCCATAATCCTAGCACTCAGAAGAGTGATACAGGAGGGCCAGTAGTTTAAGGTCAACCAAAGGTACAAAGTTAAGATACTATGTCACACAAAAACAAAATTATGATTAATGTACTAGGAGCTCAAAGTATGCCTTTAATCCCAGCACTGAGGTGGGAAAGATAGGCAGATGAATCTCTGAGTTTGAGGCCAGCCAAGGATACACAGTAAGACCCTGACCCTCAAAAAGAAAAAAAAAAGAATGTTATAAAGAAGAGGGAGGTAATCAACTTTCCCAGACCTCTCCAGCTACTCAAAAGCTTACAGGAATAAGAAAAGGCTTGTTGAAAGAGCTGGTTGTGAAAAGAAAGCACAGAGCTTTCACATCCTGCACCTCCCACTATAGTCCACAAAGAGAAAAGAAATAGAAA
>CAJQZJ010014901.1:0-14359 GCA_907164525.1 Lophiomys imhausi | reverse complement strand
GCCCTCTTGATTCCTAAACAACTCAAAATTTAGCTATGAGACTCAAGCTTTCTGTTCTTCAACCACCTCAGAGAGCTGAGAAGGATAAATATTATATTTTTTTAAAGATTTATTTTATTTATTTTATGCATATGAGTGCTCTATCTGCATGTACACCTGCATTCCAGAAGAGGGCACCAGATCACATTGTGGATGGTTGTGAACCACCATGTGGTTGCTGGGAATTGAACTCAGGCCCTTTGGAAGATCACTAGGCAGTGCTCTTAACCGCTGAGCCATCTCTCCAGCCCCTTTTATTATAATTTTTAAGCTTAGTTGACCCCTCCATTTTTAAAAAATTATTTTGTTTTTTCAAGTTACCTCTCAAACAAAGTTTCCTCCCTCCTCCCCCACACTCCAGTCTAGCAATTTGGCTGCAAATTGCATGATTTCCTTGGACATATATCCAAACAATTACTCACCAATTCATAAGGACCTTTCCTCAACTATGTTCATAGCAGGTATATTTGTAATAGCTAGAAACTGGAAACAACCCAGATGTCGTTCAACGAAAGAATGAATGAAAATAAATTGTGGTACATTTACACAATGGAATAATATTCAGCTATCAGAAACAAGGAAAACTTTAATTCTTTCAAAGTACATTCTCTCCTCCCCTCCAGGTCCAACCCTCCCTCCCTTTTCCTCATCATACATTTATATCAATTAAAATTATATGAACTATGCAGCCAAGTACAAAGTACACTGGCTTTGTGAAATCCTGATGCAAAATCTTTTACAACTGCAGATCTGTTATGCAAATGATTATAGGTGATTATTAAAGTATATTTCAATTGTTGACTACGGAAATAAAGAATTTTACAGATGAACCCACAAATTTTTTATATTCACTCAGATAAATAAATAACTTAGCGAAAGCTATACCTAACTACATAATTAATAGATATCAAGTACAATGGCTTAATCCCTTACCTGAGAACAGAGTCATGTGGATCTCTGTGAGTTTAAGGCGAGTCTGATAGATAGCCATCTCTATGCCAGCGAGATCTACACAGTAGACTCTGTCTCAAAGAAAAGCAAAGCTAAACATAATAATAATAAAAAAAAACAGAGAGAGCATATACTAGGTTGAAGCAATGGTTAAGAGCACAACATGCTCTTTGAGAGAACCAGCACCTACCTGGTGGATCACAAACATCTGTAACCCCAGTTAGGGAATCTGATAGCATATCCTGGCCCTCAAGGGCACCAGGCACCCATGTGGTGCCTAGACATACATGCTAGCAAAGAATATGTGTACCTATACATGTAAAAATAAAACTCAAAAATAAAAAAATAATACAACTGAATTTCAGTATATTAAATCGAAGTCAACTATTATTTTCCCCATAGAATTAACAATGTTTCTATGAGTGTACGATGCACAAATCCTTTACGTATAGTCTCTGTTGTTGTTTAATAATGACAATGATATTTATTTTCCTGGACATTTTCTATTTTTTTACATATATTATTTAGATGAGTCTTTACAGGAACACTATGAAGTAGATACAGTTATTATTTTTAAAAAGAGACAGTAAATTTTAATGACTCATGAAATCATACAGCTAGTATTCAAAACATCTTGAATTTTAAACCAACCAACCAAACAAACAACCGACCAACCCAGCAATAGAAACATGTTACAAAATCTCAATAAAAATTATAAAAATCATTTTGCCAGTGGGTGGCTATACTTATGTATAACAGTGATTATGATCTTCAAGTTTTAGGATGGGAAACTAACAAGTGTTTTTATTTTAATGTCAGATACATTTAACATCAGCTTTAAATGAATAGTCTTGTTACAATTCATGGAAAACCCTGAGGAATTTTTGTCTGAAATACTCAGTAATGCTTACTAATTTATTTGCAAAAACAGACCACAATGGAGTCTTTCAGAATATCTATACATAAAAGAAATCTTGCCGGGCGGTGGTGGCGCACGCCTTTAATCCCAGCACTTGGGAGGCAGAGGCAGGCGGATCACTGTGAGTTCGAGGCCAGCCTGGTCTGCAAAGTGAGTCCAGGACAGCCAAGGATACACAGAGAAACCCTGTCTCGAAAAACCAAAAAAAAAAAAAAAGAAATCTTATCTATTGTTTAAATTAGCAAATCAAAAAACATTCATAAATGTATTTCTGAAATGACTTCCTTTTTATTGTTATGGTGGAATTAGCTAGCAATTTTTTATATGTAAAAATACATGTATAAACAAAATTGATTTCACATTTTCTCATTAATGTGGAACATAACACAATAATAGAACCTCATTCTTTTCTGTCCTTTTGAGCATATGTATTCAACTGCTAGTTTGGAAGTCATATGGCTAAATTATACCCTATAGAAAATGTATTTTGACAGGCTCATGTGTTAACATTTTGGCGTATGGCAAAGAAATTGTTGGCTATAAATTAAAATGAGAACAGCACTATCTAGTAGATAGTGAAAGATGAAAATATAATTTCTTGAGTACAAGTGTGCATATAAATTTATGAGATGATAAAATAAATTATGAAATTTATCATATGAAATTTAAATATTACAAATTATTATGATATCACAAATTTCTTCAATTTCATCTATATTAATCATATTTTTCAAAAAGAAGAAAATTAAGAATTATTGATTTGTATGATATAAGAATGAATATTTTTCTCTTTTTAAAAATTATTTTTCCAGGGAGACTTTAGAAGCATGAGTATTCATAATAATTAGGGGAAACAGGAAGATTTAATTTCCAATTTAAAGCTTACTATCTGTTGCTAGTAGTTCAATTAATTTTTATAAATTATTTAAACTCTGTTAGCTATTTACTCTATGTATCTTGAAACAATAAGTACACAAACAATAATACAAAAGGAATAAATTATCAGCATCCATTAACACTTTATTTGCAGCACTGTGGAGACTTGGGGAGATTATATATGTGCAAAGGTAGAAATATGAGGAAATTAATAAACTGAAGCAGCTAATGTACTTCAGTTTTCTCTATATTCAGAAAAAATTAGGCCATGTGGGTTCTGGGATTCAGGACAGGGTTAAAAGTAAAATTATAATTGGTTATTATAGAAAATAGTACCTTATATTGCATGGTTTTATTTAATATGTGCTTATTTATGATTTGCATGCATGCCTGATCTGTGTGAGGCAAGACAATGATAAATTTATATAGCTATTTACTAGGATAGCTGTGGTGTTATCCTTCAGCTTTTGTATAAAATATTGGGAGAATAATGATTTATTTATGCTTGTTTGTTTTTATTGATTAAACTAGATCTCTGACAGTTTTATATATGTTTAATACTTTCTGATTATTATCACTCTTTCTTTTACCTTCTCTCACCCTGTCATCCTTTCTTTTCCTATAAGTCCCTTTGTCATCCTTCCTTGTTTTCATTTTGCTTTGTGAACTAACCAGGACTTTCTGTGTGACCATGGTTTGGAACTATATTTTACAGTTTGGTGGGCTCAAATTTGCTGAAGATGATGACTCTCCCTTCCCTAGAATTCATCAGTAGATATTATTTCAGCAGCTAGGAGTAAGACCCACTCTTTGAACCATGATTGGCTGTTGACAGGCATATTCTCATGTAGGCTGTGTCTGGCCCAGGAGATAGCATTTTTCAGCCACTTTCAAGGACTTCAGGCACCTATATTCTTTCTTTTCCTTCTTAAGCTAGCTTTCCTGAGCACTAGAGAGGGTGGTATAAATGACTTTAGTACTGAGCACTCAAATGTCACTTTCTCTAAGCATGTTGAGGAGCCATGTATCTCATATCTGCATTTACTGCCATTCACCATAAAGGAATTAGTGATGTCTACTATGCATCATAATACTTGATACTACAAATATAAGGATTATGATGATGGTTCATGAGAATAAAATGGTGAGTACTTTGTACTTTCATAAATTACACAAAATGCACTAAAAACTATAAAGTGATTAGTAGTATTGGTGTATTACTTGACAATTCTTTTCTTTCTTTCAGATTACAATAGAGCACGTCTCATAGATTTTACTGGACTCAATAGTATTTTATTAAATCAATTCTATTTTAAATCACTATTTACTCATACCTATTAAATTGCATTTTTCTCTCCATACTAAGGGACAGTGTGCTTTTATTTTACTTATTTTATTGAAATACAATATATTCTGATTGTGCTTTCCTCTCCACTTACTACTTCCAGTTCCTCTTCATCTCCTATCCCATCTAGATCTACACACAATGGGATTTGAAATTTAAATTTTAGGACAGTGTCAAGGAAAAGTAAAATTTATAAATACAATGAAGTGCTTGTACAATTTTCCAGCCAACTGTGGTTAAACATGTATGTTCCCATTACATGTTAGACTGAAACAGACGAATTACTGCAAGTTTAAAGTCAAACTGAGCTACATAGTATGTTCTAGATCAGCCAGGTTTATATATCAATGCCTTGTATCAAAATTTCTTCAAAAAATTAACTTTTATGAGGTCTCAAATTATAAAAGGAACTACTTTATTGTAGAAAAACATCATATACTAGAAGTTTAAGTTGTGGAATATTCTAGCCCTTATATTAGCGAGAAGAAAGCCAAAGAGACAATCAAAAGTCATATTGTAAGAGTATAGGTTACAGGTAATAACTGACAGAGAAAGAGATCTATCAAACATGCTTATTGTGATGAATGAATAATAACTCATAACAGTTTAAATTTTTATTAGTACATGTCATTTGTAAAAGATAATAGGTTTCATTATGTCATTTTCATAGATGCATCCAATCTTTACAACTTTTACAAAAATGCTAAAGAAATTATAGTTTCCAAATAAATATTTTTTTTCATGTGGGAATTCATTTACATCACGTTTCAAATTAATAACAGTATATGCATTAGTAAAAAAACATAAACAGTAACTAAAATGGAGGGTTTTATTCTCCTTTATTGTATTAATAAATTGTCAGTGTCATAAATCATAATTGCTACCTAATAGTTTCAAAATTTATTATTAAATGAATCAAGAATTTTACTGAACCATTTCATTTTTGTTGCTCACCTAAGAATAAAATGTTCTCTATCATTTTATTGTCCTGGGTGCATGCATCGATTGAGATCAATGGCATCTTGATCTAGATAAGAACTATTTAACAGAGTTTTGTGTGGTAGTAGAAATGTTATATAATCTTGGAACTGGAGAGGTAGCTCAGAGGTTAAGAGCACTGACTGTTCTTGATTATCAACACCCACATGGGAGATCACATCTGTCTGTAACTCCAGTTACAGGTTTTCTGTCACTCACACAGATATACATGCAGAAAAAAACATAAAAGTAAATTATATGTATATAATATATAAAGAAATGCTATATAATCCACATTGCTTAATATTATAGACTTTAGCTAGTTTTTATTATTTAAGACTAAAATGTGTCTTAATGTAACTAAACCATTGAATAATAAAATGTAATTTTAGTGTTTAAAACTACATTCAGCGAGGGCTGTTGTATTGGACTACATGTATTTATATACTTATAATTAAAATGTGGCTGTACTGTTGAAAATAAACCTAGTGCAGACACAGTGAAACTTGATGTTTAAAGGTTTGTTCTTCTGTTATCCCTGAGATAAAAATAATTTTACCATGAATAGCTCGGGATTCAGTTTTTGTTTGAGAGTTTACAGAAAGAGTTAATACAGTAAATGTTCACAATTTTGTAGAGTGAATGACACAGCAAATATGAGACAGTTTCAGTTCTAATAACTTACAC
Organism: Lophiomys imhausi; assembly: GCA_907164525.1. Classification (NCBI taxonomy): domain Eukaryota; kingdom Metazoa; phylum Chordata; class Mammalia; order Rodentia; family Muridae; genus Lophiomys; species Lophiomys imhausi. The sequence goes on along the minus strand of CAJQZJ010014901.1, from coordinate 8,564 downwards.
TGTCAGTTGCATTACACAGTTAAATAGCTCTAAAATGGAAAAGCAGAATGAAATATTTCAGTATTTGTTTTAATGCTTACAATGATAAAAATATATGAGGATAATATATATCTATATAGTGTGAGACAATTGCTATTTTTTCATACTTCAGACATCATTTCAAATGAATATGGTTATAGACTATATTTTAATTCGCAAAACCAAAAATGCTTTGATAAATAATGTTAATATTATGTTTATATATGGAATTTAATACAGTCCTAAAATGTGAAATAACTCATTATAAATTTGAGGAATGTTAATAAGTCTAAGAGATTTTTTTTAAATATTAACCTAGAAAAAAAGAGAAAAGCTTAATAACAGAATACTAAAATCTATAAAATGTCTTTGTATGAGCACCTTAAAATTAATTAGAATTATATTTTATTGGTCTAGATGAACCTAGCCTGTGAACTTATTCCACAAATGAAGAAGAGTTAAGTAGTATTTTACTCATATTTACTATACTCATTATAATGGAAGAATTCTGTGTAATTAGTTTTGTTTATAATTTAAATGTACCATTACTGAAAATATAATAAAATGTTGTATTATGCTTGCATGCACCATTCATTGTTCAATTGTTTTGTATTTAATTATCAAAATAAAATATATCATTATCAATTACCTTTGTTTTTGAGCTGAAACAAAACAAAATAAAAAACTCTTCAGATATATGTTGAAATGTTTAAATGATTTAGAACTAGTAGAAGAGAGGATATTACTGAAATTTGTAAGCTAAGGTACTTTACGTAGTTTATAAACCAAGCAGGAAGAGTCATTTAAAAAAGTTGTCAGCTCTTTTTTTGACTAGTGGTTTGTGATGTGCACTTTCTGAGTATGGATAATGTCACTCCAAAGTCATTTTGTCAGGGCTTCATTGTGTCCCAGGGAAATGAATGCAGGAATTAAAGATGAAACTCTTCAATCTATTGCTGGAAACAATCATATGATAGACATTCCTTTTCTCATCATCAGTATTTTATCTGAATTCATTTTACAGGCTGTCAGATGCAATCTTGTCTTAAAACGCCATATTCAAGATTTTAGTGATAGACTTCATTTGCATTTTGTTTATTTGTTTATTTTTACTTTAAGTTACATCTCCATCACAGTCCCCTCTTTCCACCCCTCCTGGCCCCACCCTCCCAACCTCTCCCTCCTCTCCCACCTATCCTACTCCTCCAGAGTGGGTTACCCCTACATATCAGCCCCCCCCCCAGTTCAACAGTCATATGAGTGTTAAGAGCTTCCTCTCGTACTGGGAGCCTAACTGGCAACTCTATTAGGGCAAAGTGTCCCACTAACAAGTAACAAGGTCTATGTTCCTGTTCCTTTTGGTGTGGTGGTTGTAAATAGTTATCCTGTATCCAATGATAAGTGAATAGATTCCAAGTGCATCTTTCTGAGTCTGGGTTAGCTCACTCAGGATAAGCTTTTCTAGTTCCACCCATTTGGCTGAAAATTGCATGATTTCATTGTTTCTGATTACTGGGTAGTATGGAAATCAGTCTGGCTATATCTTAGAAATCTTGGAATAGCTATAACTCAAGACCCAGTCATACCCACTTCTGGGTATACATACAAACAATTCCACACCAATCCACAAGGACACCTCCTCATCTATGTTCATAGAAGCTTTCTTTGTAATAGCTAGAAACTGGAAACAACCCAGATGTCCCTCAACCGAAGAATGGATTAAAAAACTGTGGTACATCTACACAATGGAATATTACTCAGCCATCAGACTTCATTTGCTTTAACTACTGATTTTACTTAAAACATGATTTTGAAAAATGAGGAGCTGACAGAAAAAAGTACTAAGTCATGCCATAGGAAGCAAGCTGATAAAGGTAAAATGAGATAAAATGTTTTGAGCAGATGTTACAATTACTTTATTTGTTTAAGGAACTGGGCAATTAATACTGAAATATTAATTGGTCTTTCTACAATGATATAATAAATACAATATGAACTATATTTCTTGTAGAACTATACTATGTAATAATTCAAGAGAGCTGTCATTAATAATGTCACTTACTTTTTTTTCTTTCTTCAAGTTACATCTCAATCGCATTCCCCTCCCTATTCCCCCTCCAGTCCCACCCTCCCACCCTCAACCGCCCCATCCTCTTCCCTTTTTTTTAAGTTTAAGGTATATCTTATTTCCCCCTACAGTTTCCCCTTTCAGTCCAACAAATGGCTCTTTCTCTTATAATAATAAATACAATACAAAACAACAGAGGTAATTAGGCCACAGTTATGAGGGTTATATGGCTTAGCGTACATTCCCAATGTCCAGTCCATATGTATTTGACACCTGACTTTAACATTCTACTATCTAACCATCTCCATGAGTTTAAAGTTCTATATCTAACTCAACATTCATACTAACTTGCAACACAATTTTAAAAGCATCTTCTTAGGTCTATAACACTCTCTTGACTCCTAAACAACTCAAACTTTAATTATGAGACTCTAGCTATCTGTTCTTCAACCACCTCAGAGACCTGAGAGGGATAAATATATCTGATTTTATAGGAAGTACAGGGCCCGCAGCTTCCAAAACTAAGAAATGACATACCAGTGGCTGCCTGGACAGTTCCCATTTTCTCTCCATACATTACAGCATCGATCTTCAGTCATTTGGCCCCTTTTCTCTGACAGACATTGGTTGTAGAGCAGGGGTTATGAAGGACTTACCTACCCTGTCTAGACTCATTCTAGGAAACTCAACAAATGCATAGTGAAGTGAAAAATCTATTCTAAAAAACATATATAATCAAAACTTATAACAAATATATAAAATCATAGAGCCTGACTCTCTTGTTTCATTAAATAGCAATGTTTCCTACCACTTGACTTCTTCTTTAATATTATGAAATTATAGTACTATAATCATTACTTATTAAACATAGGCCAAGTCTCACTTTCTGTTTTTATTTCTCTTTTATTTTGCATGCAAGCAGTTTTCCTTATACATGAAAAATTCTTAGTAGCCTGTACCCTATTATAAGGTGATCATTTGTAGAAGATTTTAAAATGTGAGACAGATTCATAACAGTTTTTAATACAGAAATCAATGTCTGCGGATATTCAACAAATTTTAAATACTTGTTATAAAGTTTAAATAAGAAAATGGTTGAAATCAGGTTTCACTTAACTTAAATTAAACATAGAATAAATAAAGTGTAACAACAAATGTAAGCTACTATTTGAATTTTTAACTCAGAACTGATTTATTACAAAATATATTGTACTTATTTATCTACTCCATTAAAGTAGTTGGTGCTAGAAGTATTATAATGAAATTCACCCAAGACTGCAAAAGAATGTGGTATTTGCCATCTTCAATACATCTTTTATTCATCTGCAAAATGGTATTTCAAATACTCCCTAATTCCTATATGAAAAATGCATGAAATTAATTGGAGGGGAAATCATTATAAATTGACATTTAATTAATCTCTGATCATTGATTTTTACAGATTTAGAAACAAAGTTAGACAACACTATATTGACTCTCAAGTATTCAAATAAAACAATCGTTGATTAACATTTTAGTGAAAAAAGGAAAACATTATTGGATTCAATTTCTCAGAGAAATTTAATTCCAAATGTGAAAATTATACATTTATAAAGTAAAATACTGTAAAAGAGCTCTTTATGAAATGAAATTTAATGTAAACACCATTTTATATGTTTGTGCTCATTAAATGTTTCCTTTGTAACTGACAAGTTTTAGAGTTATACAAGAAGTACTCAAATCCATTAGGACACATATAGTACCTGCTCCTATTCTGCAATGGTCACTCAATTTGATAGAATAAGTTTACCTCTTGCTGCTACTTCTTTGGATCTCAGTGTGCTTACGCTTCTTTTAAACACTGAGAAACACTTTATTGCTTACTGTGTCTTCCAAGGAAGTTTTCTTGTACAAAAGAACATGAATAAAGAAGAAGCAATGTCATGCCTAGTAGATGTTGAAGGGTATATTTTGCCTTCAGATAATATAAAAATAACCTGAATGAATTTGGAGAATGAGTAACATAAGGATGTATCTTCTTTCATTGTGGAGCTTCTATTTGTAAAATTTTAACAGCTTTTTATATATCATGTAAACTACTCTTTCACATATAACTAAAATATGCTGCAAATGAAATTAGCATTATAATTTAGGAATATGTCTTATAGGAGTTAAGGACATCACAAAAAGATCTACATAGCTAATTAACTTGGAGAGAGGGGAGTCATAGAGACTGAACCACCAACCGAAGAACAGGCATGGACTGATACTAGGCCTTTGGTAGAAATTAGGCCTCTTTAGTGAATTAGTATGCAGTTTAACTTGGCATTTGGCAACACATAAGTAAAGCTTGGTATCTCCCTTTGGCTTGCTGAAATGGACAGAGCACAGTTGAGAGCATAGTTCTGTGAACTTCCCTGTAGAAGTGGCATGGCTAAGAAACTGCACAAGTCATGCAGATGATGGTTGCTGTGAGAAGCAACAGGATTGCTGAACATCTTGAGAGACCTTGTGAACCCTCCAGATCACCAAGGATCATAATATGATGCAATATATAAACCAGAGAGCTCCACAGCTGCTCTCTCCCTCCTGCCCTCACTGACTGAGAAGACATGTTGGAGAAGTGCATAGCAAGATATACCACTAACAGAATTCAAGTTGCAATAAATAGGTTGAGGCAAAGGCATGGTTTAAAACCTGCTGAGAGAGAGAGTTCCAAGGGCATCTGTCTTGGGGCTCTAGAATGCTGGAAGAGAGAGTGAGGCCAGCGGAGTTTGGAAGCCATTAGATCCACCCTCAGTTTTGGCAGTTGCAACAGACTGACTTTACAAACTGGCCACAATTTGGTGGTTGAAATAAACTCACCTTGTGAACTGGGACTGGCAAGATTAAGCCAAACAGAAACTAAGCTTGAAAGGGACTGCCTGCTGGGACTGGCATAAATCATGTTATCCTGCAAGGACCTATGCTAATAATATCAATATCCTTTTAAGGAAATTAAAATAGGGTTAGTCAGGTGTTTGTTGAAAGATATTAAAGTGTTCTTAGATTATAGGTTTTAGATTACAGGTTTTAGATTATAGGATGTAGGAATTTTATAGGTATTTGTTAGGTACTGATAAATATATGTGTTATAAATAAAAAATATTCTGTTACATAGGCCACTACCCATATTTAGTTGATGGGCTGTTTTGTCCTCAAGTGGATTCCCTAACAATTGGAGCAGGGACTATCTCAGACTTGGTCTCTGTTGCCTCTCTCTGGACCCCATTTCCCTAGCAGAGATACCTTGTCTTATCTCAAGGAAAGAGGAACCACTTAGTCCTGATGCAATTTGATGTGCCAAAGTGAGTTGGTACCAGGAGGGGGGATATGAGTGATATGAGTGGGATGGTGAGAATGGGAGGAGGGGAGGGAAGTGGGTTGTGATTGGAGTGTTAAATAAAAAAATAAAAAGTCTGAGATCCAGACCCTGTTTCCAAGCAAAAGACAACATGTTTGTGTACCACTTTGTGATTTACACTTTCTAGAATTATAAAAATGAGAGCCTTGTCTCCCTGTTTACTTTCTTTTTGGACCTGAATTCTTCTGACCATAAAGTGAATGCTCAGTTTTGCATTTCTTTTTTACATTTTGGAGCTGCTTATTTAACTTATGCTTTTGTTTTCTCTGATTGTCAGGATTTTTGTTCTAGATACAGAATTGCCTAAACAACCATGTGTAATGTGTGAAAGTGAAAGGACAGGTACGACTGTGCCAGATAGAAATTTGTAATTCCCTGTTTCTCCTTTCATTCTGTTTTCCATATTTGTTTCAAAAATTAGCTTTAGTCTGTGCCAGGAATTGTTTGTGAGGGGAAGAAAAATGAAACGCATGGATATGTTTCCTTGCAAAGAGAAAACTGCAAGCATAAGTGTAAGCAAAATTTCCCTGAGCATTTGACTTAAATGCATCAAACTTTTCTAAAAGTGATCCATGACTGCCTCTTCACATGTATGTCTACCAACAACATTTCAGTAGTGGTCATTTGAAGAGTGATTAATTCAGTTTTAATGTTTAAGTTAACCATAAAAATTTTTTATTAGTAAATATAAGTGGTAGCATGAAAATTTGGAGCCTGGAATTATTCAAACATGAGTATTCACATCCTGGTAGTCAAATTTAAGTCCATTATACAGAAATTGAAAACTGAAGAGAAGATAAACTAGTCTGTTAATATTATCAAATATGAACTGTAAGAGAGTGGGAATCTTGTCTGTTTTGTTCACGTACATCTTCTTTGATATAAGCTAAACAGTGTTTAGCATAGAAACTGTGTTTAATAAATATATCTTGAGTTAGAGAAAAAGCTCCCACATATTCAATTCATGTGCTATTAATTCCTAACTAGAGAGTAGATACACTTTTTTAGTTTTTCTATTTTTTTCTTAGTAAAAGTATACTTGGCTTATTTCAACCAGAATTCATTAGATTATTAAGGTATAGTTTTCATTAAGATATAGAATCTTATATTGGCTGTATTGGGTTATGCTTTTACTAGTATATATTAATTATAGGTAATTATACAATAATGACATTACATATTTTAATGCGCATTTTATTATGACATTTTTATTATGCGCACCCACTTAGGCTTTAGATATTATTGCTTTTTTCCCTATACTTTTACTCTAGGTTTTAAAATTCCTGAAAAAATTTCAAATTAGGAAACCCATTTAAAAACTTTTTATATGACAGCAGTGTTAAAGGTAGTATGGACCAGATTTAGACTGGACTGGGAGAAAGGGAGTTCACAGAATTATGTCATTGTATTTATTCTTTTTTCTTGTTTAGAGATAGTGCAACATGTATGCAATGTTTTAAAAAGAGTCTGTATCATTTTTCTGCCAATTGTAATAATGTGTAATACCTAAGGGTAGGATAAGAATAGAATGGTACTTTTAATACCATCTGCCACTGTCCCATTTTTATTCTGCTTATGCTTGCATTTTATTTATAAAATCATTCAGACACACACTTTTCAAGTATACTATATTTAGTGTATAGAGAATACATACATGTGTGCACATTAGCTCATGGTATCAACAGAGTGCTTTTACTCACACATTCAAAAGAATAAAAAGAATCAGTAATTCACAGGATACCAGATCTTGAACAGGTTTGTATATTGTGCAATCCCAGTATTCATCATTAACCAAATGATGTTAAAAATACAAGACTACAGACAAGAGTCATTTGTTGTTCTTTACTATGATAGAGCATGTAATCAGTACTCATTTTCTTCATTGTTATATCTCAGTGACTTATAAATGACACCAACATCTAAACAAAAAAATTGTTAAATATATAATGTATATTTCAGAGGTTCTATGATCACAATTTATAAAATATGTTTGTTTAATATTTATGTAGTTTATGATGTAAACTATTTCTATTGTTAAAAATATTTGCTTATTCTGCTTTTAAAATGGGAAATTTTATTTTTTCTCAGTCCATTTGCATTTCCTTATATATTTTTAAATGCAGATGTCTAGCTATGTAGTGGTATGGGTCAATAGCATATTTTCTGGCAGTTATATTCACACAAAAATCTATTTATATCATGTCTTCCTATGTTTAGAATCATTGCTAAAACATTGTTAATGTTGTTAATTCCTAATAAATATTTAGAACATCTTTAGATACCTGCCTGCATTAATACTTCCTTGTAATGAAATTTTAAGTATATCTATCCACTGATCTTTTAAAATTGCTATATGTTTTAATAGCAGCAATTAATCATATTAAATTATAAAGATGGAACATTTGATAGTGCTTAGTACAATTGTATACAGATTTCATTTTTATTATATAACTTTACACACAAATATTTTCAAAATAGTGTTATTAAATGTTACTTAATATGTCAAATGTCTGTATCAAGCAAGTCAAATTGACAATAAGAATCAAAGAATGACAAAAAAGAAAAAATATAAATCTATGTAAATTGTTGAATTTTAAATTGTAAATGAAAGAATTAGAGAAATAGGGACTGAGGAGATATCTCAGATTCCAAGAATACTTACCATACTGCTCTTCTAGAAGACAAAACATTGATCCCAACACCCATGCTGAGTAATTCACAACCATCTGTAACTCCAGTACTAGTGGTATCTAATGTCTATGACTTTTGAAAACATTCACACTCACATACAAATAAGTACACACACAAACACTTAAAACTAATAAAAATAATACTAAAATTAGAGAACTAATAAAAGTTATAAGATTTTCATAAGGAAGAATATGCAAGAAGAAATTGTTTTGGATTCACTATTTTGAAAAATTTGTTTCTCTTTAATTTATGTGTATGGATGTTTTGCCTGCACCAGACATAGTGCCTTAAAAACTTAGGGCTTTAGACCCTTTGGAACTGGAGTTACAGATAGTTTTTGAACTGCCATGTGGGTGCTAAGATCAAAACCCAGGTACTCTGTAAGAGAAACAAGTGCTCTTAACC
>CAJQZJ010014893.1:0-12265 GCA_907164525.1 Lophiomys imhausi | reverse complement strand
ATTATCAATAGGTTTAGTGGATAGGTTAAAGGGGTTGTAGGAATTTATAGGATTATTAGTTAAGAAATTGTTGGTGTTTGTTATAAGTGAATTTAGTAATAAATAAGTAAGCCATAAATAATAATTTAAAAGATCAGTTACATTCCTCTCCCTCCCCCCCTTCTTCCCACAGGGCCTGGCTTAGTCTTGTCATGACCACTCTGGACTTTCCCAGATATCCATGCCTCTGGCTATGCTCTCCTATATATCTACAATAAAACTTCTCCTCTACCATACCTAGAAATCATTTCCTTTCCTTTTTATTTCTTGTTTTGTTTTTGTTTTTTTTTTTTCATTCATCTGGTGCTGAAACCCAAAACCAGTATGTCCTTTCCTTTCCATTTTATTTTTTTTCATTCATTTGCCTATATTGTACTATCCAAAGTACTTACTACTTTGCCCACCAACATTTCTATTTGTCCTTACATTCCTTCCCAACACCTTTATCAATGGTCAAAGAATCGTCTTTTCATCAGTCTGTAAATTTTATACTGACTCTAAAATAGAATGAAAGTAGGCAACTCATTGAAAATTATCACCATGTAATGTATTATTGTGCACAAAGAAATGCTATGGAGAAACATACCTACGAACATGTATTTACATAGAAACTTGAGGTTCATTTACACTCCTTAAAAGGGAAATGGAAGAACTTTTACAGCTGGTTAAAAAAAAAAAAGGACATGGTTTGGTTTTTAATATGGAAATGAAGCCTCCCAGGAAATTGTCTCTTGAAATTACTACAATCAGATGTGAAGTGCCCAATATCTCGTTTTAGAAAGAAGACTCTTTTTTACAGAGAAGGGGATGTGAAACAGTGAAGTATCTGTTGCCCCTGATGTTTACTTTACTGATGAACATAAAGATTTACTTTTACAAAGGACAGCATTCCGTGGCCCTGCCTGTGTCTTTCAGGAGTTTTTAGTCTGTTAAGTAACATTTTCTGTGCTGAAGAGATAGCTCAATGATTAAGAGCACTGGCTGCTCTTCCCAGGGGCCTGGATTCAATTCCCAGCACAATATAGTATCTTACATCCATCTGTCACTCCAGTTCTAGGGAAACCAATGCCATCTTCTGATTTCAAAGGGCATCAAGCATGAGCATTCTGTACAGATATACATGCAGAAAAACATCCATAGACACAAAAATATAGCTTCATGTACCAAATAAACATACTTGTGGTGAGATAGTACTTGCTGTAGCAACAGCTGAGCATAAATTTTAATAGTAAGCATAACTGAGAAATGGGTACACAGGCACACATTTGATTTCAACCAATAGGTAATTAAAATTTGGGCAAATCAGTCAAACCAAGATCTTCCTCTGACAGGCACAATGTCTTGTTGAGGTAAGGTCTAAAAACATTGTTTCTGATAGGCTGCTTTCAATGCTGAGATCTGGTTACTGCCCCTTCTGAGTCATTCTCTTGATTGGTTAATAAAAGTTGCTGATAACCAATTAGGTGGGCCTAAAAAGTATAGGAAGGTGGGACTTCCTGAGTCTAGAACAGGAACCCTGTATTTTACACAGATGATTGATGCATTCCAGCCAGGAGCAGGAAGGAGGAGGACACACACCATGGGTTAGAAAAAACAACCTCATTCCACATGGCCAGGAACATAGGCATATTGTGGAGAATAGCAGTCCAAGGGGATATATATATATATATGGTCATATTTGGGTAATAGAATTAAGAGCTAGCTTAGGTGGGCCAAGATTGCTCAATTCAGGCCAAAGCTTGTTAAAATCTATGTGGTGTCTGTGTGCTCATTTATAATGGCTGGTTAAAGATTTATGGCTGCCAATCAACTAACAGTAATATAAATACAAGTAAACACTTTAATTAATTCTTTCTACAAATGGCACCCAACTACAGCAATTAGAATCCATGCTTACAGCCGGAAAAGGCCCAAAGGTGGTTTCCTAGCCAAAGAGCAGGGGGCCGAACCCAAATACATTTCAAAGGAGTGACTCCCTTAACAACAACAACAACAACAAAAAACTGCCTTGCAACAAAGGGGGAAGCTTAGCTCTACTTACATACTAAAATACTGGCAGCCTTCTAATAGATTTTGAGAGCAGAATTAACCGCCTAGATTAAAAATGGAGGAATTCGTAATGTCTCAATACATTTGGACTCCTATTGAGTTTGTTTCTCTTAGCATGCAAATGATTTTTACACTGACAATTGTGGTTCTGAGTATCATTTTTGAGAAAGATCAGACTAAGATAGGCTTAAAGAAAAGAGCTTACAGATAGAATGCTAAGTTACTGACAATGATAATGGAGGAAGGATGGAGACCCTTCCTGATAGATAATACAAAATTGATGACAACTGGAGCTCAGAGCTCTCTAGCTACTAGATGCTTGTCAAGAGTCTCCAGTATCAGCCCACTAGTGAAATGCAGTCAAAACTAGATTTCAAGGAATAATGAACAGTGTTACTGAATTTTTAAAAATTATTAAGTATTTATTAACAATATTCACTTTTAACAAATACCAACAATTTCTTAACTATTAACCCTATAAATTCCTCCAACCCCTTTAACCTAACCATTAAACTTATTGATATTTATTACAACTATTTTCCTAACCTTTTAGAAGGATACAGTCTCTGGGGCAGGTCCTCAGTTGTCAGGAACACAGACTTTGTGGTAGACCCTTTAATGTGCTTAGCAGTCTTTTTTTCTGGAATATCTCAGATGTAGATTCATCAGGGTAAGTTGGCTATCACAGTCTCACCTTAAATAAGGCTTGAGGCTTTCTTCTCTCTGGGAGACAACTTATTTCTTTTGTATCAGCAACTCTGCTGCTCTGCTTCAGTCATTAAAGCCCACCACAGTTCGGAAAGATCAAACCCCTCTAGGCAAAATCTGAGCTACAGGGTTTAGTCCTTAGCCTTTTGGTGTCTTGCTGAGGCTTTCTTTGCTCACCAGCTTCTTTCTGCCTTGGGGAGATCCGGCGGTCAGGTCACCAGCACTTTCTCCAGCAGGACTCTCTGAGCTCACTAGCATCAGGGGCCCTCTGGCTCCATCCTTAAATAGGATCTCTCCTTGTTCCACCTGTTTCAGTTTAATTTGGGCTCTGCCCACTTAGCAGCTGGAAACAATGCCAGGCCAAATACCTTGTTTTTAGTCCATTAAGTCTTTCCTGTTTTTCCTGGCTTCAACCTTGTTTTTCAGTCCATTAAGTCTCCTGTTTGTTTCCTGTTTTCACCTGATTTCATCCTTGTTTTTACACAGGCTGATAAGATAATTGGTCACAGCCAAGTTGATCTTCATGCCCCAAATTAAGAGACTGTATCATAAACCCCTAGATATTTTCTAAATTTAATTTAATTCATCTAATTCCCTACAGAACACAGCTTTAATTGCACCATGGGATAGCACACTAAGGCTTTTGGAATGTTGTTTCTTTGCTTGATTTTTGTTTGGATGTCTTTGATTTTCCTATATCTGGAGGTAGAAAGGATATTTTTCTGGTTTGGCATTGCTAAAACATAAGAGATTTTTGAAGATTTTTGGCAGATTTAAAATTGTCATTATAGTTTAAAGTTGCTCTCTGAGTTACAGAGTTACTGATATCTGTGATTTAAATGAAATAATTGACCAGGGTGGTACTGGCACACACCCTTAATCCCATCACGCTAGAGGAAGACACACAGGAAGATCTCTGAATTCTAGACCAGCCTGGTTTAAACAATGAAGGCAGGGTGGGAACCCTGATGATAAGATAAGGCTACTTACTAAAGACAGTCTAGAATTCAAAAACGAAAAATTTTTTCCCTTGATGTTAAGTTTAATAATGTAAGACAGTCTAGAATTAAAAAACGACACATTTTTCCCTTGATGTTAAGTTTAATAATGTCCTTACAAATAATCTTAAATTTACATAAAGAGAAAGGGGTCACAAGCCAGTCTCCTTAGGTGTGGGGCTCCCACTGGAGAACTGGTTTCAAGAGGCATTTTGCCCCTAAAAGAGGTGTGTTAATCACTGGGGGTGGTGATGCATGCCTTTAATCCTAGCACTTGGGAGGCAGAGGCAGGTGGCTCTCTGAGTTTAAGGCTAGCCTGGTCTACAAAGTGAGGCTAGAACAGGGATACACAGAGAAATCCTGTCTCAGAGAGAGAGAGAGAGAGAGAGAGAGAGAGAGAGAGAGAGAGAGAGAATGTTAATCAATGTAAGAACCCAGAGTTAGTCTGGGGAAGAACATGAAAACTGCATGCCACCCACAGCCAACAGTTAAGAAAATCTAACATAAAATAGCATATCATGCTATTCTACACCAATCTCCTTAAGAATGGAGGTTCCATGGGAGAACTGGAACTCAAACTAATACAAAAATTTTAAATTAATGTTATTATTTAATAGGTTTAATTCAATTATTTAAATTCATACCTTGATCTCAAAACTTGGGAGACAAGGAAAAACCAGGTTTCTTGTGTGTTCAAGGCCAATCTGATCTACAAAGCACTACAGAGAAAATCAAGACAGCCCAAGCTACAAAGAGAAACCCTGTCTCAATAAGGATAGATATATCCACATAAAAATTAAATCTCCAAAGAAAGGAGAAATGAGAGAAAAAAATATAAATGCATACCTTGGATCCCAAAATGTTGGAGACAAAGACAGATAGGTTCCTTTTGAGTTTAAGGCCAATCTAATCTACAAAAAGCCAGAACAACACAGAATAAACCTGTTTTCATCAATTAATAGATTTCTATCAACTGTTGAAGAGAATACTTAAACTCCATACAGTCTTATACTGTATTTTCAATTTAAAATAGATTATATATAGCATGTATATGTAATACTATCACATGCCATCTTTTTATATGGCATGAATGGAGACTTACAAATGTCTTTCTTCTGTTCAAAGAAGAGAAAATATATTCCTTAATTGATTTGTGCATCCTGCACATCTAAGGCATTTTGGTAATTGCAGAACTATATGTTACTTGTGAGAAATTATATATTTTCAGAACAAAGTGATCAGAGTCCAAAGAAGACAAATAACCCAAATGATCCAGCCTCATAGACTGCCTCAATAGCTGTTTCCTCAAAAATCTACATCAAGAACAACTTCAGACAGCTTGCTGAGATGGCCCAGCCTCAAAGACTGTTCCAGAGAGGACTTCAATAAAGCCCTGAACTTTCCTACCAAAGTCCAGCTTCAAACTACAAACTGCTCAGGACATTCAAATTGCTGAACACATAGAGACTGGACAACAAATGTTACAATTACCTTGCTTAACCATTTTTTCCATTTTATTGGGCCCCCAAACAGGTTTTCTACATCCCAATTCAGCAGGACGCAGTTTTAAGAGATCAATGTCCCATTCCCAAAAAGTGAGGTGGATGATTCTTTGGTCATTTGATGGGATATAGATATTGTTGGCGGGGGGTGGTTACAAATTGTTATATGGTCTTGTTAAGCAAGGTGTAGGAGGTTAGGCTCAGGAATTTCTTTCTCTTTCTTTATCCTTTCTCTCTTATATAGGGGGAGAAGACTTGAAAAGAAAAAAAGAGGGGGAGTATGGATATATCATATAGAATTTATAAGATAAAAGGATAGATTATTGAATCTACTCCTATAGATCCTTGTTATTAATACAAAATTAAAGTTATAGACATACAAGAATGATAGGAAGAAAAGGTAGATTATTGAATCTACTCCTATAGATCTTTGTATATTGATACAAAGTTAAGGCTATATTTTGATTAGGTATTATACCTATGTAATTCTTATAATTGCAATGTGAAGTTATAGCCCTTTTTACAGCAACTATCACAAACTGTTTAGGATATTAATAGATATTGATTAAGTTACTTAATCTCAGATGTTTTCTAAGTTAATCAGATATTAGGTTGTTAGAGACAAGTAACATTTGTTTACTCAATGGATATGGATAGATGGTCTTCAAAAACCTCAACAATCTGTATAATATGGCATTTAAAATATTTTTATTATTTAAAAAAAATTCTTTGACATGAGACTATCAGCTCCTAACAGTTCCCAATGGGCTTGGAAGGAGATGATGAGCATCAAAAATCTCCATCAGGAGATAATTCCTATTGGGCAGAAATGCTCCTGCTCTCTCAAGACTATATACAGTCCAATGATGCACCAAAGCTTCAATGCAGGTAAATCAATGGCCTGATTCTGCAAAGACAGAATGGGCAATTCTTATTTTCTGCTCCACAACTAAGTCTGTGAGATATGCTCGGCCAGAAGGCTGAAGATGATGCTCCAATGTTATAGAAACTGAGGACTGTCTAGACAACCAGTTGTCTGTCATTTTATAGTTTTGGAAGTTGCTTGTTCTTCCCATCTATTCAGATATATTTAGCATTCTCAGGTTTCTGATGTGATTGAAGACTACATAGCTATAGCCTCACAATAAGTTTTAAGCCTTCTAGGAATTAAAAGGATGTTTTAAGGTTAAGATGATTTAGTTAATAATGTAAGTTTGGATGGAAGTTTAATTAGGTATAGATCCTTAAACTCATCAAGAGAGATATGTAATAGAATGTATTTCCTAGTTGACTATGGACTAGACATTGAGAATGTATGTCACACCTTTTAGCTTTCATAATTGTTTTTATTGTATTTATTGTTAATGTTACTGTACTGTGTTTATTGTTGTATTTATTGTTATTAAGAAAAGGAACCTTTTGTTAGACCTAAAGGGGGAGATGTTAAGGGAAGGTCTAATATCATTGCTTCTGATAGGTTGATTTCAATGCTGAGATCTGGTTACCACCCCTTCTGAGGCATTCTCTTGATTGGTTAATAAAAGTCGCTGATGGCCAATTAGCTGAGCAGAAAGAGTATAGGAAGGTGGGACTTCCTAAGATTAGAACAGACACTCTGCATTTTTTTTTTTTTGTTTTTGGTTTTTCGAGACAGGGTTTCTCTGTGTAACAGCCCTAGCTGTCCTGGACTTGCTTTGTAGACCAGGCTGGCCTCGAACTCACAGAGATCCGCCTGCCTCTGCCTCCCAAGAGCTGGGATTAAAGGCGTGTGCCACCACGCCCGGCTCGACACTCTGCATTTTACACAGAGGATTAATTCATTCCAGCCAGAAGCAGGAAGAAGGAGGACACACACCATGGGTTAGATAAGAGAACCTCACTCCACATGGCCAGGAACATCAGCATAGCGTGCAGAATAGCAGTCCAAGGGGATGTATGTATATATGGGGTCATATTTGAGTTCTAGAATTAAAGCTAGCTTGGGTGAGCCAAGATTTCTCAATTCAGGCCAAGGCTTGTTAAAATCCATGTGATATCTGTGTACTCATTTATAATGGCTGGTTAAGGATTAACAGCCACCAACCAATTAAATATAACCTAAATACTGGTTAAATAGTTTAATTAGCCATTTTTTCCTCAATGTCTCCATCCCCTTACTCTTTTTGCTTTCCTTTTACATTTATTTATTTTAAATTTTTATTTATTTAATGATATTTTTGAAGCTTACGGTTACAAAATTTCTTTTATCTCTCTCCTTCCTCCAGACTATCCCGTATAAGCCTATTTAATCTCTTTCAAATTAATGGCCTCATTTTCACATATTGAATATGAATATACATACATAATCCTAAATATAACCTGTTCAGTCTGAATAATGTTGCTTGTATAAATATTAGGACTGATAATTTGAAATTGTAAAGAAATAGGTTTTGTGCTTTGGGAATCTCTTGGACCACCTTGTGAAACAACTCCCAAGGGGGCTTCTTATGTCTGGCATTTGGTTTTTCTTAGTTGATCTTTGGCTCTGGCAGTGAGAATTGTCAGCACAGATGAATAAAGTGCATTAAAATTATATACTTATACTTAAACACAGAATTTTGTGTATTACAGGTTTTTTAAAGTTAAATAGTTGATACTATAATTTTTTATTACTTTTTCAGACATCCTAAATGTTATTTTTCTCCTTCTTCTCCCTTCTTTTGTATTTACCTTATTCTCTCTGTTGCTCTCAAAACTCCCTATCCTGGAAATATTTCTATTTTACTTTCTTGGTTTGTGGAGTTACTCCAGGCCATGTACTAACATATGAAGATTTTGATCCAGGAACTACCAATGAAAAAATATGCTTGCTACATTTGTCTTTCTGAGTCTGGGTTTCTTTACTCAATATAATCTTCTAATGTCCCATTTATTTTCTGCACAGTTCATTATTTCATTGTTACTTACACTTTAATAGTATTTCACAGTGTATATGGACTACATTTCTATTATCCATCTGTTTATTCAAAGACATCTAAGTTGTTTACATTTATTATCTATATTGAATAGGGTAGCAAGGGACACAAGTGAACAAGTATCTGTAAAGTAGACTGTGCAGTCCTTTGGGCACATACCAAGGAATGGAATAGCTGTGTATTTTTTAAAAATTTACATTCAGTCTTTTGAATAATCTCTACAATGATTTCCATAGTAACTTAACCACTTTGCCATCCCACCAACCCTGAATGAGTCCTCAGTTTTCTTTGCATCACCTCAAGCATTTGTTGTTGGTTGTTTTCTTAATATTTGCTCTTTTGTCTATGGTAAAATGAAATCTAAAAGTTGCTCTGATTTTTATTTTCTTAATTCCTAAGTAAAAAGAACATTTATTTAGGTATTTATAAGCCACTATTTTTCTTCTTTGAAAACTTTGTTGTGGTTCTAGGCTTGTTAGAAAATGAATAATTCCTAACCCCATTTTTTGATAGGGTTATTTGGTTTCTTGGTGTTTAATCTCTTGAGTTCTTTGTAGATTTTGGATATTAGCCCTCTGTCAGATGTGGGGTTGGTGAAGATCTTTTCCCAATCTGCAGGCTGCCGTTTTGTTCTAATGACAGTGTCCTTTGCCTTACAGAAGCTTTTCAATTTAATAAGGTTCCATTTATTGATTGTTGGTCTTAGAACCTGAGCTATTGGTGTTCTGTTCAGGAAGTTGTCACCTGTGTCAAGGAGTTCGAGGCTTTCCCCCACTTTCTCTTCTATTAGTGTTAGTGTGTCAGGTTTTATGTTGAGGTCTTTGATCCACTTGGATTTAAGTTTTGTACAGAGTGATAAATATGGGTCTATTTGCATTGTATTACATGTTGGCATACAGTTAGACCAGCACCATTTGTTGAAGATACTTTTTCCATTGCAGTTTTTAGTTTCTTTGTCAAAAATCAAGTGACTGTAGTATGCAGGTTTATTTCTGGGCCTTCAACTTGATTCCATTGATCAACTGGTCTGTTTTAAACTGAGAATTCACAAAAGAGGAACATCTAAAGTCTGAGAAGTTCAAAAAATGCTCAACATCTTTAAGCATCAGAGAAATACAACTCAAGATGACTCTGAGATTCCATTTCACACCTGTTAGAATGGCTAAGATCAAAAACTCAAATGACAGCACATGCTGGAAGGGTTGTGGAGAAAGAGGAACCCTCCTCCATTGCTGGCAGGAGTGCAAACTTGTACAACCACTATGGAAATCAGCCTGGCAATATCTTAGAAAACATGGAATAGTTCTGCATCAAGACCCAACCATACTACTCTTGGGCATATATCCAAAAGATTCCTCACCAAACGACAAAGAACATCTCCTCCAGTATGTTCATAGCAACTTTATTTGTAATAGCTAGAAACTGGAAACAACCAAGATGAATTAAAAAAAAATAAACAACTGAAGAATGGATAAAAAAAAACTGGTATATTTACACAATGGAATACTACTCAGCTACCAGAAACAAGGATAGCATGCAATTTGCAACCAAATGGATGGAACTAGAAAAGCTCATCCTGAGTGAGCTAACCTAGACCCAGAAAGGTGCACATGGCATGTATTCACTTATCACTGGATTTTAAGCATATAGTACAGGATAACTATCTTATAATCAACAGACCCAAAGGAACAGGAACATAGACTTTGTTACCTATCAATGGGACACTCTGTCCTAGTAAAGCTGCCATGTAGGCCCCTTGTGCAAGAGGAAGCTCTTAGCCCTCATATGCCTACTGAACTGAGTGGGGCTGATATTTGGAGGAAACCCACACTGGAAGAGTAGGATAGGTGGGAGAGGGGGTAGAGGGTTGAGAGGGTGGGACCGAGAGGGGTAGAGGGTGGGGGCTGTGATGGAGATGTAACTTGAATTAATAAATAAACATTTAAATCTAAAAAAGGAAGAAAGAGAATGAATAGTTCCTTTTTATCTGCTGGGGTTTTTGAGTTCTTTATATATTCTGGACATTCGTCCTCTGTCAGATGTATAGTTGGCAATGATTGTCTCCCATTATGTGGGCTTTTCTTAGTGTCATAATATATCCTACCTGTCAATTGTTGTCTATAATTCTTAGAAAATGGTGTTCTATTTTATTATACTGGTATCATGCAGGTTACTGCTTACATTTTCTCCTAGCAGTTTCAGTGATTTGAGTTTATGTTTAGGTCTTTGTTCTACTGAAAGTTTTTGTGCAAGTTAATAGACAGAGCTCAATTTTGTTCTTCTTCATGTGAACCCCAGTTTCTCAAGCATCATGTATTGAAGAAGCGTTCCGCTCTGCAGCTTATATTTTGACTTCATTGTTAAATATTAAGGGACTTAAGTTGCCTGTATTTATGTCCAAGTCTTAACATTTGTTGCATGTTCTACATGTATGTTTTTTGTAACAGTGCCATATTGTTTTATTACTATGGCTCTGACAAATATTTTATGATATGGAATTGTAGTCCCTCAGCATTGTTCTTTTTGTTCAGGATTGCTTTGAGTATCCTGGGAATTTGTGATTTCATGTGAATTTTAGGACAGACTTTTTAACTAGTTCTGTGAAGCATGATATAAATATTTTAGTGTGTTACATTGATTTTGTACATAGCTTAATTGTACATAGAATAATTATTTTCTCAATGTCAATTCAATCCATCAGTGAGTAGAGATTGTCTTTCCTTTTTCAAGTGTCTTTCTCTATCTCATTCTCCAGAAGTTAAAATTTTTCATTGTCAAAATATTTCACTCCCTTGGTAGGTTTATTCCTAGATATTTTATTTTCTTTGTGGTTATAATGAATGGATTTGTTCTCATGCTCTTCTTTTCTATGTGCTTCGTTTTGCTGTTTAGAAAATCTACTGATTTGTGCAGGTTGATTCTATGTCCTGCTACATGCTGATTATGTGTGTGTATGTGTATGTGTGTGTGTGTGTGTGTGTGTCTGTGCATGCGTGCATGTGTGTGTGTGTGTGTTTGTTAGTTTTGCTCATCATGTTTTTGATTTTTAGTGTTGTCACTTGTGTTCTTGGTGGATATTTGTGTGTGTTTTAATGTAGTGTTATAGCTTCACATTTCTTTCTACACTTTCTCTGCTATTCTCATTCCCCTTTCAGTCTGAAATAACATTTCCTGTATTATTAACTTGGACACAAGGGGTTAGTGACTTAACCACCATGCAAAAAGTTTGCAAGTACTGGTCCGAGATCCATTACACATATGAAGCTGACATGCTGCTTGATCCTCAACTGGATTCCCTAACAATCGGAATGAGGTCTATCCTAGACTTAAATGATGTTGCTTCCCTCTGGAGCTCATTTTCCTAGAAGAGCTGCCTTATCTTGCCTTGATAAAGAGGAGGGACTTAGTCTTGATGCAGCTTGATATGCCAGAGTGGATTGGTACTGGATGGGGGAGAGAGTATGGGGAAAGTGGTTAGGAGGGTGGGACTGGAAGGAGGAGAGGAAAGGGGATGGAAATCAGAATATAAAATTAAAAAATGAAACAAACAAAAACAGATTTCCTGTATTTTAAATTTGATTAGTTTGTTATAATTTTATTTAGCTTTTTATTCCTTCTTCGGTCATTTCAGATACTTTAATTGGGTATTCCTGTAGTTTGACCATCATAGTCTTTTAAGATGGAAAATTCCTTGCTCCAGGCTCTTCTATCTTTCAAAGTTTTCACTGAAAAATTAGCTGCTATTCTGACAGATTTTTCTTTAAATGAATCATTTGCTTTCCTATTGCAACTAAGTTTTCAAAGTCAATATCTAAGAGAAGAATTTCTGCCTATAGTTTCTCATCTTGGGTATACTTTTCAAAGAGATAACAGACTTGTGACATTAATGGCAAGTCCCTTTGAAATGGACATAGCAAAATAACTAACCTATAAACACTTAATACCTAATACTACTTAACTAATTCTATTTTATCACATTTGAAAGGATATTAAAATACTCTAACACTAGTCCATG
>CAJQZJ010014891.1:0-15672 GCA_907164525.1 Lophiomys imhausi | reverse complement strand
GGGTTTTTTCCATTTTCAAGCTATTACAAATAAGGCTACTATGAACATAGATGAGGAGACATCCTTGTGGTTTGGTGAGGAATCATTTGGATGTATACCCAGAAATAGTATGGCTGCGTCTTCAGGTACAGCTCTTCCAAGGTTTCTAAGATACCGCCACACTGATTTCCATAGCAGTTGCACAAGTTTGCACTCCCACCAGCAATGCAGGAGAGTCCCCCTTTCTCCACAACCTCGCCAGCATGTGCTGTCATTTGAGCTTTTGATCTGAGCCATTCTGACAGGTGCGAGATGGAATCTCAGTGTCATCTTGAGTTTCTTTTCTCTGATGATTAAGGATGCAGAGCATTTCTTCAAGTGTCTCTCAGTCCTTAGGGATTCCTCCTTTATGAATTCTCTGTTTAGCTATGTTCCCCATTTCTTCATTGGATTATTTGGTTTCTTGGCATTTAATTTCTTGAGTTCCTTGTAAATTTTGGATACTAACCCCCTGTGAGATGTGGGTTAGTGAAGATTTTTTCCCAATCTGTAGGTTGCTGTTTTGTTCAAATGACAGAATCTTTTGCCTTACAGAAGCTTTTCAGTTTCATGAGTTCTCATTTATTGATTCTTGGTCTTAGAGCCTAAGCTGCTGGTGTTCTGTTCAGGAAGTTGTCACCTGTGCCAATGAGTTCAAGGGTTTTCTCCACTTTTTTTTCTAATAGATTTAGTGTGTCAGGCCTTATGTT
The DNA here is from genome assembly GCA_907164525.1 of Lophiomys imhausi. Lineage (NCBI taxonomy): Eukaryota > Metazoa > Chordata > Mammalia > Rodentia > Muridae > Lophiomys > Lophiomys imhausi. Next base: position 14,944 of record CAJQZJ010014891.1, on the reverse strand, counting down.
AAGGTCATTGATCCATTTGGACTTCAATTTTGTGCAAGGTGGTAAGTATTGATCTAATTTCATTCTTTTACATGTCGACATCCAGTTAGACCAGCACCATTCATTGAAGATGCTTGTCCTTTTTCCATTGTAAGGTTTTAGCTTCTTTGTCAAAAATTAAGGTACCATAGGTGTGTGAGTTCATTTCTGGGTCTTCAATTCAATTCCATTGATCAACTGGTCTGTTTCTATACCAGTACCATTCTGTTTTTACTACTATTGCTCTGTAGTACAGCTTGAAATCTGGCATGGTGATACCTCTAGATTTATTTATTTATTTTTATTGTACAGGACTGATTTAACTATTCTTGGTGTTTTGTTATTCTATATGAAATTGATAATTTATTTTTTTCAGGTCTATAAAGAATTGTGATGGTTTTTCAGGTCTATAAAGAATTGTGATTTGATAGGAATTGCATTGAATCTGTATATTACTTTTGGCAATATTGCCATTTTTATTATGTTGATGCTACCTATCCATAAGCATGGGTGTTCTTTTCATTTTCTGATGTCCTGTTCAATTTCTTTCTTCAGGGACTTGAAGTTCTTGTCATACAGGTCTTTCACTTGCTTGGTTAGAGTTACCCCCAGGTATTTTAAGTTGTTTATGGTTATTGTGAAGAGTGTTGTTTCCCTAATTTCTTCCTCAGCCCATTTTTTTTTTTTTTTTGTATAAAGAAGGGCTTCTGATTTTTTAAATTAACTTTGTATCCAGCAACCTTGCTGAAGATGTTTATCAGCTGTAAGCGTTCTCTGGTGGAATTTTTGGGGTCACTTATGTATACTATCATATTGTCTGCAAATAGGGATAATTTGACTTCTTCGTTTCTGATGTTTATCCCCTTGATGTCCTTTAGCTGTCTTATTGCTCTAGCAAGAACTTCAAGTGATATGCTGCAGAGATATGGCAAAAGTGGACATCCTTGTCTTGTTCCTGAGTTTAGAGGAAATGCTTCAAGTTTCTATACATTTAATTTGATGTTGGCTAGTGTCTTGCTGCATATCACCTTTATTATTTGTAGGTATTGTCCTTCTATACTTGTTCTTTCCAAGACTTTTAGCATGAAGGGGTGTTGGATTTTGTCAAATGATTCTCAGCATCTAGAGAGATGATCATGTGGTTTTTTCTTTCAGTTTATATAGAGAAATATGTTGATAGATTTTCATATGTTGAACCATCCCTGCATTCCTGGGATGAAGCCTATTTGATCATGTAGTATGATACTTTTTATGTGTTCTTGGATTCGGTTTCCCAGTATTTCATTAGGTAATTTTTGTGTCTATGTTCATGAGGAAAGTTGGTCTGAATTTCTCTTTCTTTGTTGAGTTTTTGTGTGGTTTAGGAATCAGGGTGACTATGGCCTCATAGAATGAGTTTGGCAGTGTTCCTTCTGATTCTATTTTGTGGAAGAGTTTGAAGAGTATTGGTGTTAGCTCCTCTTTGAAGGTCCGGTAGAATTCTGTGCTGAAACCATCTGGCCCTGGGCTTTTTTTGGTTGGGAGATTTTTAATGGCTGTTTCTATTTCTTAGGGCTTATAGGGCTGTTTAATCTGTTAACCTGATCATGATTTAACTTTGGTAGGGGGAATTTATCAAGAAAATTGTCCATTTCGATTAGTGTTTCAAATTTGATGAAATACAGATTTTTAAAATAGGACCTAAAGATTCTCTGGATTTCCTCAAAGTCTGTTGCTCTTTCTCCCTTTTCATTTCTGATTTTTGTTGATTTGAGTTTTTTTTCTCTCTGCCTTTTCATTAATTTGGCTATGTTTTGTCTATTTTGTTGATTTTCTCAAATAACCAATTCTTGGTTTTATTGATTCTTTGTATTGTTCTTTTTGTTTCTAAGTTGTTGATTTCAGCTCTAAGTCTGATGATTTCCTACCTTCTCCTTCTCTTGGGAGTGCTTGCTTCTTTTTTCCAGTTCTTCCAGCTCTGCTGCTAATTTGCTAATATCAACTGTAACAATTTTCTTTTTGAAGGCACTTACTGCTTTGAACTCTCCTTGTAGCATTGCATTCGTTGTGTCCCATAGGTTTGGGTATGTTGTGCCTTCATTTTCATTGGATTTTAAGAAGTCTTTGATTTCCTTCTTTATGTCTTCCCTGACCAGTAGTCATCCAGTAAAGAGTTGTTCAATTTCCATGGGTGTGTAGGCTTTCTGTTATTTCTGATGTTGTTGAAGTACAGCTTTATTCCATGGTGGTCTGATAAAATGCAAGGGGTTATTTCAACTTTCTTGTATCTGTTGAGGCATGCTTTGTGTCTGACTATATGGTCGATTCTGGAGAAGGTTCTGTGCAGTGCTGAGAAGAAGGTGTATTCTTTTGTGTTTAGGTGAAATGTTCTGTAGATATCTGCTAGGTCCATTTTGTTCATAACCTCTGTTAAACTCATTATTTCTCTGCTTGGTTTCTCTCATGATGACCTGTCCATTGTTGTGAGTGTGGTGTTGAAGTCTCCCACTACTAATCTGTGGGAATCAATGTGTGGTAAAGCTTTAGAAGAGTTTCTTTTACAAATGTAAGTGCCCTTGTATTTGGGGCATAGATATTAAAAATTGAGATGTCGCCGGGCGGTGGTGGCGCATGCCTTTAATCCCAGCACTTGGGAGGTAGAGGCAGGCGGATCTTTGTGAGTTCGAGGCCAGCCTGGTCTACAAAGCGAGTCCAGGACAGCCAGAGATATTCAGAGAAACCCTGTCTCGAAAAACCAAAAAAAAAAAAAATTGAGATGTCATCTTGATGAATATATTTCCTTTAATAAATATGTAGTGCCCTTCTCTATCTTTCTTGATTAACTTCAGTTGAAAGTCTATTTAATTTGATATTAAGATGGCTATTCAAGCTTCCTTCAAGGGTCCATTTGCTTGGAAAACCTTTTCCCCGTCCTTTACTCTGAGGTAGCATCTATCTTTGTTAGTGAGATGCATTTCTCCTATGCAGCAAAAAGATGGGTCTTGTTTATGGATCCATTCTGTAAGCCTGTGTCTTTTTATTGGGGAGTTGAATCCATTGATGTTGATAGATATTAATGACCAAATGTTGTTATTTCCTGTTATTTTGGTGTAGGTGATGGTTGTGTGTTTCTTTTGGATTAGCTTCAGTGGAGTTTTTTTTTTTTTTTTTGTTTTGTTTCTTCTGTTTTCTTGGGTGCAGTTATCTTCTCTGTGTTGGAATTTTCCTTCTAGGATCTTCTGTAGGGCTGGATTTGTGGGTAGATACTGTCTAAATTTGGTTTTGTCATGGAATATCTTGTTTTCTCCATCTATGTTGATAGAGAGTTTTGTTGGATATAGTGGTCTGGCTGGTCACCTATGTTCTCTCAATGCTTGTAGGATGTCTCCCAGGCCCATCTGGCTTTTAAAATTTCTGAGGAGAAGTCAGGTCTAATTCTGATCGGTCTGCCATTATATGTTACTTGACCATTTTTTTCTTACAGCTTTTGATATTCTTTGTTTTATAAATTTGGAGTCTCAATTATTATGTGGTGAGAGGAATTTCTTTTCTGGTCTAAACTGTTTGGAGTTCTGTATGCCTCTGGGAATTTTATCAGCATCACTTTCTTTATGTTGGGAAGTTTTGTTCTATGACTTTTTTTAAAGGAAGGAATTTAAAGTGTCTCTCACTATGTAAAGAATTATATAAAATGAGAAAATTAAAAATTAATTTGATAATTAAGTCATGAGAATAGATAGATATGTCCATTTAACAATATTATATTCAAATAATTATATGTAAAGGAGATGGGACTCAGTTAACTTAAATATATTTAATTAAGTATTATATATAGGGGGAGCGTATGCACTGTTAAGTTTCAAGAGAGAAGATTAAAATGTATATGGAAAACAATGTATGACAGACTGATGATATCACAAGAATACAAGAATGAGCAATATGATCACCTAAATATATGTACCTGAAACCTGAACAACCGAAAAGGGAATGATGTACTTCCCTTGCGTTATATTACATTTTTAATGAACATTTGATCAAAGGCTGAAAATGGCCAAAGAAAAGTAAAATTGTCTAGAAGTATCTAAGTTAATTTGAACTACTAATTATGTTTGGATGATAGAAACACAAGTAAAATTAATACATTATATAAATTAATTTTTGTCAATATTCAGATGATGTGGTTATTTGCTGTGTTTGGAATCAAATATTTATTACATTTAAAATGTTTCTGATGTACTTTTCAATAATATGTGCCACTAACATATAAATATTTTATACTGACATAATTATAAGCTATGTATTAATTAGATGACATCTAAAGAAAACATTAAGAAAGTTACTAATGCATTTTCAACCTGACATATCTTATGTAAAGATGGATACATATAATAGGATTAATATTACAGTTGATTTGTAAATAGTTATATTACCTTCCTAGAAAGGCATTCCTTTGATGTTGACTTGCAGCTTGTGTTTACATATCTGTTCCATCAGCATTTCTCATCACATAACTATTATAACAGACTAATGGACCAAAACACATTGAACTGATGTATGATTTTATTCTGTGACTGTTATATTTTTGCATAAATATACAAACAGCATTATCAGAATATAAAGTGGAAAAAAGAGAACAAAGATCTGCTAATAATTTAAATCATTTAGTTCAACTATTTCTAATTAAATGGATAAAGTAACATATAAAATGCCAGTAAAATCCCCAGGAAGATCAATTAATTTACAAAGGGTCACCTCATGGTGATCATAGCTTCATGGTCAGTCTTTTAGAATGCCAGAATTAATAAACAGTTAAGGAGATATTATACTTTTTTTTACTTTTTTAAAAAATATTTATTTATTACTTCAGGTTACACCTCCATCACAGTGCCCTCTATCCACCCCTCCCAGTCCCGCCCTCCCACCCTCTACCTCCTATCCCTTCCATCACACTCCTCTGGAGTGGAGTGTCCCTACATAACATTCCCCCTCCTCAGTTCAGCAGTCATATGAGGGACAAGAGCCTCCTCATACACTGGGGGCCTACAAGGCAGCACCACTAGGGTAAAGTGTCTCATTGATAGGAAACAAAGTCTATGTTCATGTTCCCTTTGGTGCATTGACTGTAGTATAGATATCCTGTACTATGTAGCTAAAATCTGACTATAAGTGAATAGATGTCATGTACATCCTTCTGAGTCTGGGTTAGCTCACTCAGGATGAGCTTCTCTAGTTTCATCCATTTGGCTGCAAATTGCATGATTTCACTGTTTCTGATAGCTGAGTAGTAATCCATTATGTAGATGTACCACAGTTTTTTAATACATTCTTCGGTTGAGGGATATCTCCATTGTTTCCAGTTTCTAGCTATTACAAATAAGGCTGCTATGAACATAGATGATGAAACTTCCTTGTGATTTGGTGAGGAATCATTTGGATGTATACCAAGAAATGGTATGTCTGGGTCCTGAGTTAGAGCTATTCCAAGTTTTCTAAGATATCACCAGACTGACCTCCATAGTGGTTACACAAGGTTGCATTCCCACCAGCAATGTAGGAGAGTTCCCCTTTCTCCACACCCTCACCAGCATGTGCTGTTATTTGAGCTTTTGAACTTAGCCATTCTGACAGGTGTCAGATGGAATCTCAGAGTCATCTTGAGTTGCATTTCTCTGATGATTAAGGATGCTAAGTATTTCTTCAAGTGTCTCTCAGCCCTTAGGGATTCCTCCATTTTGGATTCTCTGTTTAGCTCTGTTTTCCTTTTTTTTTTTTATTGGATTGTTTGGTTTCTTGGCATTTAATTTCTTGAGTTCTTTGTAAATTTTGGATATTAGCCCTCTGTCAGATGTGGGGTTGGTGAAGATTTTTTTTCCCAATCTGTAGGCTTCCCTTTTGTTTGAATGACAGGATCTTTTGCCTTATAGAAGCTTTTCGGTTTCATGAGGTACAATTTATTGATTGTTGGTCTTAGATCCTGAGCTGTTGGTGTTCTGTTCAGGAAGTTTTCACCTGTGCCAAAGAGTTCAAGAGTTTACCCCACTTTTTCTTCTAATAGATTTAGTTTGTCAGGCCTTATGTTAAGGTCTTTGATCCACTTGGACTTAAGTTTTGTACCAGGTAATAAGTATGGGTCTAATTTCTTTCTTTTACATGTTGACATCCAGTTGGACCAGCACCATTTGTTGAAGATGCTGTCTTTTTTCCACTGTACCATTTTGGCTTCTTTGTCAAAAATTAAGTGGCCATAGGTGTGTAGTTTCATTTCTGGGGCTTCAATTTGATTCCGTTGATCCACTGGTCTATTTCTATATCAGTACCATGGTGTTTTTATTACTATTGGTCTGTAGTACAGCTTGAAATCTGGGATGGTTATACCTCTAGATTTTTTTTTTGTACAGTATTGATTTAGCTATTCTGTTTTTTTTTTGTTATTCCATATGAAGTTGAAAATTGCTTTTCCAGGTCTACAAATAATTGTGTTGGTGTTTTTATAGGAATTATATTGAATCTGTATATTGCTTTTGGTAGGATGGCCTTTTTATTATGTTGATCCTACCTCTCCATGAGCATGAGAGATCTTTCCATCTTCTGATGGCCTCTTCAATGTCTTTCTTCAAGGATTTGAAATTCTTGTCCTACAGGTCTTTTACTTGCTTGGTTAGAGTTACCCCCAGGTATTTTATATTATTTGTAGCTATTGTGAAGGGTGTGGTTTCCTTTATTTCTTTCTCCACCTATTTTTTTTATACATAAAGGCTTCTGATTTTTTGAAATAATTTTGTATCCAGCCACCTTGCTGGAGGTGTTTATCAGCTGTAAGAGTTCTCTGGTGGAATTTTTGGGGTAGCTTATGTATACTATCATATAATTTTCAAATCAGGATAATTTGACTTCTTTGCTTCCAATTTGTATCCCCTTGATCTCCTTTAGTTGTCTTATTGCTCTAGCTAGAACTTTAAGTACTTTGTTGAAGAGATATCTCGAAAGTGGGCATCCTTGTGTTGTCCCTGAATTTAGAGGAGATACTTCAAGTTTCTCTCCATGTAATTTGATGTTCACTACTGGCTTGCTGTATATCACCTTTATTATTTCTAGGTATGGTCCTTGTATGCACATTCTCTCCAGGACTTTTAGCATGAAGGGGTGTTGGATTTTGTCAAATGCTTTTTCAGCATCTAGTGAGATTATCATGTGTTTTTTTTTTTCTTTCAACTTGTTTATATGGTGAATTACATTGACAGATTTCTGTATATTGAACCATCCCTGCATTCCTTGGATAAAGCCTATATGATCATGGAGTATGATACTTTTGATGTGTTCTTGGATTTGGTTTGCCAGTATCTTATTAAGTATTTTTTGCATCTATGTTTATGAGTGTGATTTGTCTGAAGTTCTCTTTCTTTGTTGGGTCTTTGTGTGGTTTAGGAATCAGGGTGACTGTGGCCTCATAGAATGAATTTTGCAGTGTTCCTTCTGATTCTATTTTGTGGAAGAGTTTGAAGAGTATTGGTATTATCTCTTCTTTGAAAGTCTGGTAGAATTCTGTGCTGAAACCATTTGGCCCTGGGCTTTTTTTGGTTGGGAGATTATTAATGACTGTTTCTGTTTCTTAGGGGTTATAGGGCTGTTTAACATTTAACCTGATCTTGATTTAACTTTGAAAGGTGGAATCTATCATGAAAATTGTCCATTTCACTTAGGTTTTCAAATTTGGTCAGGTATAGATTTTTAAAGACCTAAAGATTCTCTGGATTTCCTCAATATCTGTTGTTATTTCTCCCTTTCATTTCTGATTTTGTTGATTTGTGTTTTTTCCCTCTGGCTTTTAGTTAATTTGGCTAAGGGTTTGTCTATTTTGTTGATTTTCTCAAAGAACCAACTCTTGGTTTCAATGATTCTTTGTGTAGTTCTTTTTGTTCCTAAGTTGTTGATTTCATCCCTAAGTCTGATGATTTCCTGTCTTTTGTTTCTCTTGGGAGTGTTTGCTTCTTTTTTTTTCCATTTCTTCTAGTTCACCTGTTAATTCACTAATATGAGCTGTCACAATTTTCTTTTGGAAGGCACTTAGTGCTATAAACATTCCTTTTAGCACAGCTTTCATTGTGTCCCATAGGTTTGGGTATATTGTGCCTTCATTTTCATAGGATTTTAAGAAGTCTCTGATTTCCTTCTTTATTTCTTCCGTGACCCATTAGTCATCCAGCAAAGAGTGGTGAAGTTTCCCTGACTGTGTAGGCTTTCTGTTATTTCTGTTGTTGAAGTCCAGCTTTATTCCATGGTGATCTGATGAAATACAAGGGGTTATTTCAATTTTCTTGTATCTGTTGTGGCATATTTTACAAATAGTGTTGCCCTTGTATTTGGGGAATAGATATTCAATACTGAGATATCCTCTTGATGAATCTTTCTTTTAATAAGTATGTAATGTCCTTCTCTATCTTTTTTTGATCAACTTCAGTTGAAAGTCTATTTTATTTGATATTAAGATGGCTACTCCAGCTTGCTTCCTGGGTCCATTTGCTTGGAAAACCTTTTCCCAGCCCTTGACTCTGAGTTAGCATCTATCTTTGTTAGTGAGATGCTTTTCTTGTATGCAGCAAAATGATGGGTTTTGTTTGTTTCTTTTGTTTTAGTTGCAGTGGAGTTTTTTGTTTCCTCTGTTTTCTTGGATGTAGTTATCTTTGCTGGGTTGGATTTTTTTTTCCAAAATCTTCTCTACAGCTGGATTTGTGGATAGATACTGTTTAAATTTGATTTTGTTATGGAATATCTTGTTTTCTCCATCTATGTTGATAGAGAGTTTTGCTGGGTATAGTAGTCTGGTTGGGAATCTATGTTCTCTCAGGGCTTGTAAGATGTCTCCCCAGGCCCTTCTGGCTTTTAAATTTTGTGAGGAGAAGTCAGGTCTAATTCTGATGGGTCTGCCATTATATGTTACTTGACCTTTTTCTCTTACAGCTTTTAATATTCTTTCTTTGTTCTGTACATTTGGAATTTCAATTATCATGTGGTAAGAAGAGTTTCTTTTCTGATCTAATCTGTTTGGTGTTCTGTAAGCCTCTTGGAATTTGATTGGCATCTCTTTCTTTAGGTTGGGAAATTTTCTTCTATGGTTTTGTTGAAGATGTTTCCTGGACCTTGGAGTCAAGAGTCTTCTCTTTCCTCTATGCTTATAATTCTTAGGTTCTGTCTTTTCATGGAGTCCTTGATTTCTTGAATGTTATGGGTGAGAAATTTTTTAGATTTCTCATTTTCTTTGGTTGTTGCACTGATTTCTTCCATCGAATCTTCCACACCTGAGATTTTGTCTTCCATCTCTTGTATCCCATTTTTGATACTCATGTCTGTAGTCCCTGTTCTCTTCCCTTGATTCTCCACTTCCATTCTTATCTCTGTCTGTGTTTTCTTTATTGCTTCTACTTCCAATTTCAAGTCTTGAAACATTTTATTCATTTTATTTGTTTCCTGCTCCAATTTGCTTGTTGCCTTGTCTCTTTCCTGTTCAAGGTGAGCCACTTTGGCTTGGAGATCTCTAATAGTATTCTCATTGCTTTCACTTGTAAAATTGTGGAATCTTTGAATTCCTTCAGAGATTAAAATTATTCTTGAAAGGTCTCTATCCCTTTCCAGAGAATAGATTTTTTTCATCATTTTCATGTGTTTCAGCTGTGGTGGAGTGGTCAGAGCTTGCTGTACTAGCACTGCTGCATTTTGTTGGAGTCATATTTCCCTGATTTTTGTTGGATCTGTTCTTTCACTGACCTTTATCCATCTGGTTGTTCTTAGCTATTTGTTCCTGGTGCCTTCTGGGCTTGGTTCCAAGAAGGGCACTTTGGTGTAGAAGTTGTATAGCTTGGTGATCTGTAGCTCTCCACAGGCTGGATGGGGCCTTGTGTGGAGGTTTGTTCTCAGTGTGTCTCCCAGAGCTCACCCCTTCCTGTTGTGTCCCTCTTGGTGACTCAGGTCAGGGTTTGTGGTGGGATGTGTTCTTGTAGGTTCCTGAGATACAACTGGTCTTCATATCTATGTCAGTGCAGGTTGGCAGGCCACAGACTGTTGGCTGGGGCTGTAGCTCTCCTGCAGCTTACATGTCAGAACATGATTGTAGTCCTCACAAGCTGCTCTCAGGGGCGTCTCAGGATCAATGTGCATCTAATAGCCAGAATAACTGTGATCTGGTACAGCCCACATCTCCCAGGCAATGAGTAATGGCCTTGGATTATTTCATTGCTCAAGAGTCAGAGCTCTCGATGTTGTAGCCTGGGTATTCAGTGTGTAGTGGCTCTGCTGGTATGCTCTTGGGTGTCCAAGCACAGATGCTGTGGACTCTGGAGGTCCTAAGTTTGGGGGTTGAATCCAACAGCTGGAGACCTGAAAGGATCCCACAGGGAGGGAGTACAGTTTCCCAGTTGGAGGTGCTCGTTGTTCGTGTCTGGTGACTCTAATCCTTCAGTGTCTATATTTCCAATACCAAGTTCTTTGTTGTCCCTGCTCGGCAGGCCAAGATGGGCTTGTGCCTGTCTAGATGGACCCCAGGGCACCTCTGTGCCTCTATCCCTTGTAGTCTGAGTCACTCAGGTAGTACACATCGGCCAAGAACTCACTGCTCCACGCGTGGAACTATATATGCTGAAGATCTGGTTTCCCACCAGAGAAGCCAGCACTAGCAAAGTGGTCTGATATTAATCCCACAACCTGTCCAGAGCTTGGACCCAGTGGAGATCCAAGCAGCCTTCCAACCTGGCCACCTGCCTTTCAGCCTGTTTTGATCTCACAGCTCCTACATCTGTACTGGACCCAATATGGGTGCTGAAGCTGTCCTGTGGATATCGGCAATTAGGGCCGCTGTCCTCCAAGTTCTGGGACACTGCACTGGGGTGGTCAGTGTAGCTGGTTCCTGGAAATGTATCCCGTTTCTCTGTCTAGCTGCAGTGCTCTTCCCAGTTACTGCAAATCCAATAGAGGGGCCTGTATGTCCAACACCCCTCTGGGGAAGCCTAAATATTCTTGCCTCTCCCCGACCACTGCTCAGCTGTGGTCCTGCTGCAGTCCGGCAGCTCAGAACATGGTGTGGCCCATGGCCACAATGGTTCCACTGAGAATATATCCATTCCCGTCATTCTGCCAATCTTCCCCTTGGTGTTGGAATGCCTGCGTGGGATCTGGGAGCCCAGGAGGCTGTTGAGTAACCCTGTCTGGGGTTCCCAGCTGCTCTCTGGGTATTTGAGTGGCTCGTACCCCTTATCCCTCTCCTGGAGATGATTCTCCTGCTTCCTGGAATCGGAGGTTTCTGGCTTCTACGATTTCTGCTGGTCTGTTTTTATGACTGTCTCAGAGAGGAGAGTCTTGCCAAGGGACTTTTATTGTACCTGGATCTCAGCATAAAACCCAGCAGGTTTGCACCACTCAGATTATTGCTCAGCATCTCATAACTCTATGGTGTTATAGCTGTTTTCCCCACAACCAAAATGCGTCCCTGTGTGCTGCCACCATCTTGGATCTCCCCGACAATATTCCTAATATAGGGACTTCATTGTACTTGTCACTGAAATGAATTTCTTGGTTTTATTTTAAAGACAGGGTTTTACTCTGTGGCCTTAAGCCTGAGAATTCCTAAAATTAAAAAAAAATGTACATGCTTTGTGTCACAAAAAAAGTTACTTTAATTATATTTAAATCATAGCACATGAAAAATGCAATAAATAATTTATTAAAGTAGACATTTTATTAGTTTTATAAATATGCGGATATCAGTTCTTGTGATTATCTATACTTTGGACTTTTTATTTTAAAAAGAACTTATAAATAAGTACTATACACAAAATTTCTGGAAGATGAGGACACATTTCTTTTGAAACTATATTATTCTCCTAGTCTTGAGCAACAATGAAGACAATAACTTAGTAACATGATGGATGGTGATTGGCTGTTAAGGAGGAATCCCTAATGGCTGAGAGACACTTGAAGAAATGCTCAACATCTTTAATCATCACAGAAATGCAACTCAAGACGACTCTGAGATTCCTTCTGACATCTGTCAGAATGGCTAAGATCAAAAGCTCAAATGACAGCACATGCTGGCTGGGGTGTGGAGAAAGGGGAACCCTCCTCCTCCATTGCTGGTGGGAGAGCAGGCTTGTGCAGCCACAATGGAGGTCAGTCTGGTGATATCGTAGAAAACTTGGAATAGCTGTGCCTCAGGACCCAGGCATACCACTTCTGGGTATACACCCAAATGACTCCTCACGGAATCATAAGGAAGTTTCCTCATCTATGTTTATAGCAGCCTTATTTGTAATAGCTAGAAATTGGAAACAACTCAGATGTCCCTCAACTGAAGAATGGATTAAAAAACTGTGGTACATCTACACAATGGAATATTACCTATCTATCAAAAACAATGAAATTATGCAATTTGCAGCCAAATGGATGGAACTAGAGAAGCTCATCCTGAGTGAGCTAACCCAGACTCAGAAGGATGCACATGCATCTATTCACTTAGAGTAGGATTTTAGCTATATAGTACAGGATATCTATACTGCAACCAACACACCAAAGGGAACATGGACATAGACTTTTGTTTTGTTTTGTTTTTGTTTGTTTTTTTAGTTTTCTCTCCCTGGCAATGAGACACTTTACACTGGTGGTTCTGCCTTGTAGGACCCCAGTGTATGAGGAGGCTCTTGGCCCTCACATGACTTCTGAACTGGGGCAAGGGACTGTTAGGTAGGGACACTCCACTCCAGAGGAGTGGGATGGAAGGGTTAGGGTGTAGAAGTTGGTACAGAGTGGCTGGGAATGGGGGAAAGAGGACAATATGATGGAGGTGTAACCTGAAGCAACAAATAAATAAATTTATTTATTAAAAAATATGAAATCTTTGCATTGCTTCCAAAAGAACCAATTATCAATTAAAAATACAAAAGAGGATTTAAGCTGCTCCAGTGTGCATGCATAGGAATTACTAAATAATTAAGGTAAATAAATAAATAAATTTTACTAATTTTTTTTTTCTCTTTCAAACCACCCAATTTTGTCTTCTAAAAGTATTGAGGACTTTTGCCTTTCTCAAAAAAAAAAAAAACATGGAAAATATCCCTCTACAAAGAGAAGACTCTTTTTTAATGTATTATACTACTGTCAAAAATATCTATTTCAGCTTCATATATTACATTGAAATTATAATCATCGTAATATTTGTGGATTAATAAAAATAAAAACCTTATAGTGAATTCATCTGATTTTATCATAGTATGCAATTAATCTAATTCAAATTATCCATGTCTGATTAATTTTTCTTTATTTTTAATGTTTATTTATTACTTCATATTACATCTCCATCACAGTGCCCTCTTTTTACCCCTCCCAGTCCCAGCCTCTCACCCTCTACCCCCTCTCACTTCTATCCTACTCCTCTGGAGTGGAGTGCCCCTACATAGCAGTACCCCCCAGTTCAGCAGTCATGTGAGGGCTTAGAGCTTCCTCATATACTAGAAGCCTACATAGCAGCACCACTTCTGGGTATACATCCAAATGATTCCTCACCAAACCACAAGGACATTGCCTTATGTATCTTCATAGCAGCCTTATTTTTTATACCTAGAAACTGGAAACAACACAGATGTCCCTCAACCAACGAATGGATAAAACAAACAAACAAACAAACAAACAACAAAAAAACCTGTGTTACATCTACACAATGCAATATGACTCAGCCATCAGAAATAACGGAGTCATGCAATTTGCAGCCAAATGAATGGAACTAGAGAAGCTCATCCTGAGTGAGCTAACCCAGACTCAGAAGGATGCACATGGCATCTATTCACTTATAATTGGATTTTAGCCATATAGTACAGAATAACTATACTACAACCAATGCACCAAAAGGAACAGGAACATCGACTTTTTTACCTATTAAGGAGAAGACTCGTATCAAGTTTCATGACAGGGTTTAATAAAAAGCTAAACTAAATAAGACACTACTGAATAACTTAAACTCTAAACTTCCATCATGATCATGTTGGAACTCAAGTTGATGACAATCTGTTGATTTCCAGAAATAAATAAAAATGTTGACGTGCCTCCATATCTGAAGGAAGAGAGTGACATTTAGAATGTAACATTTCTTCAATAAAAATCCTTGAGGAATTCATATGTCATCTAACAGATTCAGTAACCATTATGTGAGGTGTCAAGCTATTATTAGAGGTGTTCATTCTTTAAAATTATCAGAAAACACTATTCTTTCAGTTGTAAATATAAGAAATTTAGGAAATATTTGTGCTATACATCCAGAAATGATAAATACCTATATTAAGTATTTTAATTGAATAGTAGGAAAATAAAATATTAATAACAGATGCACAGAATCCACAATTACTTCCAGAAATAAACAAATCATATCTACTGGCAGCAAAAACAAATACTAAGGAAACATATACCCTCTGAACAAAATACTCAAGCACCAAAGTTCTTAAACCATCAGCATTTTTTATTGGCTAAGGAATTGAAAAATAAAATCATTGAACTATTAAGACAACTTGTTCCCTAGTAGAAAAATAAATGATACAATTTCTAGTACATCACAGAAGAATATTAGAAGTTAGAATTGCAGTCATAATGGAACCTCAGTCACAAAAAAAATCTAAAGCAAAAAGAAGTCTGAAAGTCAGAACTTTATCCTAACAACCAGAACAAGGTGAGTAAAGTGAAAATAAACAAGTTTTAGAAAATAGAAGAAAGCTTTTAGAGCAAACTACTACCCCCAATTTAGCCAGACTAAAGGACAAACAACAATTATAACAGTACAGAAGAAACATAAAAAGAAAGCAGCTGGGAAGCTAGTACAGGGATGTGAAAATGTTAACTCTAACTGATAAATTAGTAAAGGCTCATTGAAAAAATATCTGACAACCAAAAAATAAAATTTAGAAAGGCCTATCTGCTT
>CAJQZJ010014886.1:0-10715 GCA_907164525.1 Lophiomys imhausi | reverse complement strand
TTTCATACTAACTTGCATCACTATTATAACCATCTTCTTAGATCTAGAATGCCCTCTTGATTCCTAAACAACTCAAAATTTAGCTATGAGACTCAAGCTGTCTATTCTTCAACCACCTCAGAGAGCTGAGAAGGATAAATATATCTGATTATATAGGAAGTGCAGGGCCTGCAGCTTCCATTTATTTGGTTTGGTAACCTACTCTTTCTAGTAGCAACATTATCTAGCCACACATGATATGACACTCACATCATTTTTAATACTATATGTTTAGTCTGGTATATAAGATAGTGAATTCCATAAGGATTTTTTTCCTTACATCTTTCATTTTGGTTAAGCACCACCCAACTGCCTCATTATCTTAGCCAACCCATCTACCCTGTGCCTGATTTAACATTTCAACTCCTGGTATTCTTCCTCTCTATTCTTTCACTTTAATTATGCTCTATTATCCCACTCACCACCCCACCCCCCCACACAAAGATATGCCTATAGTACCTATCTAGCTTCCTAGATTCTCTTGGTACTTTTATTTATAATTATTTTTACAGTTGTGAACTTCCAGAAAGATTTCCAAAGTGACTGGACTAGCTTCTACTCCTAACAATAATATTAAGCCGGGCATTGCCTTTAATACCAGCACTCAGGAGGCAGAGGCAGGTGGATCTCTGTGGGTTCAAGGCCAGCCTGGTCTACAGAGTGAGTCTAGGACAGCCAGGGCTACACAGAGAAACCCTGTCTCGAAAAACAAACACAAAAACAAACAAACAAACAAAAAAGATTAAAGCATTCCATTTCTCCTACACCTATGCCAGCATTTATTGGCATTTGAATTCTTGATGATGATCATCCTGACTAGATTAAAAAAGTATCTTAAAGTAGCTCTAGTCTACCCCTCTGATGGCTAAGATTGTTGTACACTTTGTTAAGTGTTTCCTAGTCATTTGCATTTCTTTTTGTTTGTTTGTTTGATTGTTTACTAAAAGCTTTTTTTCCCAACGTTTATTTATTTCTTTAAGCTACATCTTAATCACAGTCCCCCCCCCTCCTTCCCTCCTGGTCCCACCCTCCTACCCTCTTCCCCCTCTCCCTCCTATCTGCTTTTTTTAAATTATTTTTAATTTAATGTGTATCTTTAGCCCCCAACATCTCCTCTTTTAGTCCAATAAAACACTCTTTTTTATGACAATAAATACAATACAAAACAATAAGAAAAATTAGGCAACAATCATGAAAACTATAAGGTATAACATACATTCCCAATGTCCAGTCCATATGTATTTGGCAACTAATAATAATATTCTAAATTCTCTCTATCTCTATGAGTTTAAAGTTCTATACCTAACTCAGTTTCCATCCTAACTTGCATTACCAACTTAAAAAAATCTTCTTAGACCCAGAAAACATCCTTTTAATTCCTAAACAACTTAAAACTTAACTGTGAGACTATAGATATCTAGTTTTCAACCACATCAGAGACCTGAGAAAGATAAATATATCTGAGTAAACAGGAAGGTTAGATAAAGCAGCTTCCAAAACTAAGAAATGACAGACAACTGGCTGCCTGGACACTTCCCAATTTTTCTCTACAACATTGGAGCATCTATCTTCAGTCTCTTGGCCCTGTATGTCTGACAGACATTAATTGTAAAGCAGGAATTATGAAGGACTTTCCCACCCTGTGTTGGCAGAGCTGGGCTGTCAACTAACGTGCTTCCAATTTTTTTTTTATTTATTTCAAGTTACATTTCAATTACAATCCCCTACCTACTCTACTCCGATCCCACCCTTCCATTCTCTTCCCCCTCACACCCCCATCCCCTTCCTTTTTTTAAGTTTAAGGTATATCTTTTGCCCCAACAGCTCCCCATTTCAGTCCAAAAAATGGCTCTTTCTCTTATAACAACAAATACAATACAAAACAACAAACATAATTAGGCCACAATTATAAGGCCTAGCATACAAGAGGTTTTGGAAGTTAGACCCAAGATTCCTCTCTTTTTCTTTTCTGTATCCTTCTTTCTCTCCTATGTGGGGTTGAAAAGACTTGAGAAAAGAATGGGATATAGACATAATATAGGTATGATAAAGAAAAAGGGACAGATTATTGAATATGCTTCCAATTTTTTTTTCATTTTTTAATAATTTATTTTTTATTCCTTCAAGTTACATATCAATCACAATCCCCTCCCTATTCCCCCTCCAGTCCCACCCTCCCACCCTCTTCCCCCTCAACCCCCCATCTTCTTCCCTTTTTTTAAAGTTTAAGGTATATCTTTTTCCCCCAACAGCTTCGCCTTTCAGTCCAACAAATGGTTCTTTCTCTTATAACAATAAATACAATACAAAACAACAGAAATAAATAGACCACAATTATGAGAGTTATATGGCTTAGTATACATTCCCAATGTCCAGTCCATATGTATTTGGCACCTGACTTTAACCTTCTACTATCTAACCATCTCCATGAGTTTAAAGTTCTATATCTAACACAGCTTTCATACTAACTTGCATCACAATTTTAAAAACATCTTCTTAGATCCAGAACACCCTCTTCATTCCTAAACAACTCAAAATTTAACTATGAGACTCTAGCTATCTATTCTTCACCCACCTCAGAGACCTGAGAGGGATACATATATCTGATTATATAGGAAGTGCAGGGCCCGCAGCTTCCAAAACTAAGAAATGACATACCAGTGGCTGCCTGGACAGTTCCCATTTTCTCTCCATACATTACAGCATCAATCTTCAGCCATTTAGTCTCGTTTCTCTGACAGACATTGATTGTAGAGCAGGAATTATGAAGGACTTGACTACCCTGTATTGGCAGAGCTAGGCTGTCAACTTACCTGCTTCCAACTTTTGTCCTTTTTGGACAGCATTCTGTCTACAGTTGAAGCAAGGGTTTTTTCTTGACAAGAGATAGGTTTGGCACTAATTCAACCATCTCCAACTGGAGATTCTTCGATGCTCATCTTCTACTTGGAGTAGAATAGGGGTGCTGTCAGGAGCTGACATGTCTCGATATCAAAAAATCTTAAGTTAAGAAAACATCTTTTTTTTCCCAAAGAATTAGTCTTTAACACATTGTACTGTACAGACATGTAATTAGGACTAATATCCATCACAGGTTCCAAGTCTTCTCTGGCATAAAGCTGGAATTGCATTATTTTTCCTTTTTTTAAATTTTTTTCCTTTATTTTTTATTTCTTCAAGTTACATCTCAATCGCAGTCCCCTCCCTATTCCCCCTCCAGTCCCACCCTCCCACCCTCAACCCCCCATCCTCTTCCCTTTTTTTTTTTCTTTTAAGTTTAAGGTATATCTTATTTCCCCCTACAGTTTCCCCTTTCAGTCCAACAAATGGCTCTTTCTCTTATAATAACAAATACAATACAGTACAACAGAGGTAATTAGGCCACAGTTATGAGGGTTATATGGCTTAACGTACATTCCCAATGACAAGTCCATATGTATTTGGTACTTGACTTTAACATTCTACTATCTAAACATCTCCATGAGTTTAAAGGTCTATATCTGACTCAACATTCATACTAACTTGCAACACAATTTTAAAAGTATCCTTTTAGATCTATAACACTCTCTTGACTCCTAAACAACTCAAAATTAAATTATGAGACTCTAGCTATCTGTTCTTCAACCACCTCAGAGACCTGAGAGGGATAAATATATCTGATTTTATAGGAAGTACAGGGCCTGCAGCTTCCCAAACTAAGAAATGACATACCTGTGGCTGCCTGGACAGTTCCCATTTTCTCTCCATACATTACAGCATCGATCTTCTTATTTTTAATTTTTATTCTTTATCTATTTTTTATATATTAGTTATATTTTTTCTATTTTTTAGTCTTTTTTATCTATTGTATGCTTATTGGTTTGTTTGTTTAGTAGTTCTCTCTCCCGGGCAACGAGACACTTTTCACTGATGGTACTGCTTCGTAGATCCCCAATGAATGAAGAGGCTCTTGGCCCTCATACAACCTCTCAACTGACATGAGGGACTGTTATATAAGGACACCCCACCCCAGAGAAATGGGATGGAAGAGTTAGGAGGTAAAGAAAAAAAATGAAATGTGATGTTTCGGCCTTTTACTACTAACTGTCATGAACTGTTTAGGATAATTAAGAAATGCAAACTAATGGTTATGCAAGCCAGTCATTCTGTTAGGTACTATGACACCCTATTATAGTTACTTGCTAAGCTAATCAGAAATAAACCTGCTAAGAGACAAGCAACATCTGCTTACCCTAATATAAGAGATAGATAGGGCCTCTTCAAAAACCTCAAGAGATCTGCAGAATATGGCATTCAAAGATGTTTTCGTAACTTTAGATTTTTTTATATCAAGACATATCAACTCCTGACAGCACCCCCTATTCTCCTCCAAGTAGAAGATGAACATCGAAGAATCTCCAGTGGGAGATGATTGAATTAGTCGCAAGCCTATCTCTTGGTAGGAAAAGCCCCTTGCTCTAACTGTAGACAGAATGCTGTCCAAAAAGGACAAAACCTGGAAGCAGGTAAGTCAACAGCTTAGCTCTGCCAAGACAGGGTAGGTAAGTCCTTCATAACCCCTGCTCTACAATCAATGTCTGTCAGAGAAACGGGGCCAAATGACTGAAGATCGATGCTGTAATGTATGGAAAGAAAACATCTTTGAGCACCATATTCTGCAGATCTCTACACTTCCAAGTTTTTTATCTTGAGAAATTTCTGCTTAGTTCTGTAGCCTATTCTTTAATTGGGCTGTTTGCTTTCTTAATGGTTATACATTTAGATTCATTGTGTATCAGAGACATGAATTTTCTGTTAGGTTGATAACTGGCAAAGATGTTCTCCCATCCTCTGGATGCTTCTTCACTCATTAGCAATTTGTTTTGCTGTACAGGGTCTTTTAAGTTTCATGAGATCCCATTGGTCAATAGTTGGTCATATTCCTGTACTATCAGTATCTTGTTCAGGAAGTCCTTACCTATGCTTCTATGAAGTGTGTTTGCCACTTTTTCTTCTAGTAATTTCATAGTAACAGTTTTTAGGTAGAGATCCTTGATCCATTTGGGGCTGAATTTTGTCAGACTGAGACATAAGGGTATAGCTTCATTCTTCTGCAGGTTGATATCTAGTTTCTCAGAACCATTCATGGAAGATGTTAGTATTTCTCTTCAGTGTATATTTTGGCATTCTTGTCAAAAACCAGATAGTTATATTTGCATGGGTTTGCGTCTCATCGTCTATTCAAATACATTGATTTTTATGGCAATTTTTGTTGCAGAGCTATGCTGTATTTATTACTATGGCCTTGTAGTATAACTTGAAATCAGATATGGTGATATCTCCTGTAGTATTATTTTTATTCAGGGTGTCTTTGGCTTTCCTTGTTCTTTTGTATTTCCATATCGACATATTTCAGTAGCTAAGAGACTTTACTATACTAGCTATATATAATTATGTATTAGTGATATAATTATTGTGCTTGTCAAAATAAACACTGAAAACAAGTCTACAAAATAGTTGATTACTGATTGTGTATTTAAAGCAGTCAAAGGTTCTATGACATCAAACAAACTAGTTGTATTGTTCCCCAAGATAAATCAACAGTTCCAGCTTCTTCTGTGTTTGTCAAAATACAAAGAAAAAGTACATCCTGTTTTTTGATGACAAACACAACCCTTGCAGGCTTAGGGACAAAGCTACTTCATACATAGTGTTGGGACACTCTGGGACATGGGTCTGTATTGAACAGAATCTCTCATCTTGCACCTGTTCCTGCTGGTAGGACCCTGGCCTTCTGCCAGTGTGCCCAAGTTGGTCCAAGAACAATCCATGTATGCAGACTGCCATCTGAGCTGGCCACATACCAACAATTGCCAAGTTGAGGCTTACATTCCACAATGGCCCCCACCCTTTCCCTTAGTGATCATGTGAGCAAAAGTGTAGGCAGAATGTTATGGAATGCAGGTGATCCAAAGACAAGTAAGTTACAATGGCCCTACCATGACCATGTGATAGATGGTGGCTTGTTAGTCCCTATCTCTCCTGTTTCTCCCAGGGAACAGCTAAGCTGAGAGCATTCAGGTCCTTATCACAATAGACATAGTGTCTGTTCTTTGTGTTTAAGTGTGCTTGTCTTATATTTTTAAGTCTATAGCCCAATGGTTCCTGGAGACCAGGTGTGTTGAGAACCAAATCCCTCCTCAGTACTGAGTCAGTGGATTTTATTTTTATAATAATAATTTTAAAAATTGCCTCAATGGAAACAGAAACTATTTACTATAAAATAAAATAAAATAAAATCTGGCTTCAGGCTGTGTCTGGACATGCAAAGAAGTCACTTTTAAGACACTGTGATACACCCCAGGATCAACTCACTGAGACAGCTTCTGGTACTCAGGGCCACAGAGTTCCATGACACCACCTGAAATAAAAGCTGAGAAGAGCAAGTGACATGGAGGGAGGACTCTGGCTCCCTTTTGATTCTAGAGCTGCTTGGATAGCCAGTCTAGCCCTTTGTAGAGCTGGCCCCAGTGGTGGCCCAGGTGCCCTGAAAGTAACTACTTCTTGTGATATAAAGAATGCAACCACAGCTTCTCTGTGATTTCAGTTGCATTCACGGCATTGGTGAGGTCCTGTGTGTTGAGGTACACCAGGAGAGCAGCATCACAGAGTTCATTCTCAGCTAGCATCCTCACGGGCTTTTCACCAGCCTTCTTCACCCAGCCTCTGTCATTGCTGTCCACTCTGAAGATAAAGCCTCGGGTATTTTGGAAGTAGCAGCATAATCATTGTTGGATTCTGTCCACATTCCACATGGTGAAGCTGATATTCTTTTACTTGGCAGTCATTATGTTGAGATTAATGTTTGGCATGGTGTTCATGGTTTCCTCAACTTCAGTTTGCATAGAATTATTGGCTGCCCTGCAGCATTCGGGCCTACCATAAGCCTGTGCTTTCCAACAACAACAATAAGAAAATTACTTGAAGAGGTTTGCAAAGGTGTTTCCCATGCATGAAGACAGGTGGAGGCAATACTGGTCAGAGACCTCAATGGTGGCTGCTGCCAGCTGCTGGCCAGGAGGTGTTGATCTTCCATATGAGTTTTAAGACAGGAATTTCTGGGTGTAAAAGAGTTGCTTTGAAATTTTGATTTGGGAAGTTCATTGGATCTGTACATTACTTTTGGTAGGATGGTCATCTTCACAACAATGATCCTTCTAATCCATGAGTGTGGTAGGTCTTTCCATCTTCTGCCATATAAGCACATTTTAAATGTTCTGTCTCTCTCTGCTTTAGTGAGGCCAGGTAAACACCTCCCCAATTTGTCCTCTATGCGTAACAGCTACAAACTCTGGGCACAGCACAGCAAAGCTCCTAAGACTACCCAGGAATTAACATTAAAATATTTGAGAGGGACGTTGACCCTTGTGAGAAGCAAAAGGCAATGTGTGGTTTTCTGTAACTCTTCTCATCCTCCTAGAGGTTCATGTCCTTGATACTGAGTCCACAGTGCAGTGATGTAGAAGGTAACAAAACCTTTCAGAGTTGGGGCTTAGTGGGAAGTAATTAAGTCATTAGGGGAGCTGGCCTTTGAAGCAATGAACATTGTTCTCTTAGTGCCCTGATTAGTTTTCATAAGCAGTTCCCACCTGCTCCCTGGCTTCTTATTTTGCCATGCAATTAGTGACTGCTTTCACACATGTCCTACCATGATGTCATTTGCCACTATGATCTTATCAAAGACAAAATATTGATGAAGTCATTTAATCTTGGACTTTTCACTCTTTATCCCGATGCTGTAACAAACTCGTTTTCTTTATAAATTAACCAGCTCTAGATATTTCATTATGGCAATCGATAGTGAATTAATATATCCTAGTAGATTTTAGCCTTAGGGTTGGTATCAAGTAGAGAGAGTCACAGCAGGGAATAGTCTAATAGAAAACTAAAAGTCTTTTAGGTGTAAACTCCAGAGCACAAAGGTAAAAGTAGGGGATCCCACAGAGAGAAATGAGAAAGAAGTTTAAATTCTGTGTCTAAATTTTACCTCTACCTTTGAATGTAAGATAAAATAACTTTAATCCAGACACAAAGGAGAGCTGACAATAAACAGCTGAACTGACATTTGAAGTGCACTCCTGAAAAGGCTGCATCTGTGGATTGACTGAGACCAAATCTACTGTCTTTAAAACAAAGCTCTACAATTTCTAACATTGACACAAAAGTGCACAGTCTCTGCATTATAACTTGAATATCATGCAGGACAAATTCCAAATCTATTGGATTAAAGAGTTATAAGAAGAGGTGGAGACTGACTCCAAGAAGACTAAACCAAATATTACCAGAAGTTGGCAGGTACTTGAAGTCATGCCTTTATAATCTCAACAAAGAAAAATACTCTCATAGTAAATGAAAACAAAATTGAAAATGCAAACCTAGGAAAGAAAACGTATAATGAAAATTATAGAATAGAAAAATGCAGTATTAGAAATTTCAAAACCAGAGGATAAAGAGATGGCTCAGGACTTATGCGCACTGGTTACTATTCCAGAGAGTTTGAGTTCAAGTTCTAGGACCTTCATAGAGACTTACAACTGTCTGTAACTACAGTTATAGGGATTTAACACCTTCATGTGATACCTGAGGGCACCAAGCATTCACACGGTGCACAGAAAAACATGCAGGGAAGACACCTGTACACATAATTTTTTTTTAATTACATCATGAAGTAGTATGCACGTCAGAATGGAAACTCCATGGTGTTCAGATGTGATTACTTCCCAAACACCTTTTTATTCAATACAATTCCAATCATAATTTAGAACACTCTTTTTCATTTTCCAGAACTGGTAATCACATCTCAACAGTTGGGCAGAAAAACAGGGGGTTTAGAAAAGTAGAATGCTCGTCTCAAAAAGAAGCATGGTACAAGACATATTACATAGCTATGGTGATCAAGACAACATGGTCTTGGAGTAGACCTCTAATCAATATAACAGAATAAAATGCCCATGAAGAAATGTATGCATATATGGTCAATTAATTTTAATACAGTGCCATAATAATTCAATAAAAGGGAAAGGAGGAATCATTCTTTCAATTACCAGCTGTGAAAACTAGATATTTGTATGGAAAATTAACTTTTTCTCTTAGTTGGCAACAAAAACAAAATTGACTCAAAAGAGATCATAGATATAAACAAACGAGCATAGATTAATCAAGATAAACATGACTATATGTTTACAAAATGGTTTGTGCATACTGTTCCTAGTAGTTTTAATTTTAATGGCCCTCAAATAGAAGCTGAGGTGGGTTGGTGCGATTGCTTAGTGGGTAAAGGCATTTACTGCCAAGCCTGAAGACCTTACTTCTTTCTCTGGGAACCATATGGTGGAAAAAAAGGACTATCTGTTGAAAAGTCTGTGACCTCCACGTGCACACAGTGGCAAGTCCATATTTTGGCACACATGCACCCCCTGGCACTCACAAATGAATAAATATAAATTTAAAAAGGGAAGTGACAGTGTCCATAAATAGGACAGTGGCTAAGTAACTCGTGGCATTTTCATATGTAGTCATGAACCAAAATACAGCCCAGCCAAGTGGAGGGCTAATTCATGAAACAACATGTGAGAGTCTCAAAACTATTGGGCTGAGTTGAAATAAACAAAACAAAATGAAACAAACACTGTATATGGAAGAAAATATATGATTTTATCTGTTTGAAAAACTTGATCTGTAGTAGAAAAATCAGCACTGTTTGGTTGGGAATATCAGTATGCTTGGATGTACCCACAAAAAACACCATCTGTCCGGATACCACCTACAAAGCACTGACTAATAATGACCTATTCGTAGGAGCAAAAGGGATGCTACCCTATGATTTTATTGGGAGCTCATTGTGTAGCACAATACAGAAAGTATGCAGTACACCATGCTGAGTAAATGAATAAATACGGTTTATTTGCTTTCTTGAAGGAAAATGAGATATCAAGAACACCAGTAGGGGGAATTTTAAATAACCTAATTATAAAAAGGAACAATATATTTCTCTTATATTGTCTTTTAAGAAGGTCAACATTTCAGTGGAAAAAAAATCAAATTTCTAGGCTCTGGAGAAGGATCCTTTACTCCATTGATTTACATTTCAGAATGAAAAAATGACATCCAGATATGATTATAGGACCAACAATTTAACATTATACAAAGAGATTATGAAAATATCAGGTAGGTGCCTAAGGGAAGACTGTATGTTTTAATTTTCAAAAGAACACAAAGTACAGTCAAGAAGTTTTTGTTAGGCAGGGCTCTCTAAAGGAATAAAACTGATTGTGTGTGTGTGTGTGTGTGTGTGTGTGTAATGAGGTTTTATTAGATTGTTATTAAACTGGCTTTTGGATTCAGTCCAGGTAGTCCAACAATGTCTGTTTCATGCTGAAAAGAGATAATCCAGTACTTTTTCTGTCTATGAAGTTGGATGTCTCAGCAGTACCAAGATGACACTGGAATTCTAGACCATTCTAGAACTGTTGATTTTCAATCTACATTGGAATCCTGAAGAAGTTAGTTCTAATACAAGCAAAGGAATGCTACAGCAACGGAATAGGTGAACTAACCAGCAAGAGTGAGAGCAAGCAGGGAAAAAGCAAAATTTCTTTTTCCATGTCTTTTTATCTTGGATAGCAATATTTAACTAA
>CAJQZJ010014866.1:0-10910 GCA_907164525.1 Lophiomys imhausi | reverse complement strand
TGGCCTATTTATTTCTGTTGTTTTGTATTGTATTTATAGTTATAAGAAAAAGAACCATTTTTGGGGCTGAAAAGGAGAGCTGTTGGGGGGAAAAATAAATACCTTAAACTAAAAAAAAAAAAAAAGAAGGGAAGAGGATGGGGGGGCTGAGGGGGAGGAGGGTGGAAGGGTGGGACTGGAGGGGGGAGTAGGGAGGGGATTGTGATTGAGATGTAACTTGAAGAAATAAAAAATAAATTATTAAAAAAAAATACAGTGTGTTTGTTCATAGAAGATAGATAATAGATAGATTGATTTATAAATAAATCATAGATGTCTTCAAACCCCTCAGAGGCATACAGAAAATGGCATTTAAAGATGTTTTTATTATTTTAAGAATTGTTTGACTTAAGACAGTCAGCTCCTGACAGCTCCCATTTGACTTGGAAGAAGACAATGAGCATCAAAAAGAAATCTCCCATCAGGAGATAATTCCTACGAGCAAAAACACCCCTACTCTCTCAATAGACTATATACAGTCCAAAGATGGACCAGAGCTTAAATGCAGATAAGTTGATGTCCTGATTCTGCAGAGACAGAATGGGAAAATCCTTCTTATTTCCTGCTGCACAATTTAGTCTGTGAAAATGCTTGGCCAGAAGGCTGAAGATGATGCTCCAACGATATTGAGGGATATTTGGGACTGTCTAGGCAACAAACTGTCATATTTCTTTTTGGAGACTGCTCTCCTATGCTTCCTACTCACTCAAATAATAACTTTACCCCTTCTTATGTCTTCGATGGAGTTGAAGGCATAATAGTTGTAAAATTTCAATTGAACTTGAGTTGTTTAGGATTTAGAAGGATATTTTCAAGTCTAAATAAAAATTTTAGGTTTATAAATATAGGATATGATAGAAATTATTTAGGTTCAGAACTTTAGATGCACCAAGATAGATAGATGATTTTTTTCTTCTTCACGATTGCCTGTTACAAATAGGCTAAACATTATGTCTGTAACTTTTATATGTGGTTTTCTTGATTGTTTCATATTTGTTCTTATTGCTTTTACTATATGAGTTAAAAAATATTAGCCTTTTTATTAGACAAAAGGAGGGAATCGATGAGTGGTGTTAAGCATTCTAAATGGTAATTGGTCCTGCTTGCTCTTTGTTATTTACATTGACTCTGATTGTTTAAAATAAATGCTGAGGCCTGAGATTGGGCAAAGACAGGGAAAGGTGGGACTTCCTGAGATTAGAACAGGAAACCTGCGCTTTCCACAGAGGATTAATGCATTCAAGCCAGGATCAGGAAGAAGGAGGACACACACCATAGGTTAGAAAGAAGAACCTCATTCCACCTGGCCAGGAACATCGGCCTAGCATGGAGAATGGCAGTCCAAGGGGACGTATGTATATATGGGGTCATATTTGGGTAATAGAATTTCTTAGATTGGCCAAGATTGCTCAATTCAGGCCAAGGCTTGTTAAAATAAAAACAAAAACAAAAACAGCAGGGCTGTTTTGAGTACTATTCATTCTCAAGATTGTAATCACACACCACACCCCAGCTGTGGGCTCCAGCCACACCCCATCGCTGTTCATTTGCCCAGCCTTGTCTATGCCACCCTGCTGTTAGCTCTTTGCCATGATCTTATTTGGCTTTGGAGCACTCATTATTTCTGGGTGCTACCCACATGCCTCCCTCTGTCTGGTCCATTCCCATCCTTCAGATTTTGGCTCAAACACTACTGAGGAAGCCTGCCTAGACGGACCCTTTGAAGGTAAGTCAAAGTCTTAGTCCCTGTCTGGCTCTCTGCCTTGTGATGTCACTCATCTTCTTTTCTGAGCACTTGTTCCTTGTTAATCATCCAGCCATGTCAGATTATCATTTCATTTTGCTTCTGTCACAAATATGGAAGAAATAGAACAGGAGCCGTTGTTCATTTTATCATTAGAGTTCAGGGTGGCAAGCCGGTACAGCCATCGGCACGTGGGCAGAGACTTCACATCTGTATCCTTCCTCCCTTTCCAACACTTAGGCATTGGCTGACTGTCATTTTCTTCTGTAACTTACTGCAAGATGCTTCATTTCTAACCTGTGTGGCATGGATCTGTTTATCCCGAGGCTTTCTACCAGAGCTGTTCCTTCTTGTTAGAGAAGTCCCACATCGCTTCTTAGAGAAATACCACCTGGAACATTTCAATTATCAAATTAGCATGCTTTTTTTTTGCTGACTAGATATAAAACCTCATACTAGTTATTTTAAGGATAAGTGTCTACAGAATATTTAATACAAATTCGCATACTCACATAGTCTACATGAAAAATTATAGCTGACTATGATGCATGGTAAGAAATATGCAAAATAATTACCCTACCAGGTTGGTGCAAAGAGAATAAATGAGCTCAGTAGAGTATTAGTGCAAACTTTATACAATTGCATTTGTTTCACACTTTCTCTCTTAACCTGGCTATCACCCAAATAATTGAGACTCTATTATATTATTCATTAAACAAGCATCATTAAGACAAAAATTCAGCAGTTATTACTCTATTCTTAACCCCCTAACCTAATCTGGCATACCCTGCATCTTAAATCTCAGAGATACTTGCACTTTGTGGCTTTCCTGCTTCAGCTGAATCTCTCTTTATGCCACCTCTCCTCTGCCTCTGATAGCTGAATCCTCTTCTTCTATTTAACTCCTCCTCCCCTAAAGGGCAGGAAGTCCAGAGCTGTTCTCTCCCCTGCTAAGTGACTAGTGGTAGGCTGCTTTATTGACATATCAGGGGACAATTGGGGGGCAGTGTTCAAACAACATTCAGACCTGAGAGTTTCAGAACAAAGATTGCAACAAGATATGTGGGATACAGAAATCAGCATTTGAATTACACAATAACCTTATCCCTACAATAAAGGCTGACTTTGATGGGAAAAAGGCAAGCAAGTGCAGAGAGGCCTGTAAAGGGTTCTCAGTTTCTGAACTCCACCATTCCTCTGCAATGTTGGCTCGGGAAGTAGCCCAGATAGCAAGACACTTTCCTTGCAAACACAACGACCTGAGTCACAGAACTCAACTTAAAACGTAAAGCGTGAGCTGAGCACAGGAACGCCTTTAATCCAAACATTTGGGAGGCAGAAGCAAGCATATCTCTGTGAGTTCAAGGCCAGCCTGGTCTACAAAGCCAACCTTCAGGCTAATGAATAAGAGATTCTGTCTTAAAAATATATGTAGATGATTCCTGAGGAATGATACCAGGGCATATTTTCTGGCATTCTCCCTTATGCACACACAAATGCATGCACCCACATACATATACCCAAAATAAAACCTACAGGTGTCTTCTGCCTAATTCTTTCAAAGGAGGCTAGACCATTGAATGGTATGAGATGATTCTCCTAACTGAACCTTCCATTCTCCCCAAATTCTTAGACAAATGACAGGGTGAATTATGAAGAACTCTGCATAAAATGTTCTTCTAGAAGGTAAAATAAACTCCCAGAAATTTTGAACATCCAGAAAAATAAAACAAAAGCAAACCTGTGATTTATTATAACTAAGAAAAGTCATTTTCAACTAAAATTTATATTTTTAAAAAATTTATATTTTAAAAAGAATGGATTCTTACATTTTCATGCAAATACTTAATATAAAAAGGGTTTTCTCAAATATTATCTGGAGAAACATTTCCAAAATTTTTCATTAGGATTTAATATATTAAATATTGCTCCCATATTTGAAAATTATCCTCTGTGGTAGTTTCAAGTATTCCTGTGCTTATTAACATTTCAGTGAACCTTTATTTACAAACAATATCAAAGTAAATTCCAACCCTTTTAAAATTACAAACTCTGTGGGGATGGAGAGATGGCTTTAGTGGTTAAAAGCATTTACTGATTTTTGCAAGGACCTGCGTTCAGTACCTAGCACCCATGCTAGGCAGTTCACCACTGCCTGTAACTCTAGTTCCAGGAAATCTGACGCCCCCTATGGCCTCCACAGAAACCCAGATGTACATATGTATGTTGGCCCCCATAGACTCTCACACATACACACACGTGCACACAAATTAGAATTTTAAAATAAATTTAAAATAAAATTGTAAACCCAAACACAAGAGACTTAAGTATATTAAAATTCTCCCAGGAAGTCTATTTTATGTCAGCAAAACAAATATTAGGGAATTGTACTTTAAAGGAATGAATTCAGACTTTCATTATCTTGATATTTTCCTTCCTTAGTTCACATGGGAAGATTGCCCAGGAGCAGCCAGAGCTGGTACACTTGGGAGGAGAAGGTCATTGTAACAGAATAACTGGACTACTTTGAGAGAAGCCTTCTTGGTCAGAACCCTGCAAATGAAGGCAAGAGTGACACTATTTATCAAATTCCAGAGGAGTGCCCTAACGACCACATATGTCTCCATACAGCTATGGACCTAGGTGACAGCTCCCTGAAGAGTCACTCCACTCACCCAACCCCTCCGTCGCTGAGAAGCAATGACTCGCGCAGATGGAGTGGGCTGTAGTCAGAAGAAAATAATTTCTTATTCCTCCTCTCATGGGCTAGGTGTCAGTGACGGTGCATTTATTCTGAGCTCTCTGGGTTTGCCAGACACAAAGTTTGCAGATTTATTGTTCAATACTCATGCTTTGGTTTTATTATTATTATGCAATTTATTTTCTGTTTAAATGAATGCCAAAATCATTCTCGTTGCCGAAGACCTGGGGAATTAAAATATTAATGCTCGGAGTAAGAACTACTTAAGTATCTGACTGATATTTATTTATTTATTTATTTATTTATTTTTTTGTTTTGTTTTTTTTCGAGACAGGGTTTCTCTGTGTAGCCCTGGCTGTCCTGGACTCAATTTGTAGACCAGGCTGGCCTCGAACTCGCAAAGATCCGCCTGCCTCTGCCTCCCAAGTGCTGGGATTAAAGGCGTGCCCCACCACTGCCCGGCCTGAATGATATTTATAACAAGGATAAAACTTTTCACAAGAATACATTGCTGGCAATATATATAATATATACATATATATTGTTATAGCATTTTCAGACTACAGAAAAAAATATATCAATTAAAACTTTTGTGATATTCTAACTTGGGGTGGGGAGAATTATTCCACAGAAAGACGCTGCTGCGTAAAACACAGGTGTAAAAGGAAGCTGGTGGCACAAAACAAAAACAAAAACAGAAAAGCGAGTCTCCATTTCCAAGCAAATGATTTGAACAGGTGTGCGGGGGTTTCCACGATATGCCATATCATCAGTCCAAAGACTCACGTTTTCATTTCTACAAACTAACAGCCTTGGTGTGCAAAGGGCAATAATCCATCTCCAAGTAGAGAAAGAACAGAGGAAGGTGAAGAAGCAGAAGTGGCTTGCTGATGGAGCAGCTCATGGGGGCTGTCATCTAGCAGTGGCTGCAGGAGGGACTTAGAAGCCTCTCAGATCAGAGGGGCAGGACTTGAGGAGAATCAGCTGTAGGTTTCAGTATGCTTGGGAAAGTCGGACACTGAAAAGGCTACACGAGTTATACAGAACATATATAACCTTCTGACCCACTGGGAAGGAAATAAAATTTTTAAAAAAGCAAAAGATGTCTTCAATATCAGGTCCGTTTCTCTACAATACAAACAGCAGTGGGGTAACAGACTAGATTTTCTGAGGCTTTGGTGTAGATCTAGGGCATGATGGGTTAATGGAGAAAGCCTGGAGAGTTGACCGTGTAACCATTAGAAGCTGTACCCAGAGCCAACTAGTTGTCTAAACTTCCCACCATTCTATCTCCTGGTATAATCCTGTGCCCAGCATGGTCGTGGTTCGGCTGTACACCATGGAAACCTGACTGTTGATTGGCTTTGGTTGGCTTTCTTTCTTTTTCTGTCTTACTTTTCAATTCTCCAATGGTATTCCCTGTCTCTGGGGGATCCCAAATAAAGACAGGTTTAATCTGTTCTGGACAGACAATGGGAGAACAATTTTCCTGCAGGGGGAAAAAAAAAAAACACTAGCTAGATACCCAAATCTATGCACAGATGGTGCATCTGTGCATCACCAAACCAATAGGTTTTTTTTTTTTAACTGTAAAAAACAACTAAATTAATGAAGCTCCTAGGATAACAGACAAAAGAAAAAGAAAGACATCCAAGGGAATGTTTCCTCCAAACAGTCATTCTCATTGTTTATATGAAATAATTTTCATGTGTTCAAAGGGAGTTCATAAAATATAAATATAAAATAAAAAATATAAAACTAAAAATATAACATATTTATAATACAATTTATATAATATAAATAATAAAAATATAGAAATAAAAATAAATGTACACTATCATATATCAATAAAGAAACAATCCATCCTGAATTGGACTCAGAAAACAGCTAGTCTTTCAAAACCTTAATAGATCACAGAAAAGATAGGAGAGACCACATAAAATAGTGCTTTTCCATTGTTCCTGTGGGGCAATTCGAGAATTATCTGCCATGGTCATGATGATGAAGACAGCTAAGTGTTCTTGACGGCCATGATGAATCAGGGAGCCACCAGTCAGCCATCTTAGATGCACAAATAATCTGGGGCTGACTTGAGGTTTGCTCCCGAGGGAGTGATGTTTGCACCAGGAGGCTGGTTCTTTCAGAGAGAAACCCCCACAGCATCACATCTTCCATCACATCTTCCATCACAGTATTTGAACTTTAGGCTGCTACACGGTAAGACAAAGAAATAAAATGTATGCATGTAAGAGTTGGGACAGCAGCAGGAGGGTGTGGCAAGGAGGTGGATACAGAAGGGCAATATGAGGGAGCTGATGTCAAAATTGCCTTTACTGTGAGTGTGGATGTGTGAACCTACACATGCAATAAAATCACACCGAACCACCATGTGGTTGCTGGTTATCAAACTCAGGACCTCTGGAAGAGCAGACAGTGCTCTTAACCACTGAGCCATCTCCCCAGCCCCAGGAAATTGGAATAAGAGCAATACATTAGACCGTCTTAATCCTACTTGGGGTATCTGTAGATTGGAAAATGTCATCACTGGGAAAATGAACAGACAGGTATTCTGTGATGTCTATAATTAAAAAAAAAAAAACAAAAAAACAAGGTAATTGATACTGAGTGGTGAGTAAATAACAGTGAAATGTAGGACCAGAACCAAAATCCATTGCAACTATAACTTCCAAAACACTCAATGTTCTCTAATTCATGGACTCCCATTTAGTCTACAAAAGTCTGAACCAGACAGTAAAATAAATCAGAGCCGATAACTCCACTTCATAGCATTATGACTGAGAGCATGAGATTTGGGGCTGGGTAGCTGTGTTCGCATTCTGTATTCACTGCTTCATAGCTGTGCTGTCTAAGGAGGGACATTTAACTTCTCAGATCTTCATTTTCCCTACTACAAGTCAAGGGTAGCCACAGATCAAAACCACTGGATGGAGTGAACACTTAATGAAGAATACAGGAAAATGCCCGTACAGTGTGCACATGCTCAAAGTGTCTTAAACTGCATATTTACAGTTGCTGTGGCATTTACTGCCATAGTAGCCAAGGCTCTGTTTGGATTTAGAATTATAGTTTACTGCTAAGTATCAGTTTGCTGAGAGAGAAGAAGCCCCCATACCACCACCACACACATACACAAATCCAATAGAGATGGGTAATTGTGACATGAAAAGTCACTTGATTTTTTCCTTTCTTGAGTACCTGGGTTGCTTTCTTGTATGGAAGGACCTTTGCAGATCACTAGGCAAATCAATGTGCCATATGGCTGGTGCATTCCAGTGAAAGCTCAGCATCCTATAAAGCTACCCACTGCCTCATTCTATGTGTATCTTTGCACAACACATGATTATATGTGATGCTCACGAGCTAATGAGGTGGGTATCAGAGTCAATTCACAAATAAGGAATTGGGGCTTCTGAAGCAACTTGCCCAATGCCCAAAAATGAAAATATGCTCCACCAAGCCAAAATCAACATTCTCAATCATTCTAACAAACTCAACAACAAATGAGAGGCACACAGACTTCTCGAAACAGTTTTGAGGCAGTTTGAATTCTGTACGCAGTATGTCACAAGATAACAAACCCCTACAATTTAAGATTCAGCTTAAAACAAGGTGAACCATTTGGTGAATGCCAAAAAGAAAGCTGATTTACCAACCCCACATCTGGATGCAGCTTGAGGAAAAAATTTTGACCTTGTATGTTAGTGTAAATTTATACATGTGTGTTTGTTTCTCACTTTACCTCTTAACATGGCTATCCAATTAATTGAGATTCTATTGTATTAATTGTTAAACAGGCTTCACAACACAAAAACAGAGCAGTTATTACTCTATTATTAACCCACTAAGCTAATCTGGTTTCCTCCATCTTAAATCCCAGAAATACTTGCACTTTGTGGCTTTCCTGCTTCAGTTGGCTCTCTCCTCGTGACCAGCACCTCTGACTCTTCTCCTTCTGAATTCCCCTATTCCTCTCTTTTCTCCTCTTCCCTTGGAGGGCAGAAAGTCCAGCCCTATTCTCTCCCCTGCTCAGTGATTGGCTGTAAGCTGCTTTACTGGCATATCAGGGGAAAACTGGAGAGCAGTGTTTAGACAACATTGAGGCATGAGATTCTCAGTACAAGGATTGCAACCAGATATGGGGGTAAATGTTATGGGTTCAGGAATAGATGCACACTGATCACTCAAACACCAGGTTCAAATTGACAGAAGTTTTTTGAACACTGAACCAAGACAAGACTGACCGGTCAGGGACCCAGTCCTGGATTCAGGAACCAGGACTGAGTCCCCAAGCTATGTTCAGAGTGAGTTTTTAAAGGAAAAAAAATCATAATCAAGCAGGAAGAAAATTTTAAAAATTGTAACAATCAACTCTCCTCCAGGTATATTGTGTTTAACCAAGCAAGAAGCACCAATTCTGTACCAGGTACATCATGCCTAGGCAGCTAAACGAAGCATTTTAAGCTGATTGGCTGGGGTTTGGGAGTGGGGGGACTTAGGGACTTTCCAAGTCCCCATCACTCTGGGAGAAAGGAACATAGCAGGGCAATTTTTTTCAATTTCCTTTTCTTTTCTTTTCTCTTTTAATTATTTCTTCAAGTTACATCTCAATTGCATTCCCCTACTTACTCCCCTCTTCCCCCTCAATCTCCCCATCCATTTCCTTTTTTTTAAGTTTAAGGTATGTCTTCCCCCCCCAACACCTCCCCCTTTCAGTCCAACAAATGGCTCTTTCTCTTATAACAACAAATACAATACAAATCAACAGAAATAACTAGGCCATGATTATGAGAATTATATGGCTTAGCATACATTCCCAATGTCTAGTTCATATGTATTTGGCACCTGACTTTAACATTCTACTATCTAACCATCTCCATGAGTTTAAAGTTCTATATCCAACTCAGCTTCCATCCTAACTTGCATCACAATTTTTAAAACATCTTCTTAGATCCACAACACCCTCTTATTTCCTAAACAACTCAAAATCTAACTATGAGACTCTAGCTATCTAGTCTTCAACCACATCAAGACCTGAGAGGGATAAATATATCTGATTATATAGGAAGTGCAGGGCCCGCAGCTTCCAAAACTAAGAAATGACATACCAGTGGCTTTCCTGGACATTTCCCAATTTCTCTCTGTACATTAGAGCATCAACCTTCAGCCGTTTGGCCCCATTTCTCTGACAGACATTGACTGTAAAGCAGGAATTATGAAGTACTTGCCTACCCTGTCTTGGCAGAGCTAGGCTGTCAACTTACCCATAGCAGGGTAATTTAAGCAGAACATTTAAAAAAAGCTATTCTTATGTCAGGCCAGCAGAGTCTGGGAACACGAATTTAGTTTCACTTTATGATTAAGATGGAGATTATCAAGACAAAAATGACTGTAGTTGGGATAGGCAGGAAGGCATGGACATGTCTTGTTGTTTACGAGCTTCAACAGTATAGAAATCAGTATTTGAATTACACAATAACCTGATCTCTACAATTGTAAGCTAAGATTTTTTTTTGGTGTGTAATGCTTGTTCATAATATGAGTGCCACCTGGTGACACAGGTTGTCATTCCAGCTGTGCAAAAGCTGAGGCATGAAGATACCGAGTTCAAGGCAAGCCTTGGCAATTTGTGAAACTTTGTCAAACTTAACAAAAGTAAGGAGGGAAGGGGGGAGATCTGAGGATACAGCTCAGTGGTGAGACACTTGCAAAAGCCCTCAATTTAAACCCAACATTATACCAAAAATATTTTTTTTCTGTGTTTTGTGTATGTGTACAAGAGAGGGAGGAAGAGAAAGCTGTATTTTAACCAACTGTGAGACTTCTGAGGTCCCATAAATGTATCAGATTAGTGTAAGAATTCAAATCCCAACAGGCAATGGAATGGCATCTGTCTTAATTAGAATTACTATTGTTGTGATAAAGCACTTGGGGATGAAAGGGTTATTTTACTCACAGTTCCTTATCACAGTTCATCATCAAAAGCGGTCAGGGCAGGAACCTGGAGGCAGAAGCTGATGCAGAGGCCATGGAGGGATGCTGCTTATTGGCTTGTTCCTCATGGCTTGCAGACTGCTTTTCATAGAACCCAGGACCCAGCCCAGAGATGGCACCACCCACAATGGGCTGGACCCATCCCCATTGATAATTAATTGAGAAAATGCCCTACAGGCCTGCCTATAGCCTGGTTTTATTGAAACACATTCTTTTTTTTTATAAATATTTTTTTTATTTTTTATTTTATATAAGTACTTTATTTTTTTTTCTTCAAGTTACATCTCAGTCACAAACCCTTCCCTATTCCCCCTTCCTGTCCCACCCTTCCACCCTCTTCCCACCCCCCAACAGCTTCCCTTTTCAATCCAACAAATGGTTCTTTCTCTTATAACAGTAAATTCTATACAAAAC
>CAJQZJ010014861.1:2551-12877 GCA_907164525.1 Lophiomys imhausi | reverse complement strand
CATGATAACACACTGTTGATGAAGAAAATCCCAGGAAATGAAATACACGATACCGTCACCATAGAGGCCAATAAACAACTAAAACTAAATAACATCTTATTTAGGAATCTATAACTACATAGTCATGTTTATAGACATATCTATCTGTACACCTGAGAGACAAAACTATTTTTTTAAGAATTTTATACATGCATATAATAAGTGTACTGATCAGATCCCCTATATTCCAATTCTTTCTCTATACGCCCTACCACTTTTCTCTCACAATTTCTTGTGCTCTCTTTTTTATGAAACCCACTGAGGACACTTAGTGCTGTCTGTCTGCACATGGATGGAGGAGCATCTACTAGAGCACGGGCAACCTTTCTGGAGCCACATCCCTGAAGAAAACATACTTTTCGTTCCTCAATAGCTATCAACTGCAAATAGTTTCCCAGTTTTCAGGTGGGGCTTCATGAGGCCTTCTTCCACCCATGCTGTGATTTTGGTTGCTTGGTCCTTGTGCAGGTATTGTACATGCAATCACATGCATGTGCAAGTCAAGCAGCCATGAGTTCACATGTGCAACAGCCCTGTCATGTCCAGCAAACACTGCTTCTGCTGCATATGTCCACTACTTCTGGCTTCTAAAAAAAATCTTCCCGAAGATGGCGCCGACCATAGAGCAGTGCATCTGAGTAGTAGGTGAATGAGATTAGTCATTGTGGAGTGAATGTGAGGTCCCCTAGCCTACAGTGAAACACAGATGGTGTCTGAATGCCCACAGCGAACATTGAGACCGGTCACCAGGTAAAAGAGCCCACGCAGTTCCCGGGAACACAACCCTGAGATCAGCCAGCTCCGTCACCGGTCTGGAGAGGAGCTCTGGCTAGAGATCTAGCCCAGGAGCGGATCCAGCCCACGGCTCCAGCCACAGACCAGCGGCCCCGCCTGTCTGCCTGATATCCAGCCTGCACTCGAGCCACACCACAAGAGCAAAGGTAAGTGAGATTATTTTTTTCCGGAGTTTCCAACATGGTGGCACAGTGTGCACTGTAGCGGAGAGGCAGAGACCTAACCCAGTCACAGCAAAGCAATTAGGAGCCAAGACTGCCTGCAAACAGAGCCCGGGACAGTGTGTTCTCCACAAATACTGGGGCGGGTGGGTCACTCACCCTAGCACCCAAGCATCTGAGGCAGTCAGCAACAGGCGCACTGAGGCCGGCATCTGTTGTGGGTGGAGCTCCCTGCCTGCACAGTCAGCCTAGCTGGGGAGCCAGAACGACTGGGTCAGTGAGAGGAGAACACAGACCCAACCACAGCTCTACCTGCCTTTCTGAGGAGACCTGTCAGCGCCCAGGTCCTCAGAGGCTAGCCCTCTCCCCACTCCAATCCCCTCTATATTGGTCCAATTGGGTCACAAGCAGTTGAGGAGAGCAGCAGCCACCCTCCTCTCCGAGAGCCAGTCAGTCTATTACAGGAATCTGCCCGCCATCTGGAGGTAAACACTAGGATCTCAGGATCAGCCAACCCCCAGGGCAGGGAGTTTTCCTGAGCACTAAGGTCAGGTAACAAAAGAAACAAACAGATAACACCTGGGTCCATTTGATGACAAAAGGTCAGCGCAAGAACATGGTAAAAAAAAAACCAAAACAATAGGATGTCTCCAGATCCTAGCGATAATGCTACAGACAACTCTGGACAGCTGAACCCAATTGAAGCAAAGGAAAATGACCTTAATCCTACGCTTATACTAATAATAGAAGGCCTAAGGGAGGAAATCAAATACCTCAGAGAGCAACAACAAAGTACTGCAAAGGAGGTGATAGAAATGAATAAAGCACTTAAAGGAATGGAAGACCTGAAAAGGGAAGTTGAAGCAATGAAGAAAATCCAATCTGAGACATCCATAGAACTGGAAAACCTTAAGAAAAGAATCGGAACTACAGACACTAGCATCACCAACAGAATACAAGAGATGGAAGAAAGAATTTCAGGCTCAGAGGATAAAATTGAAGAACTGGATACATCTGTCAAAGAAAATGTCAAATCTAAAAAAGTCCTGACACAAAACCTTCAGGAAATCAAGGACACAATGAAAAGACGGAATCTCAGAATAATAGGAATAGAAGAAAGAGAAGAGTCCCACCTCCATGGACCAGAAAATATCTTCAACAAAATCATTGAAGAGAATTGCCCAAATCTAAAAAAACAGATGCCTATAACTGTACAAGAAGCTTACAGAACCCCAAATAGATTAGACCAGAAAAGAAAATCTTCCCGCCACATAATAATCAAAACACTAAATGTACAGAACAAAGAAAGAATTTTAAAAGCTGCTAGGGAAAAGGGTCAAGTAACATATAATGGCAAACCTATCAGAATCACACCTGACTTTTCTTCAGAGACTCTAAAAGCCAGAAGGGCCTGGACAGACATCTTGCAGACCCTAAAAAACCACAAATGCCAGGCCAGACTACTATTCCCTGCAAAATTGTCAATCAACATAGATGGAGAAAACAAGATATTCCATGACAAAGCTAAATTCAAACAATATCTATACACAAATCCAGCTCTACAGAAGATGTTAGAAGGAAAACTTCAACCCAAAGAGGTTAACTACACACAAGAAAGCACAGGAAGCAAATAGCATGCCTGCAGCAAAAACAAAAGGAAAGAAGCTCACTCACTATTTCTACCAACATCAAGATGGCAGGAAGTAACAATCACTGGTCATTAATATCTCTCAACATCAATGGACTCAATTCCCCAATAAAAAGGCACAGGCTAGCAGAATGGATGTGAAAACAGAATCCCACATTCTGCTGTTTACAAGAAACACACCTCAGCAAAAAAGATAGACATTATCTCCAAGTAAAGGGCTGGAAAAAGATATACCAAGCAAATGGACCCAAGAAAAAAGCTGGAGTAGCAATTCTAGTATGCAACAAATTGGATTTTCAACCAACATTAATCAAAAGAGATGGGGAAGGACACTATATACTCATCAAAGGAAAAATCCACCAAGATGAAATTTCAATACTAAACATCTATGCCCCAAATGTAAGACCACCCACATTCATTAAAGAAACACTACTGAAGCTCAAATCCCACATTGAACCTCACACATTAATAGTGGGAGACTTCAACACACC
Source organism: Lophiomys imhausi (assembly GCA_907164525.1). Classification (NCBI taxonomy): domain Eukaryota; kingdom Metazoa; phylum Chordata; class Mammalia; order Rodentia; family Muridae; genus Lophiomys; species Lophiomys imhausi. Next base: position 9,743 of record CAJQZJ010014861.1, on the reverse strand, counting down.
ACTCTCACCACTGGACAGATCAACAATGCAGAAACCAAACAGAGAAATAATGAACCTCACAGATGTCATGAATCAAATGGACCTAATTGATATCTACAGAACATTTCACCCCAAAACAAAAGAATACACTTTCTTCTCGGCACCTCACGGAACCTTCTCCAAAATCGACCATATAGTCGGTCACAAAGCAAGCCTCAACAGATACAGGAAAATTGAAATCACTCCTTGTAACTTATCAGACCATCATGGAATAAAGCTAGGCTTCAACAGTAACAAAAACAACAGAGTGCTTGCAAAAACATGGAAACTGAACAACTCTCTCCTCAATGACCTCTGGGTCAGGGAAGAAATAAAAAAAGAAATTAAAGTCTTCTTAGAACTCAATGAAAATGAAGGTACAACATACCCAAACTTATGGGACACATTGAAAGCAGTGCTAAGAGGAAAGTTTATAGCTCTAAGTGCCTTCAAAAAGAAACTGGAGAATTCCTATACTAGCCACCTAAAAGAACACCTGAAAGAGCTAGAACAAAAAGAAGCAAACACTCCCAAGAGGAGCAGACGAGAGGAAATTATCAAACTCAGGGCTGAAATCAACAATGTAGAAACAAAAAGAACAATACAAAAAGAATCGACAAAACCAAGAGCTGGTTCTTTGAGAAAATCAACAAAATAGACAAGCCCTTAGCTAAACTAACTAAAAGGCAGAGGGAAAATACCCAAATCAACAAAATCAGAAATGAAAAGGGGGAAATAACAACAGACATTGAGGAAATCCAAAGAATCGTTAGGTCCTACTTCAAAAACTTGTACTCCACAAAATTGGAAAATCTAAATGAAATGGACAATTTTCTTGATAGATTCCACCTACCAAGGTTAAATCAAGAACAGGTAAACAAATTAAACAGTCCTATAACCCTTAAGGAAATAGAAGAAGTCATTAGAAGTCTTCCAACCAAAAAAAGCCCAGGCCCAGATGGTTTCAGCACAGAATTCTACCAGACATTCAAAGAAGAGCTAACACCAATATTCTTCAAACTCTTCCACAACATAGAAACAGAAGGAATACTGCCAAACACATTCTATGAGGCCACAGTTACCCTGATACCTAAACCTCACAAAGACCCAACGGAGAAAGAAAATTTCAGACCAATTTCCCTTATGAACATGGATGCAAAGATACTCAATAAAATACTTGCAAACCGGATCCAAGATCACATCAAAAGTATCATACACCATGATCAAGTAGGCTTCATCCCAGGGATGCAGGGGTGGTTCAACATTAGAAAATCCATCAATGTAATCCACCACATAAACAAGCTGAAAGAAAAGAACCACATGATCATCTCATTGGATGCTGAAAAAGCTTTTGACAAAATACAGCACCCTTTCATGATAAAAGTCTTAGAGAGATCAGGCATACAAGGACCATACTTAAAAATAATAAAAGCAATTTACAGCAAGCCAATAGCCAACATCAAACTAAATGGAGAGAAACTTAAAGAATTTCCTCTAAAATCAGGGACAAGGCAAGGCTGCCCACTCTCTCCATATCTCTTCAACATAGTACTTGAAGTTTTAGCTAGAGCAATAAGACAACTAAAAGAGATCAAGGGGATACAAATTGGAAAGGAAGAAGTCAAAGTATCCCTATTTGCAGATGATATGATAGTATACATCAGTGACCCCAAAAATTCCACCAGAGAACTTCTACAGCTGATAAACTCCTTCAGCAAGGTGGCCGGATACAAAATCAATTCAAAAAAATCAGTAGCCCTTCTTTACACAAAAGATAAATGGGCTGAGAAAGAAATAAGGGAATCAACACCCTTCGCAATAGCCACAAATAATATAAAATACCTTGGGGTAACTCTAACCAAGCAAGTGAAAGACCTGTATGATAAGAACTTCAAGACCCTGAAGAAAGAAATTGAAGAAGATATCAGGAGATGGAAAGATCTCCCTTGTTCATGGATAGGTAGGATCAACATAATAAAAATGGCAATCTTACCAAAAGCAATATACAGATTCAATGCAATTCCTATCCAAATACCAACTCAATTTTTTACAGATCTGGAAAAAACAATTCTCAACTTCATATGGAATAACAAAAGACCCAGAATAGCTAAATCAATCATGTACAATAACAGAACATCTGGAGGTATCACCATCCCGGATTTCAAGCTGTACTACAGGGCAATAGTAATAAAAACAGCATGGTACTGGTATAGAAACAGACCAGTTGACCAATGGAATCGAATTGAAGACCCAGAAATAAACCCACACATCTATGGTCACTTAATTTTTGATAAAGAAGCCAAAAACATACAATGGAAAAAGGAAAGCATCTTCAATAAATGGTGCTGGTCTAACTGGATGTCAACATGTAGAAGAATGCAAATAGATCCACACTTATCACCCTGTACAAAACTTAAGTCTAAGTGGATCAAGGACCTCAACATAAATCCAGACACACTAACATTAATAGAAGAGAAAGTGGGAAAAAGCCTTGAAATCATTGGCACTGGTAGCAACTTCCTGAATAGAACACCAATAGCTCAGGCACTAAAACAAACAATCAAAAAATGGGACCTTATAAAATTGAAAAGCTTCTGTAAGGCAAAGGACACTGTCCTTAGAACAAAACAGCAGCCTACAGAGTGGGAAAGGATCTTCACCAACCCAACATCTGACAGAGGGCTAATATCCAAAATATATAAAGAACTGAAGAAATTAAACACCAAAAAATCAAATAACCCCATCAATAAATGGGGTACAGAGCTAAACCAAGAATTCACAGAAGAGGAATCTCTAAAGGCTGAGAGGCATTTGAGGAAATGTTCAACATCTTTGGTTATCAGGGAAATGCAACTTAAAACAACTCTGAGATTCCATCTCACACCTGTCAGAATTGCTAAGATCAAAAACTCAAATGATAGCACATGCTGGCGAGGATGTAGAGAAAGGGGAACACTCCCCCATTGCTGGTGGGACTGCAAACTTGTGCAACCACTTTGGAAATCAATCTGGAGATATCTTAGAAAATTGGGAATAAATCTACCTCAAGACCCAGCCATACCCCTCTTGGGCATATATCCAAAAGATCTGAAACGAAACCAAAAGGACATTGCCTCAACAATGTTCATAGCAGCTTTATTTGTAATAGCCAGAAACTGGAAACAACCCAGATGTCCATCAACTGAAGAATGGATAAAAAAACTGTGGTACATATACACAATGGAATACTACACAGCTATCAGAAATGAGAAAATCATGCAATTCAAAACCAAATGGATGGAACTAGAAAAGCTCATCCTAAGTGAGCTGACGCAGTCCCAGAAAGATAAACATGGTATGTATTCCCTAACAAATGGATATTAACCATACATCAGAGGATAACTATCCTACAACCCACACACCCAAATAGACAGGAACCTAGCATATCTATCCTAGGAAAAATTCTACCCACCAGTGAGTCATGGAATCTGCTGCAGGTTAGTGGAACCCCACACCCTAGATGGTGTGCCTTATCAAGCTCCAGTACGAGTGTAAGCTCTTGGGCCTCACATGACGCAAGATCTGAGGGAGTATGATATGTGAGGACCCACCTCATCTGAGGAGAAGGAGAGTACCAAGTAGAGGAACAAGGAGGAAGGGAGGGAAGGAGAGAGGGAGGGAAGGAGAGATGAAGGGAGGGGCCAAGAGGGGAGGAGGGAGGAAACTATGTTCTAGAAATAAATAATACTTTTTTAAGAAAAGAATTAATAAGCTTAAAAATATAATAAAAATACAATATAAAATTTTCAAACTATAATTTACCTTACTGGCATGAAAAGAAAATGGCCTTAATTTCAGATTAGAATGTTAGACTGCAGGTGGCTACAGAGATTACACAAACTTGATAGCAGCTTAAAAGTTTTTTTTTTTGTTTTTTGGTTTTTTTTGTAGAGGTATAGGCTATTTCCATGGTTTGGCATTAAAAAGCAGGTAACAGGTTTAAAACACTGTAAATAAATTAAAGGTGACAGCTGTTCAACCTGGTTTTACAAACCTCCAAGAGTTGAAAAAACTTAGAGCTAAGGTAAAATAATGCATGGTGTTAGCCCATGCCTTTACCTCCAGCAGAGACAGGAGGATCACTATAGAGTTAGTTGTCTTATAAATTCTAGAGTTACAAGAAACAGGGTGGTGATGGTGCACACACTTAGTCACATCATTGGGGAAGAATACACCCTTAATCCCAACACACTAGAGACAGAAACAGGCAGATCTCAGAGCTCAAGGCCACCTGATACAAAACAAGCTCTAAACAGAGAAAAACTTTGATCCAGGAGTGGAGGAGCACATCTTTAATCCCATCAGTTGGAAACCACATGTCTTTGATCCCAAAATTTAGAATGCAGAGACAGGCACATAGGATTTGGAAAGATTTAAGTTTAAAAGCTACTTACAAAAGGCAGGCTGCAATTCAAACAAATTGTCCTTTGAGATCTCAAAATATATACACTAAAGGTTTGTTTAGCTCCAAAATATCAAAATAATTTCTTCTTTAATCCGGATTGAAAGGTAATACTTTATATATTAACAAAAAAACCAAATTTGCTCCAGGAAAAATATTACCTGAACCCCCCCAAAAAAGGTAATTGTCCCAGAGTTAGGATTAGGGCAGGGCTCTGTTCTTATCTTTCCAGGAGATTTAAAGCATCCATTCAAGGAATCCAGGGACAACTGGACAAGGGAAACCTCAGCAGAAAACAGATCAGACACCAAAGAAGACGAGTGGCCCAGATGATCCAGCCTTGCAGACTTCTTCAATAGCAGTTTCCTCAAAAGTCTATAACCACAACAACTCAAAATCGCTAAGATCGTTCAGCTCCACAGACTACTCCAGCCAGATCTTCAGTAAAGTTCTGAAGATCAGCTTCTGTCTATGAACTTCGTAGGACATCTAAATAGCTGAGCACAAAGGGACTGAACATCAAATGATTCTATTAACATTTTTAACCATTTTTCCATTCTTATTTGGGCCCCAAACAGGTTTACTACGTCCCAAATCAGCAGGAAGTCATTTTAAGAGAACAATGTCCCATCCCCAGAAGGTAGGGAGGGTGTTCTCCCCCTTTGGTTATTTGATAGATAATAGAAAATTTTGTTATTTAGGGGAAAAGACTACAAGCTGTTAAATGGTCTTGTTAAATGGGTTTTGGAGGTTAGACCCAGGGACTTCTCTCTTTTGCTTTTCTGTATCCTCCTTTCTCTCCTATATAGGAGTGAACAGACTTGAGAAAAATGGGACATAGACATAGTATAGGAAAGAATAAGAAAAAAGGACAGATTATTGAATATATCTTTATACCTTTGTATACTGATACAAAATTAATATTATATTTGGCTAAATTGGTATTGATCATTGTATATTAATGCAAATTTAAGATTGTATAGGGCTACATCGGTATTGATCTTTGTATATTGATACAAAATTAAGATTATATTTGGCCACAATGGTATTGACCCTAGTATATTAATGTAAAATTAAGATTGTATTGGGCTACATCGGTACTGATCTTTGTATATTGATACAAAATTAAGATTATATTTGGCCACATTGGTATTGATCCTTGTATATTGATACAAAATTAAGGGTAACGCTTCTTAAAGGTATTGTTTGTAGTAATACTTAAAAATGAAATGTCAAGTTTTGACCTCTCGCTACCAACCGACATAAACTGTTTAGGATAATTAAGAAACGGAAACTAATAGTCATGAAAACGTGTCATTTTGTTAGTTACTATGACAGTCTATCACAGTTATTTTCTAAGCTACTCAGAAATCAAGTCGCTAAGAGACAAGCAATATTTGCTTATCTAAATATAAGAGATAGATAGGGCATCTTCAAAAACCTCAAGAGATCTGCAGAATATGGCATTCAAAGATGTTTTCTTTTTTTTTTTTTTACTTTATTTTTTATTTCTTCAAGTTACATCTCAATTGAAATCCCCTCCCTACCCCGCCTCCAGTCCCACCCTCCCACCCTCTTCCACCTCAACCCACCCATCCCCTTCCTTTTTTTTTTTAAGTTTAAGATATATCTTTTCCCCCCAACAGCTCCCCCTTTCAGTCCAACAAATGGCTCTTACTCTTATAATAATAAATACAATACAAAACAACAGAGGTAATTAGGCCAAAATTATGAGAGTTATATGGCTTGCATACAATCCCAATGTCCAGTCTATATGTATTTGGCACCTGACTTCAACATTCTACTGTCGACCTATCTCCATGAGTTTAAAGTTCTATATCCAACTCAACTTTCATCACAATTTAAAAAGCATCTTCTTAGAACACCCTCTTGATTCCCAAACAACTCAAAATTTAACTATGAGACTCTAGCTATCTATTCTTCAACCACCTCAGAGACCTGAGAGGGACAAATATATCTGATTATATAGGAAGTGCAGGGCCTGCAGCTTCCCAAACTAAGAAATGACATACCAGTGGCTGCCTGGACAGCTCCCATTTTCTCTCCATACATTACAGCATCAATCTTCAGTCATTTGACCCCATTTCTCTGACAGACATTGATTGTAGAGCAGGGGTTATGAAGGACTCGCCTACCCTGTCTTGGCAGAGCTAGGCTGTCGACTTACCTGCTTCCAAGTTTTGTCCTTTTTAGATAGCAGTCTGTCTACAGTTGAAGCAAGGGGTTTTTCTACCCTGTCTTGGCAGAGTTAGGCTGTCGACTTCCCCGCTACCAAGTTTTGTCCTTTTTGGACAGCAGTCTGTCTGCAGTTGGTGCAAGGGGTTTTTCATGCCAAGAGAAAGGCTTGCCACCAATTCAACCATCTTACAGTGGAGGTTCTTCGATGCTTATCCTCTACTTGGAGTAGAATAGGGTTGCCGTCAGGTGCTGATATGTCTCGATATAAAAAAAAAATCTTGATTTAAGATAACATCTTTGAATGCCATATTCTGCAGATCTCAAGGGGTTTTTGAAGATGCCCTATCCATCTCTTGTATTTAGATAAGCAAATGTTGCTTGTCTCTTAGCAACTTGATTACTGGGTAGTTTAGAGAATATCTGTGATAGACTGTCATAGTAGCCAACAAAGAGACATGTTTGCATGACTAGGAGTTTGTTTTAACTATACTACCTAGCCCCCCCCATCCCCCCCCAGAAAAAAAAAAAAGAGGG
>CAJQZJ010014853.1:0-10777 GCA_907164525.1 Lophiomys imhausi | reverse complement strand
AGGAAGATCTAGCTGAACCCAGCCTACATCAAGAAAACTCCAGCCAATAAACAGAGACACAAACTTCTTTCCCAGGCCATCTGTTCCATGCCACTGCAGTTGGCTAGATCAAGAGGACCATTTGATGCTAGGCAGTAGGCAAACATTTCTTCGTGTGGGCCTGTATTTATGAATAGATTGCAATCACAAACAGGTGATGCCTTGGGGACTTTGAGACAGAGGAATCCTTTAGAGCTGATGAATGCTTGAGAAAACCCATCTTTGTAGTGAAGAAGAAAAATAGAATAGATAATGAAAGAGTTTCAGGAGGGAGGAGAAGTAGATTCAGCAGAGTCTAGTGCTAGCACTAGCAAAAATGAAACATGCTTAAGCTGCAGGTCTCATGTCAGAAACATTGTATGCTTTGTCATTGAAATCTTCCAACATCTCAGGTGGGTGAGGTAGTGTGTGCCAGTAATCTAAGCTACTCCGGAGACTGAAGTAGGAGAACTGCTAATTCAAGATCTGCCTATTCTATAGCCAGGGCTATACAGAGAAACCCTGTCTTGGAAAAATAAATAAACAAACAAACAAACAAATAAATAAATAAATAGATAGATAGATAGATAAATAAATAAATAGATAGACAAATAAATAAATAAATAAGAAGAGCTGCCTATTCAAGAAACATTAATGGGAAAAAATGTAAGCACAGATGAAGACATTCTTAAATTCTCAGGTTTCATCCAAAAAAAATAATAAAACATTTAAAGCGTCAATATTTTAGTTCTTTTCTTGTACATTATTTTATAATATCTATTATCTGCATCTGATTGGATCTGATTTCATGTTACATGTGACATTCCACTCCTCAGTATATGCAGAAATTTCTCTCCTAGGCCTTATGTTTTAACCCTAGCATAACAAACAAAACAAAACATAACAGGATGGCAAGATAGATCAGCTGGTGAAGGCACTTGCTGTGCAAGCCTGAGAACCTGAATTTGCTCCCCAGAACCTATGTAATGGTAGCAGAGAAGTAAATTCACAAAGTTGTCCTCTGACCTCCACACATGTACCATGGCATACACATCACACACACAGACACACACACACACCATATACACACATATCTCAATGACAACCTTTGCTTAGTAGGCAAAAGACACTGGATTTGATCCCCAACATGACACAGAAGTTTACCCTATTTCCAACTCATTATATGCACTTGTTTGATCCACATAAAAGTAGATACCTAAAAGCCGGACATGGTGGTGCATGCCTTTAATACCAGCAGGTCTAAGAAGTTAATCTAGAATCAGATGCATTGGTGATTGCCTGTAATTCCAGGACTCCAGATACTGAGGCAGGAGGATTTCTGTGATTTTGAGACAAGCCTGGACTACATACAGAGTGAGGAAGTTGCCACATTACCCTATCCAGAAGAAAAGAAGTCAGGAGACAAGACACAAACTTAGAGTCTCTATATTGTGAACATGCTCATTTGCAGATAGAAGCCATTTCCCCTTTAGCCAGGTTCCTCTTAGGATGTTGCTTAACTTCAAACCAGTGATTGTGCCATCACCTTCATTTCCCAGCAGCCAGATACAAATTGAATAGGACAAAAATTTCCATTCGTGGGTTGTAGTGTCATTAACCAGCAATTAGGGGAAAGGCCATAAAGGGCAGGGGAAAGTGAAGTACATTTTAAAATGTAAACTGAAATATGTAATTGAATTTGTCCTGAATAGCAAGGATTAGGGGATTTTTTTTATTATATGTATTTGTTTGTTGTATATGTATGTGTGTATGTGTACGGTAGTGGTAGATGTGCCATGGTGTGTCTGCAGAGATCAGAGGACAACTTTTACCAGATGGTTCTCTCCTTTCTTTGTGGGTACTAGGGACTGAACTCAAATCATCAGACTTGTTGGCAAACACCTTTATAGACTGAGCCATTTCTCCAACCCTATTGATTTAGAGATAGGGTCTCATTTAGCCCAAGGAGTCTTGAACTCTTTATAGAGTGATGATATTGAACTTTTGATTCTACTGTCTTCACCACCCAAGAGCTGATAGTACACATGTGCTTTACTACACCTGCTTTATATGGTTTTGGGTATCAAACTCAGGTCCAGAGGCATACTAGGCCAACTGAACTCTACCAACTGAACTAGATCCCTAACCCAGGGGATGGACCCTGGTGTTTCTTTGTGAAAAGGGAAAAAACCTATTCTGCATAAATTAGTGATTTCATTTTGTGCTAATAACTTATAAACTATTTGAAATTGCCTCAGCTTTCAGAAATTGTTAAATTAATAAGCATAAATGTAAATATAACTAAAAGGTAGTCTAGTAACATCACATATATTATAAGCATGGAATAAAGCTTGCAAACAATGTGGCCAACAGTGAGGGAAACCGCAGCTGGAAATAGATGTGTTTGCAAGAGGAGGAGAAGTGTGGTGATTTCTCAAACAAGACAATTCCTTGTAATGAGCAGTTAGAGGAGAATGAGATATCCAAACAATCAACACTATACTGCAGTTTTTTTAAAGTATGCTTTATTATATGGACATTATATGGAACCTTTTAGGATTCATACTCAAATTAAGAAGAAAGCACCAATATTTCATATATACCTTCCTCCAATCTTTGTAATGCTTCCTCCATTACCAGATTCCTATTTCAAGGTGTAATACTGATTACAACTGGTAAACCTACACTGTTATATTATCATTTAAAGTCCATAGTTGCATGAGGGTCACTCTTTGTTTTAGTTCAGTTTTGTTTTTGTTTCTTTGTTTTGAGACAAGGTTTCATATAGCAAAATTGTGCACATTATAGTTCAGGACGACTTTAAACTTCTGTTTTTTCTGACTTTACCTTTCAAGTGGTAGGATTACAGGTATGTGAAACTATGCTAGGTGCATTAGGATCACTCTTGGTAGTGTATATTCATTGTGTTTGGGCAAATATATAATGAACTGTAGTCACCATTAAGTGTCCATAAAGAGTAGTTTCAATATCCTAAAAATCTCACTCTTTCTTGAATACCTGGCAATAACAAATATTTTTAGGATTAAAAAAAGAAATCCTTGGCAATTCCATACCTGATTCCTCCTCCTACTTTGTCTAGACCTAAAACCTTCTTCCTCTTCTCACATTCATGTCTTTAAAAACAAATATCTCAGCCAGGCATGGTGGCACATGCTTTTAATCCCAGCACTTGGGAGGCAGAGATAAGCAGATCTCTGTGAGTTCGAGACCAGCCTCGTCTACAGAGTGAGTCCAGGACAGTCCATACTGCTACACAGAGAAACCATGTCTCAAATAACCAACGACAGCAAAAAAAAAAAAGAAAAAAAAAAAAAGGCGCTAATCACCTGGCACATTGGCACATGCCTTTAAACCCAGCACTTGAGAGGCAGAGGCAGAGGCAGAGGCAGGTGAATCTCTGTGAGTTCGAGGACAGCCTGGTCTACAAAGTGAGTCTAGGACAGCCAGGACTCTTACACAGAGAAACCCTGTCTCGAAAAAACAAAACAGCAACAAAGAGTGTCAATAATCTATGGGTTTAACCATAAATATTTAGAAGGTAGTGTACCAATATGCTAATTTAGTAAGATAGCACTATTAGGTTCCTCTCTAGTGACTAGGATCGCCTCCCTTGTGGGATTTGACCAGGTTTCCAGTACCAGGCAAGAATTCCTCCTGTGAAGTAGGCTTTCCTATCCAATCAGAAAGCAGATGGCCACCTGCATAACAGTCATGTCAATATTGTACCACTTGGCACATTTTGCCTAGGAGGTTCACATTATAGCATGCAAGGCCCACTTCTGCCTATGTCTATTGACTAATTTTTTTCTTCCCCAGCAGCATGTATAGCACTTCAGACATTAGGACAGCTAGCCAATGAGGAGGAATTTATATCCAAAATGTGTTGTGTCTTCAGCAATAGAGTTTGGCTATATAGCTATGATGGGCAACCAAGAAAAATGGCAATACCTTGTTTTTTGAAGGAAGCCTCTAGAATTCCCTAACCAATAACTTGTAAGAAGGTATCCCTTTACTGGCACTGAGGATTCCATGTAAATAATAACCCATGTCTAATGGGGGAAACATTTTCTACACAGGCAGGGTAATTCTGTTTAAATTCTTTTATAAAAACCATATTCATTTTAACTAAAGCAGTGTGTTTCCACAGAAAGACTATTCACACATCTTTAATTTTGGCTTGCCCACTCCATCTTCTCCTTACCTCATTTCCCTATAAACAAATCTTTATCTTTATACTTTTTTAATACTTTTACCAATTGAAAAAAAACATCACATAGACTCATGTCACATGGAACATTTACACATTGGCTTCTTTTACTTAGTTATATACGTTTGTTTATTGCAGCTTCATCATTTTCAAAACTTAGACTTAACCAAAATGTTTTCAGTAGGTAAATAAACCATGATAATACAAATAATGGGATGTTATAAAAACAAGTCCATTATTGAGCTATAAAAATATGGAGAAGGGCCATTTTTGTTTTGGTTTTTCAAGACAGGGTTTCACTGTGTAACAGAGCCCTGGCTGTCCTGGACTTTCTTTGTAGACAAGGGTGGCCACAAACTCACAGAGAGACACCTGCCTCTGCCTCCCAAGTGCTGGGATTAAAGATGTGTGCCACCAAGGTGACCTGTGGTGATGCATGCCTTTAATCCCAGCATTTGGGAGGCAGAGGCAGGCGGATCTTTGTAAGTTCGAGGGCAGCCTGGTCTACAAAGTGAGTCCAGGACAGCCAGGGCTACACAGACAAACCTTGTCTCGAAAAACAAAAACAAAAAAAGTAAAGATGTGAACCACCATGCCCAGCCCTTCTCCATGTTTTGTTTTGTTTTTTAAGATTGCATAGTGTTTATTGACTTTAAATTTTCTTTTTTTAATGTTTATTTATTACTTCAGATTACATTTCCATCAAAGTGACCTCTTTCTGCCCCTCCCAGGCCTGCCCTCCCACCCTCTACCCCCTATCCCTTCCATCCCACTCCTCTGGAGTGGAGTGTCCCTACATAACAATTCCCCACCCCAGTTCAGCTGTCATATGAGGGCCAAGAGCCTCCTCTTACACCGGGGGGCCTACAAAGTATCTCATTGACAGGGAAAAAAAGTCTATGTTCCTGTTCCCTTTGGTGCATTGGTTGTAGTATAGATATCCTGTACTATATAGCTAAAATATGACTATAAGTGAATAGATGCCATGTGCATCCTTCTGAGTCTGGGTTAGCTCACTCAGGATGAGTTTCTGTAATTCTATCCATTTGGTTGCAAATTGCATGATTTCTTTTTTTCTGATAGCTGAGTACTATTCCATTGTGTAGATGTACCATAGTTTTTTAATCCATTCTTCTGTTGAGGGACATCTGGGTTTTTTCTAGTTTCTAGCTATTACAAATAAGGCTGCTATGAACAAAGATGAGGAAACTTCCTTGTGATTTGGTATGGAATCATTTCCATGTATGCTCACAAGTGGTATGGCTGGCTCCCCAGGCAGAGCTATTCCAAGTTTTCTAAGATATCGCCAGACTGATCTTGATAGTGTTTGCACAAGCCTGCACTCCCACCAGCAATGGAGGAGAGTTCCCCTTTCTCCACACCCTTGTCAGCATGTGCTGTCATTTGAACTTTCCATCATAGACATTCTGACAGGCATGAGATGGAATCTCAGAGTCCTCTTGAATTGCATTTCTATGATGATTAAGGATGCTGAGCATTTCTTCAAGTGTCTCTCGGCTATTAGGAATTCCTCCTTTGTGAATTCTCTGTTTAGCTCTGTTCCCCACTTTTTGATTGGATTTTTTGGTTTCTTGGCATTTACTTTCTTGAGTTCTTTGCAAATTATGGATATTAGCACTCTGGGGTTGGTGAAGATTTTTTCCCAATCTGTAGGCTGCCGTTTTGTTCAAATGACAGTGTCTTTTGCCTTACAGAAGCTTTTCAGTTTCATGAGGTCCCATTTATTGATTGTTGGTCTTAGATCCTGAGCTGTTGGTGTTCTGTTCAGGAAGTTGTCACCTGTGCCAATGAGTTCGAGGCTTTCCCCACTTTCTCTTCTAGTAGATTTAGTGTGTCCGGACTTATGTTAAGGTCTTTGATCCACTTGGACTTAAGTTTTGTACAAGATGATAAGTATGGGTCTAATTTTAATCTTTTCCATGTGGACATCCAGTTGAACTAGCATCATTTGTTGAAGATGCTGTCCTTTTTCCATTGTACGGTTTTGGCTTCATTGACAAAAATTAAGTGACCATAGGTGTATGGGTTCATTTCTGGGTCTTCAATTCGATTCCATTGATCCACTGGTCTGTTTCTATACCAGTATTATGCTATTTTTATTACTATTGCTCTGTAGTACAGTTTGAAATCTGGGATGGTGATACCTCCAGATTTTTTTTTTATTGTACAGGTTTAGCTATTCTGGGGTTTTTATTATTCCATATGAAGTCTAGAATTGCTTTTTATAGGTCTATAAAGAATTGTCTTGGTATTTTGATAGGAACTGCATTGAATCTGTATATTGCTTTTGATAGGATGGTCATTTTTATTATGTTGATCCTACCTATCCATGAGCATGGGAGATCTTTCCATCTTCTGATGGGCTCTTCAATTTCTTTCTTCAAGGACTTAAGGTTCTTGTCATACAGGTCTTTCACTTACTTGGTTAGAGTTACTCCCAGGTATTTTATATTGTTTGTGGCTATTGTGAAGGGTGTTGTTTCCCTAATTACTTTCTCAGCCCATTTATTTTTTGTATAAAGAAGGGTTTCTGTTTTTTTTTTAATTAATTTTGTATCCAGCCACCTTTCTGAAGGTGTTTATCAGCTGTAAGAGTTCTCTGGTGGAATTTTTGGGGTCACTTAGGTATACTATCATATCATCTGCAAATTGGGGTAATTTGACTTCTTCGTTTCCAATTTGTATCCCCTTGATCTCCTTTAGCTGTCGTATTGCTCTAGCAAGAACTTCAAGTACTATGTTGAAGAGATATGGTGAAAGTGGACATCCTTGTCCCTGAGTTTACAGGAAATACTTCAAGTTTCTCTCCATTTAATTTGATATTGGCTACTGGCTTGCTATATATCGCCTTTATTATTTCTAGGCATGGTACTTGCATGCCCGTTCTCTTTAGGACTTTTAGCATGAAGGGGTGTAGGTTTTTGTCAAATGCTTTTTCAGCATCTAGCAAGATTATCATGAGTTTTTTTTTCTTTCACCTTGTTTATATGGTGAATTACATTGATGAATTTTCATATGTTGAACCATCCCTGCATTCCTGGGAAGAAGCCTACTTGATCATGGTGTATGATACTTTTGATGTGTTCTTGGATTTGGTTTGCCAGTATTTTGTTAAGAATTTTTGCATCTATGTTCATGAGGGAGATTGGTATGAAGTTCTCTTTCTTTATTGGGTCTTTGTGTGGTTTAGGAATCAGTGTGACTGTGGCCTCACAGAATGAGTTTGGCAGTGTTCTTTCTGATTTGATTTTGTGGAAGAATTTAAAGAGTATTGTTATTAGCTCTTCTTTGAAGGTCTGGTAGAATTCTATGCTGAAACCACCGCATGGAACCTTCTCCAAAATCGACCATATAGTTGGACACAAAGATAGCCTCAACAGATACAAGAAAATTGAAATAACCCGTTGTATCTTATGAGACCACCATGGAATAAAGCTGGACTTCAACAACAACAGAAACAACAGAAAGCCTACACACACATGGAAACTGAACAACTCTTTACTCAATGACTACTGGGTCAGAGAAGAAATAAAGAAGGAAATCAAAGACTTCTTAAAAACCAATGAAAATGAAGGCACAACATACCCAAACCGATGGGACACAATGAAAGCTGTGCTATGAGAAAAGTTCATAGCATTAAATGCCTTCAAAAAGAAAATTGTGACAGATCATATTAGCAAATTAACAGCCAAAGTGGATTAATTGGAAAAAAAAGAAGCAAACTCTCCAAAGAGGAGCAGAAGGCAGGAAATCATCAAACTTAGAGCTGAAATTAACAACTTAGAAACAAAAAGAATTATACAAAGAATCAATGAAACCAAGAGTTGGTTCTGGAGCCAAGACGGCGGCAACCTACACTGACGCATTTTGAACGCGGGGAAAAAAGAGCCATAAAAAACACAGAGTTATTGGGCACTGTGCAAAAACCAGAGGGGCTAGACCCCCCCCCCCCCGGGAACACTCACAGCTCCCAAGGGACTGTTAAAAGTCCCAAGGCAAGGCTCTCCCCATCTCTTGCAGACACGGAAGCCACTAAACCCGGGATTCGGGAACTCCCATTTGGAGAGGCGCCTGGTAAGATCGATCCCAACTTACAGCAGGCAGAATCAGGGTCCACTGGGCCATAGATCGCTGGCCTATTGGGCTTCCCACACCTCAGGTAGAACTTATACCCACTTAAAAAACTTTGCGAGATAGTGGAAGGCTTAGCAAGGAACAAACAGGGGGCTCAGCAGGTGGTCCGCAGCCGCTCGCGGAGCAGAGGGCTGGAGGTTCCAAGAGAGCACGGGAAGCTGGGAACACAAAGGCGGGCGGTAGGGGCCGAATCCCGCGCACTTACGGCAGCGCAGCTGGGGAGGGAACCCGGCTGGCAGGGCCAAATCCCCGCGAACCCACGGCAGGTCAACTGGGGAGAAAGACAGGCGTGGGCGGGGCCAGGGATCCATGCACCCACGGCTGAGCTGCTGGGGCGAGAGGACCACTCAGGCGGCCGGAGGATCCGGGGCTTGGGGTACCCACGGCCTAGCAGCCAGGGAGGGGGACCCGCGGCGGCGCAGACAGGAAGGGAATCTGGCACAGAGGTCAGCCCTGTGGCAAGAAGCCTAGTGAGAAACCAGAAATCGGGACCATAGCTGTATTCTGGAAAATCCAGACATATTAGGTGTGGAGCCAGACCCTGTCAGCCTCCGTGACGACAAACAAAGCCCACAGAATCTGTGCCTGGGCAAACAGGCCCATATCATCAGAACCATTACAGGTTGATAACTCAGAGTGCAACATAGAGAAGTCTGAATTGGGAGCAGTGAAACAATCCTGGTCCATTACTCACAACCTGGGAATAGGCTGCACCAGCTCACAGTGCCTCAGGCGATTAAAACCACAGTGACCTTGAAATCCCCCTGTAAGCAACGACAGATAGCCAAGTAACTCTTCCCCTGCACCAAATCATCCACTGTGGTTCCAAGCACAGAAAACAGCTAAACGCATCCAATGGCCAAAGGTCAAAAAAAAAAAAAAAAAGAAATCAAGGAAATATGACTCCAACAAAGCAGAATTATCCTAGCTCATCCAATTCGGATGACCACACACCAACAGAAACACATGAAAATGTTGACAATTCTGCATTATGGAAAGTGATAGAGTCCCTGCAAGAAGAATTTAAATCTATGAAGGAATTCAAAGAAGCCACAATTCTACAAGTCAAAACAAGGAACAACACCATTAAAGAGCTCCAAGCCAAGGTGACAGAGCTTGAACAGGAAAAGGACAAAGCAATGAAAGATTTTCATACAAAAACAAGCAAGCTGGAGAAGGAAATGTACAAAACGAACAAAACCATAAAAGACATGAAAATAGAAATAGAAACAATAAAGAAAACACAGTCAGAGTTAAAAGAGGAAGTGGAGAACCAAGGGAAGAGAACAGGAACTATGGATGTGAGTATCAACAATAGGATGCAAGAGATGGAAGACAGGATCTCAGGCATGGAAGATTCAGTGGAAGAAATCAGTACAACATCCAAAGAAAATGAGAAGGCTAAAAAATCTCTCACCCACAACATCCAAGAAATCAAGGACTCAATGAAAAGACGGAACCTAAGAATTATAGGTATAAAGGAAAGAGAGGACTCCCGACTCCAAGGTCCAGGAAATATCTTCAACAAAATAATAGAGGAAAACTTCCCAACCCTGAAAAAAGAGATGCCAATAAAAATCCAAGAGGCTTACAGAACACCAAACAGATTAGATCAGAAAAGAAACTCCTCTCGCCACATAATAATTGAAACACCAAATGTACAGAACAAAGAAAGAATATTAAAAGCTGTAAGAGAAAAAGGTCAAGTCACATACAATGGCAGACCCATCAGAATTACACCTGACTTCTCCTCAGAAACGTTAAAAACTAGAAGGGCCTGGTCAGATATACTACAAGTCCTGAGAGATCATAGGTGCCCAGCCAGACTACTTTACCCAGCAAAACTCTCTATCAACATAGATGGAGAAAACAAGATATTCCATGACAAAATCAAATTTAAACAATATCTACCCACAAACCCAGCCCTACAGAAAATCCTAGAAGGAAAATCCCAACCCAGAGAAGAAAACTCCACCCAAGAAAACAAAGGGAATAGAAAACCCCTCAGCAACTAAACCAAAAGAGGCACAGGACCACCACCTATACCAAACTAATGGGAAATAACAACCCCAGGTCACTAATATCCATCAACATCAATGGACTCAACTCCCCAATAAAAAGATATAGGTTTACAGAGTGGATCCGCAAGCAAGATCCTTCCTTATGCTGTATACAAGAGACACATCTAACTACGAAAGATAGACACTGCCTCAGAGTAAAGGGCTGGGAAAAGGTTTTCCAAGCAAATGGACCCAGGAAGCAAGCTGGAGTAGCCATCCTAATATCAAACAAAACAGACTTCCAACTGAAGTTAATGAAGAAAGACAAAGAAGGGCACTATATACTCATTAAAGGGAATATTCATCAAGAGGAAAT
>CAJQZJ010014843.1:0-12661 GCA_907164525.1 Lophiomys imhausi | reverse complement strand
CCCCCCAAAAGCCATAGACTACCTAACAAAAAATACAGTGCCAGACATGGGAAACTTCCCTTTGAGTTCTTGATCATAAGGAAGAGACTCCCTAATATAAAATATTTCTATTGCCCTTGGTTGCCACTTTAAGCTCTTCAAACTGTCAAGGAATGAGGGGAGGTAAAATCATATTTTAACTCAATATATTTCAATTACTGAATTTGTATTTTAACTAATCAATATTTTCATCATCATATAGTAAATATATTTTTAATTTGTGTTGATCCAGGTGGTTTTATTTGGGGGATACTCATGGCCCATGAGTGTGTAGAACACCTTCTATTCCAGGTGTTATTCTCAGAGCACAGTCACCAGGAAGATGTAAATCTGAGCCACCATGAAGGTGGTTTGGGAAAAGCAAGAAAAAGCAAGAACTACATATAAGGCAAAATGTCTGCAAAGACCAAGGAAAGTGGACAACCACGCCCCTGGGCAAAGCCTAAAGACAATTCCCAAAGTAATTAGATGCAGGAGGGGAGATGAAGTAGACAGAGCTTTTACTAGCTACTGCTGAAGTCAACCTATAAACAAACAAATAATGTTTGTAAAAGACACTGACACTCTTCCTGGGTTACCTACCTCACTATGATCTTTTCTAGTCCACTTGTTCACCTGAAAGTTTCTGATTTAATTTTTCTTTACAGCTGAATACAATTCCATTGTGTATGTGTATGATATTTTCATTAGCCATTCATTTGTTAAAGACATTTAGGTTGTTTCCACTTCCTGACTATTGTACATAGGGAAACCATGAACATTGCTGAGTAAGTATCTGTGGAGGATGTTGAGTCCTTTGGGCATATGCTAAGGAATGGTATAGGTGGGTTATATCATAGATCTATTTTAGCTTTTTCAGGACTCTCCATACTGATTTCCAGAGTGGGTACAATAGTTTGTATCAATAAATGAGAGTTGTTTGAATTTGCATTTCCATAATTACTAAGGATGATGAACCCTTTTGGGGGATATTTCTTAGCCATTTTCATTTCTTCCTTTGGGAACCCTTGTTTATGTACCTAACCTAGTTTTGTTGTTGTTTGGTTTGGGTTTTTTTCCTTATATTTTTTTTGAAATTGTTATATAATTACATCAGTTCTTCCTTTCTTTCCTCCATACCCTCCCTTATATCTCTCTTTGCTCCCTTTCAAATTCATGGCCTCTTATTTTTCATTAATTGCTGTTACATGCCTAAATACAACCTGCTCTGTCTGTACAAGGTACTTCTATGCATGTTTTCAGGAATTGGATTATTTGTTCATTTACTCCCTTTTTTGTTATTTGGATTAGAGGATTGTATTCTGGATATTAATTCTCTGTCAGATATCCAGCTTGCAAAAATTCTCTCCCATTATGTGGGCTTCTTCCTTGTTAGATGGACTATTTCCTCAGCTGTGCAGAGCCTTTTGGCTTTATGAGGTTCTACTTATCAATTGTTGGCCTTAATTTCTGGGCAAATGGAATCCTGTTCAGAAAATCCTTTCCTTAACCTGAGTACTGCCTATGCTTTCTTCTAGAAGTTTTGGTGTTTCAGGCTTCAAATTGAGTTATTTGATCCACTTGGATCAATTTTTATTCTAATTTATAAATATAGGTTTAATCTCACTCTTCTATATATGGATATCCAGAGCTAAAAGGCATTTGTCTATCATACTTGTTAACAAATGATCATGAATGCCACAAGCTTAGTGAAGTGAATGTGGCCAAGATAATGAGAAGGTGGGAAAGTTTTTTTTAAGTTAAAATATAATTATATTAGTGATAAAAATTACATGGTATTGGCATAAAAGCAGACAGGTTGATCAATGGAATAGAATAAAAGACCCAGAAATACACCGAAACACCTAGGGACACTTGATTTTTGACAAAGATACCAAAACTGTACAATGAAAAAAGGAAAGTATCTTCAACAAATGGTGCTGGTCTAAGTGGATGTTTACCCATAGAAGCATGCAAATAGATCTGTATTATTACCCTGCACAAAAGTCAAATCCAAGTGGAGCAAAGACCTCAACATAAAACTGGATACACTAAATCTAATAGAAGAGAAAATAGGGAAAAGCTTCAAACTCTCTGGCACAGGAGACAACTTTTTCAACAGAACACCAATAGCTCAAGCACTAAGATCAACAATTAATAAATGGGACCTCATGAAACTGAAAAGCTTCGGCAAAGCCAAGGACCCTGTCAATAGAACAAAATGGCAGCCCACAGATTGGGAAAAGATCTTCACTAACCCCACATCTGACAGAGGAATAATATCCAAAATATATAAAGAACTCAAGAACTTAAATACCAACAAACCAAATAATCCAATTTAAAAAAATGGGACACAGAGCTAAACCAAGAATTTATTATGGTGGAACCTCTAATGGCTGAGAAGCACTTAAAGAAATGCTCAACATCCTTAGTCATAAGGGAAATGCAAATCAAAATGACACTGAGATTCCATCTTACACCCATCAGAATGACAAAAAAAGAAAGAAAAAGAAAAGAAAAGAAACTTTCATCCACTGCTGTGTAGAGAGCTGTGATGTGCCGCGCCCTAAAGATGGCGCCGGTTTTCGCCTTCCACCAGCCTGACGGTGAGCGCTCTCGGTGGTAAACAAGTCCATATTTGGCTAAGACCGCTGATCTGGCTTGCTTCCGCATACGTGGGCCTCTAAGATAGCACCACGTGGCTTTACTTGATTGGCTGTTCATATAGTATTTAGCCTGTGGGTTGGGTCTGCCCGGGTTTTCGGAAGACTGTTTTCAAGGGACCTAAATAAACTGGTAGAAAAGAGCTTTTGTGAGTTGCGTCATCCTTGCTGGTCGAGGGGGACACGACAAGTGGTGGCCCGTACGGGGAAGCAAAAAAGACTCAGAACTCCTGCAGTCAGGGGCAGCGTGCTGGTAAGTTCCTGGAATAAATTGGGACAATAAAGTTTCATGGAAATAGCGAACAAAAGGTAAAGTTTCACGGAAATAGCGAACAAAAGGTAAAGTTTCGCGGAGATAGTGAACAAAAGGTAAAGTTTCGCGGAGATTGCGAACAAAGGGTAAAGTTTCGCGGGGAAGCTGCGAACCAAAAGTAAATTTTTAATCATGGGATTGTCTGAGTCACATCCAATTTTTCTGGCTCTTCAAGAGCTACTTTTAGCTAGGAATTTGAAAATTAAGAAGTCTACCCTAGAGAGATTTTTGAATGAATGCGATTCCGTGGCTCCGTGGTTTGCGGTGTCCGGAAATCTTACGGTATCCTGCTGGGACAAATTAGGCAGGGACTTGGATTTGCTTGGGAGCAAGGGACTCTGAAGCATGGAGTAAGACCGATTTGGAAGATGGTGAGGAGTTGTTTAGAAGATCAGAGGTGTTGTAATGCAATCACAGAGGGAGAATCAGCCTTGGAACTACTACCCTGGGAAAGATCTGAACAGGTAGACAGTAAGAAGGAAAGTAACAAAGGTGAAAGATTTGAGCAGGCAGACAGCGAAAAGGGAAGCAAAAAAAAAGGTTTCTCTCTATCCCGATCTTAGAGATTTTAGAGATTTTAGAGATTTTGAGGACTCAGAGGGCACGGATTCTGAAGGGGAGCTACATGCTCTAATAGAACAGTTGGAGAGGACTGCTATTAAAAAAAAGGGAAAAGAAAAGGGTAAAAGAGAAAGACACGTTGGCGGCAGTTGGTGTAAGTGAAGCCGTTGCCGCAGCGCCTTCAGCCACGTTGGCGGCGGTCGGTGTAAGTAAAGCCGTTGCCGCAGCGCCTTCAACTCCCCCTCCATATCCAGAAGCCATTCAGATAGATCAACCTGTTCAGTCCCTGAAAGTAGGGAGATCTTTCTGCCCGGGGATGTGGACACAAGTAAGAACAGAATTACAGTTTGCCTATCCGGTATACCAAGACCCACAAGGGAACAGGTACGAGGAACCGCTTGATTTTAAGGTAGTTAAATCCCTTACAGAGTCAGTTCGTACCTATGGTATTACCGCTTCTTTTACAATGGCTCAAGTGGAAGCATTAAGCAGACATTGTATGACTCCGAGTGATTGGAGTGGCCTGGCCCGCGCCTGCTTAAGTCCAGGACAATACTTAGACTGGAAAGCTTTCTTGATTGAGTATGCCACTGAGCAAGCAGCCATTAATCAGAAAGATAAAAATCCAGCCTGGGATAGAGATATGCTGCTTGGGCAGGGGAGATTTGCCAACCAACAGATAGGATATCCTATTCAGGTTTATGAACAAATAAACAAGATAGCTATCAAGGCTTGGAGATCTCTTCCTAATAAAGGGGAGGTGAATGAAAACTTAACTAAGATTCTACAGGGCCCTATGGAGCCCTTTTCAGACTTTGTGACACGAATGGTGAAAGCGGCAGGGAAGATTTTTGGTGAACCGGATGCTGCCTTGCCACTAATAAAACAGTTGGTCTAAGAACAATGTACCAAAGAGTGTAGAGCCGCTATCACCCCTTACAAGAACAAAGGGCTAAAAGCCTGGATGAAAGTATGTAGAGAACTTGGAGGGCCGTTAACTAATGCTGGTCTTGCTGCCGCAGTAATACAGTTGACCAGAAAAGGTGGAGGAAGTTCAGGAGTTTGTTTTAAGTGCGACAAGATGGGACACTTTAAAAGACAGTACCCCAAGGGAAGGAGTACAAAAAGTACAGGAAGTGTACAACGCCCCAGGCGGCCGGGGTTATGCCCAAAGCCGTACCCCCAAGGAAAAAATGTCTTTAGCCTTATTTACTTTAAACTTTTTCAATTTGGATGCTCAAGGCCGCTCAGCAGCGGACAGACATCAGGATTCCCATGGTCCACCTAAAAGCATGGTGAAGTGGAAGGATATTTTGACAGGCTCTTGGCAGGGGCCTGACCCCGTGCTAACATGGGCGAGAGGGTCTGTTTATGTTTTTCCTCAGGATCAACAAGATCCAGTGTGGGTGCCTGAACGCCTTATGAGAAAGATTCGTCATGAAGACCTTCCTAAGGATCCTGGTGATAGTAGCAGTGAGTATGTCAGGAATGACTGAGCCAAGATGGGGGATCCTGTCGATATTCCCAAAGCCGATGCCAGTCAGACATGATGCAACTGTGTTTCCACGCTTATTTAGCAGTAATAGAAGCCTAGGCTTACCCTACCTTCCCTTTGATGATCAGAGAAGCCCTATAGAGGGTAATAGAAATGTCAGCTTAAAGGGTAGTCTGTGCTTTTTGATGAGCTTCAATAGGTCAGATAATACAGAATACATTAAATTGTCTCAGCAGTCAACAGATTTTTTACCACAACTGAGGTTTGGGGGTAGAAGTGGTGGTTTGTTTTCAGACAATGGTTCTCGCCTTGAAGGATGGTGGCCCACACGAGTCTCTGACCGGGATCCCCCCAGACAGCCACGTTGGGCACCTTTTTGTAGAGGATCCACAGGAGAGGAAGGACCTTTTCCCTGGACTGGATGTCAGGAGCGCAGAGCAATTTGGGTTCAACAAGATTATTTTTCCTTTAGCCCCATGATTAGTAATATAGTGAATAAGTCTTGTACAGGAATGCTTGATATATCTACTAGGGATCCTCAACAGACTGTCATCAGTCCTTTTGATTTGTGGCTTTTGTGTGGGGTAAATGGAAGTTGCATGGACTTGGGACCTGTCATTATGCTTGGGAGAGGAATTTATCAAAGAGGTAATTTTTCCCTAGGGTCCGCTACCAAATTGGATTTTTCTAGCGGTAGTGGCTCTGGTACTTGGAATTCTTTGTTTCATTCTTATGGCAATAAGACCTTTTCAGCTTCGCCAATGTGTCTCTGGCCTCCTTTTCTGTGGATTGTAAGTAATGGGAGTGCATCCTTGGGTGAAGAAAAGTTAGTATGCACTCCGGACACATGTTTTTATGCCCTATGCTGGAATGCCACAGCCTTTCCTGTGGCTGTGGTGACTAGAATGCCTCGATATGTACCAGTTCCTGTAGAGGCCCCTAATACCATGATGCTATTCAGGTTTAAAAGAGATTTTGACATCACTACAGCTATTGTTACTGCCATCACTATTGCTGCTGTGGGAGCTACTGTCTCAGCTATTGCCTTGTCTAGTTCTATACAGACTGCCAATGCCCTAAATAACATCTCAGCCACTGAAACACAGGCATTGGGTACTCAGACCTCTATGAATTCTCATCTCAAAGGAGGCCTTATGATAGTTAATCAACACATAGATTTAATACAAGAACAGATTGATTCTCTTTGACAACTAACACAATTGGGGTGTGAGTGGAAAATGCAAGGCAAGGTTTATGTGTTACTTCCGTACAGTATCAAAATTTTACAAAGGCTGCTAATTTGTCTAGACAATTGTCAAAGTTCGTCTTACAAGATTGGACGACTGAATTTGAAAATTTGATGAGAGAGCTGAGAGCGACAATCGTCCACATCAATTCCACTCGGGTGGATCTGAGCCTGGCCACTGGTTTGACTTCCTGGATACAGACAGCTATGGATCATCTTAAGGAATGGGTGGGCGTAGGCTCTTTGGCGATACTGATGATACTAGCCTGTCTGGTTTGCCTATGGTACATCTACAAAATGAGAGCCACACAAAAGCATAATACAGCCATGATTATACAAGCCCTTGTCGCCATTGAGGCGGGCCAGTCCCCTCAGACATGGCTCGCTGCCGTAAAGCCTTAAATCTTCACTGAACATAGTCCCTGCCCACTGAGGTATTCGTTCCACGGATATTAGGGTCTGACAAGTCAATGATGGAGTAGACGGGTAAGTCTTGGCCACCTAAGACAGGACAGTCCCAAGTGGGGAGGCTGACCCAGAGACGGGTAAGAGTTTGAACACCGCCCTCCTACAGGCTCAGGCCCACCGTGAGATCCCCAGATAGGGGGATTACGAAGCCTTTCCAGGGACTTCTACCAACTTTAGAAAAAATAAAAAGGGGGGAACTGTAGAGAGCTACGACGTGCCACGCCCTAAAGATGGCGCCGGTTTCCGCCTTCCACCAGCCCGACGGTGAGCGCTCTCGGTGGTAAACAAGTCCATATTTGGCTAAGACCGCTGATCTGGCTTGCTTCCGCATACGTGGGCCTCTAAGATAGCACCACGTGGCTTTACTTGATTGGCTGTTCATATAGTATTTAGCCTGTGGGTTGGGTCTGCCCGGGTTTTCAGAAGACTGTTTTCAAGGGACCTAAATAAACTGCTAGAAAAGAGCTTTTGCGAGTTGCGTCATCCTTGCTGGTTAGGGGGACGCGACACTGCTGGTGAGAGTGAAAACTTGTGTAACCACTTTGGAAATCAATCTCGGGTTTTCTAAGAAAACTGGAAATAGTTCTACCTCAAGACCCAGCTATACCACTACTGGGCATATACCCCAGATATGTGTCACCCAATCACAAGGACATTTCCTCAACTAAGTTCATAGCACCTTTATTCGTAATAGCCAGAAACTGGAAACAACCCAGATATGCCTCAACTGAGGAATGGATAAAGAAATTGTGGTACATCTGCATAATGAAATACTACTCTGCTATCAGAAACAAGGATATCATGAAATTTGCAGGCAGATGGATGGAACCAGAAAAGATCATCCTGAGTGAGCTAACAGACCCAAAAAGACACACATGGTATTTACTCACTCATAAGCAGATATTAGTCAACACATACAGGATAACTATGCTACAATCCACAGACCCAAAGGAACTACGTAAAAAGGAGGGCTCAAGGGATAACGCTTGAATCCCTCTAAGTAGGGGAGATAAAATAGACCTCAGATGTGGATGGAAAAAGCAATCCGGGCAGGAACCCAACATTACTGCCATCCAAGAAGCCTTATCCAACAGATGATGGAAACAGATGCAGAGACTCAGAGCCAAATTTAGGCAAAAATCAGGGAGTCTTGAGGAAAAGTTAGGGGAAGATTTGAGGAAGCTGGAGGGATCAAGGACACCACAAGAAGACCTATATAGCCAATTAACTGAGACACAAGAAGGCTCATAGAGACTGAATTATCAACCAAAGAACATGCACAGACTGGTCCTAGGCCCACTACATGTATGAAGCTGATGGACTGCTTGATCCTCAAGTGGATCGCCTAACAATTGTAACAGAGTCTATCTTGGACTTAGTTGCTGTTATCTCCCTCTAGAGCTCATTTTCCTATCAAAGCTGCCTTATCTTGCTTCAACAGAAGAGGAGGCACTTAGTCCTGATGCAATTTTATGTGCCAGAATGGGTTGGTACTTAATTAGGGGGAGGAGTATGGGGGAAGTGGGTGGGAGGGTGAGACTGGGAGGAAGGGAGGGGGGTATGGTATTTGGAATGTAAATTAAATAAATAAATAACACTGTGATGGAGATGTAACCTGAAGTAATAAATAAATATTTAAAAAAGAAATGAAAAAAGAAATTATATATATATAATTTTTCTATTTACTTTTCCTCCCTTTGACCTCATGTAACTCTCTTGTTTTTATTTTCAAATTAATGGTTTCTATATCTTAAATTGTTTATATATGTATTTTTAAATATAGTGTGTGTATACAATATATAAAAATATATTTTTATATATTATATATATATATATACTATTTGTAAATACATAGTAAAATAAAGTAAAAAAAAATTATTAGATACTGGTTTATTGATTTTATTTAGTGATTCACTTATAACACTGCCTGTACTACCAATTGCCTAGCATGACTTCTTCACTCACTACCTGAAACAGAATGAACTGAAGAAATAGCTGAAACAATGGATTGTTGCTCTGAACAACCTGACTAGTCCACCTTGCTTGCTTGCCTGCCCCACCCTGTGGTTTTAGAGTATAAAATGAAAGTACAAACTGGACCTGATACTGAGGCCTTTCAGGAGCTGTCCTGACTTTTACTCATTGATGAATTACTTGTCCTCTCAATGGTGTTGCATGCAGTGCTTATTCCAGAAAGATTTTGACCAAAAAAAAAAAAAAAATACATAAACACAACCTATTCATCCCATATAATATTACTTGTATATATATGATTTTAGCGCTTCCCGCTTGGTGTTGGATAATCAATTTGGGGACTATCCCCTGGAGAAGATTACTTCTCCCTCTCTCAGAATTATTTAGTTGCCTGTAGTTCTGTATCTAGGGTTGAAATTTAGCCTTTCTGTTCTAGTATGTCTATGATGCCTATGAACTAAAACAATCACCAGCATGACGTGATATCCCAAAAGATGCAATAGTGCCACTCATATCTTGGGACTAACCACAGCTCTCTACTTGTATTTAAGACTCACTTAACAAGAAAGACATCATGCCTGGTACTGTAAACCTAATCAAGTATCAGGAACTGATGAAATCATGAGACATGAAGGTTGTACCACTGCTTTACTAAAACGCAATGATCCCTAACTACCCTAGATAGTTATCCTTGTACCCACAATAAGTATCAGCCTTGCCCCTAATCAAAGATGTGAAAGTTTGATGGAGATGAAGAAATAGAAATTTGTAATTGTACACTGATTATATGAATATCTGCATAGATTTCAAAATGAGTAATTCCAACTGTAAACATAGTGGGATGATTCTATAATCATGAAAAAAACAGATAAAATCCAAAGTTTATAAAAAATTTAAAAAGACAAGTGAAGTTCTGGAAAGTGCCAATTTTTATTCCTCTGGATGATAAGATTGACCTACTGGTGCTATTCGAACTGTTCTTGTTGCGTCCCCCCTTGTCCAGCAAGGAATGACGCAACTCACAAAAGCTCTTCTCCAGCAGTTTATTCAGGTCCCTTGAAAACAGTCTTCCGAATAATGGGGCAGACCCAACCCACAGGCTAAATACTAAATGAACAGCCAGTCAAGTAAAGCCAAGTGGTGCTATCTTAGAGGTCTACGTATGCGGAAGCAAGCCAGATCAGCGGTCTATGCCAAATATGAACTTATTATCATAGAGAGCACTCACCGTCAGGCTGGTGGAAGGCGGAGACCAGCACCATCTTTAGGCCGCGGCACTTCACAGCTCTCTACAGTTCCTCCTTTTTTATTTTTTCTAAAGTTGGTAAAAGTCCCTGGAAAGGCTTCGTAATCCCTCTATCTGGGGATCTCACGGTGGGCCTGAGCCTGTAGGAGGGCGGTGCTCAAACTCTTACCCGTCTCTGGGTCAGCCTCCCCACTCGGGACTGCCCTGTCTTAGGTGGCTGAGACTTACCCGTCAACTCCGTCACTGACTTGCCAGACCCTAATATCCGTGGAACGAATACCTCAGTGGGAAGGGACTATGCTTAGTGAAGATTTACTTCACGGCAGCAAGCCATGCCTGAGGGAACTGGCTCGACTCAATGGCGACAAGGGCTTGTATAATCATGGCTACATTACGCTTTTGTGTAGCTCTCGTTTTATAGATGCACCATAGGCAAACAAGAGAGGCTAAAATCATTAGTATCGCCAAAGAGCCTACGCCCGCCCACTCCTTAAGATGATCCATAGCCGTCTGTATCCAGGAAGTCAAACCAGTAGCCAGGCTCAGATCCACCCGAGTGGAGTTGATGTGTACAATTGTCGCTCTCAGCTCTCTCATCAAATTTTCAAATTCAGCCGACGAATCCTGTAAGAGGAACTTTGACAACTGTCTAGACAAATTAGCAGCCTTTGTATAATTTTGATATTGTACGGAAGTAACACACAAACCTTGCAATTTCCACTCACACCCCAATTGTGCTAGTTGCCAAAGAGAATCAATCTGTTCTTGTATTAAATCTATGCGTTGATTAAGTATCATAAGACCTCCTTTGAGATGAGTATTCATAGAGGTCTGAGTATCCAATGCCTGTGCCACAGTGGCTGAGATGTTATTCAGGGCATTGGCAGTCTGTATAGAACTAGACAAGGCAATAGCTGAGGCAGTAGCTCCTACAGCAGCAACAGTGATAGCAGTAATAATAGCTGCAGTGATGTCAAAATCTCTTTTAAATCTGAATAGCATCATGGTATTAGGGGCCTCTACAGGAACTGGTACATATCGAGGCATTCTAGTCACCACAGCCACAGGAAAGGCTGTGGCATTCCAGCATAGGGCATAAAAACATGTGTCCGGAGTGCATACTAACTTTTCTTCACCCAAGGATGCACTCCCATTACTTACAATCCACAGAAAAGGAGGCCAGAGACATACTGGCGAGGCTGAAAAGTTCTTGTTGTGGTAAGAATGAAACAAAGAATTCCAAGTACCAGAGCCACTACCGCTAGAGAAATCCAATTTGGTAGCGGACCCTAGGGAAAAATTACCTCTTTGATAAATTCCTCCCCCAAGCATAATGACAGGTCCCAAGTCCATGCAACTTCCATTTACTCCACACAAAAGCCACAAATCAAATGGATTGATGGCAGTCTGCTGAGGATCCCTAGTAGATATATCAAGCATTCCTGTACAAGACTTATTCACTATATTACTAATCATGGGGCTAAAGGAAAAATAATCTTGTTGAACCCAAACTGCTCTGCGCTCCTGACATACTCACTGCTACTATCACCAGGATCCTTAGGAAGGTCTTCATGACGAATCTTCCTCACAAGGCGTTCAGGCACCCACACTGGATCTTGTTGATCCTGAGGAAAAACAAAAACAGACCCTCTCGCCCATGTTAGCACGGGGTCAGGCCCCCGCCAAGAGCCTGTCAGAATGTCCTTCCACTTCACCATGCTTTTAGGTGAACCATGGGAATCCTGATGTCTGTCCGCTGCTGAGCGGCCTTGAGCATCCAAATTGAAAAAATTTAAAGTAAATCAGGCTAAAGACATTCTCTCCTTGGGGGTACGGCCTTGGCCTATTCCCCCTTTTTGTTTTTGTAAGTATTTTTTTAAGGTGCGATGAGCACGCTCCACAATTCCCTGTCCTTGAGGATTGTATGGTAATCCGTGATTAAGCTGTACCTCCATCTGATTGCAGAAGGAGACAAAGGACTGAGCCGTATAGGCTGGTCCATTGTCCGTTTTTAGCTGTTGTGGTTTTTCCCATGCAGCCCAGGCTTCTAAGCAATGTCCTATGACATTGCGAGCCTTTTCTCCACTTAGTGTAGCATGTATGATACCTAAGCAGGTATCCACAGATACATGAATATATTTTAAGGTTCCAAATTCTGAAATGTGGGTAACGTCCTTTTGCCAGATTTTGAGTGGCAACAACCCTCTAGGGTTCACTCCCACACTGGGAGGATGATGATGAATCACACACTGAGGACAGTCCAAAACTACTTGTCTAGCATCTGCTCTAGACAAATGAAATTTCTGCTGTAGAGTTTTTTCATTTACATGAAATAATTGGTGAAACTGTCTGGCTTGATCCAGGAATGAGCTCCAAAAAATGCATTCCATCCTGGTCCATTGATCAACTTTATTATTACCCTCACTTAATGAGGGTAATCCAGGTAATCCTGTATGTGCTCTGATATGTTGAATATAAAAACACCTTTTTCTCTGCCAGATTAAAACTTGTAACTCTTGTAATAAGGCACATACAGTACTACTATTCTTAATAGGACCTGCTAATTCTAATATTTTCACTGCGTTGACCACATAAACTGAATCTGAAATCTAATTGAATGCAAATTGACATCTTTTAAACACCTCAATTACTATTTTTAACTCTACTATTTGGGGGG
>CAJQZJ010014769.1:0-11440 GCA_907164525.1 Lophiomys imhausi | reverse complement strand
GCTCACCGTCGGGCTGGTGGAAGGCGGAGACCAGCGCCATTTTTAAGGCGCGGCACGTCGCAGCTCTCTACAGTCTCCCACTACTAATGTATTGTGATCAATGTGCGATTTAAGTTTTAGAAGTGTTTCTTTTACAAAAGTACGTGCCTTTGTATTTGGGGCATAGATGTTCAGTATTGAGATTTCCTCTTGATGAATATTCCCTTTAATGAGTATATAATGCCCTTTTTTGTCTTTTTTCATTAACTTCAGTTGGAAGTCTGTTTTGTTTGATATTAGGATGGCTACTCCAGCTTGCTTTCTGGGTCCATTTGCTTGGAAAACCTTTTCCCAGCCCTTTACTCTGAGGTAGTGACTATCTCTGGTAGTGAGATGTGTTTCTTGTATGCAGCAAAGGGACAGGTCTTGCTTGCGGATCCACTCTGTAAATCTGTGTCTTTTTATTGGGGAATTGAGACCATTGATGTTGATGGATATTAGTTACCTGGGGTCGTTTTTTCCCATTAGTTTGGTATAGGTGATGGTCCTGTGTCTCTTTTGGTTTAGTTGTTGAGGGGTTTTCTATTCCCTTTGTTTTCTTGGGTGAAGTTTTCTTCTCTGGGATGGAATTTTCCTTCTAGGATTTTCTGTAGGGCTGGGTTTGTGGGGAGATATTGTTTAAATTTGATTTTGTCATGGAATATCTTGTTTTCTCCATCTATGTTGATAGAGAGTTTTGCTGGGTATAGTAGTCTGGCTGGGCACCTATGTTCTCTCAGGATTTGTAGGATATCTGTCCAGGCCCTTCTAGCTTTTAAAGTTTCTGAGGAGAAGTCAGGTGTAATTCTGATGGGTCTGCCATTGTATGTGACTTGGCCTTTTTCTCTTACAGCTTTTAATATCCTTTGTTTGTTCTGTACATTTGGTGTTTCAATTATTATGTGGCAAGAGGAGTTTCTTCTCTGATCTAATCTGTTCGGTGTTCTGTAAGCCTCTAGGATTTTTATTGGCATCTCTTTTTTCAGGTTTGGGAAGTTTTCTTCTATGACTTTGTTGAAGATATTTCCTGGACCTTGGAGTCGGGAGTCTTCTCTTTTTTCTATGCCTATGATTCTTAGTTTCCATCTTTTCATTGAGTCCTTGATTTCTTGGATGTTGTGGGTGAGAGATTTTTTAGCCTTCTCATTTTCTTTGGATGTTGTACTGATTTCTTCCATCGAATCTTCCATGCCTGAGATCCTGTCTTCCATCTCTTGCATCCTATTGTTGACACTCGCATCTGTAGTTCCTGTTCTCTTCCCTTGGTTCTCCACTTCCTCTTTTAACTCTGACTGTGTTTTCTTTATTGTTTCTATTTCTATTTTCATGTCTTGTATGGTATTGTTCGTTTTGTACATTTCCTTCTCCAGCTTACTTGTTTTTGTCTGAAAATCTTTCATTGCTCCTTTCTTTTTCCTGTTCAAGCTCTGTCACCTTGGCTTGGAGCTCTTTAATGGTATTGTTCATTGTTTTGGCTTGTAAAATTGTGGCTTCTTTGAATACCTTCATAGATTTAATTTCTTCTTGAAGGGACTCTATCACTTTCCTTAATGCAGAATTGTCATCGTTTTCATGTGTTACTGTTGGTGTGAGGTCATCCGAATTGGATGAGCTAGGATAATTCTGCTTTGTTGGAGTCATATTTCCTTGATTTCTATTTTTTTCTTGGTTCTTTGGCCATGTGTGTGTGTTTACCTGTCTGTTCTTGTCGTTTTCTGTGTTTGGATCCACAGGGGATGCTTTGGTGAAGGAGTCAAATTGCTTGGCTATCTGTCCTTGCTTACAGGGTGATCTCAGGGTCACTGTGGTTTTAATAGCCTGAATCGTTGTGAGCTGGTGCAGCCTATTCCCAGGTAGTGAGTAATGGTCCGGGATTGATACACTGCTCCCAGTTCAGACTTCTCTATTTTGCACACTGAGTGATCAGCCTGTAATGGTTCTAATGGTATGGACCTGTTTGCCCAGGCACAGATTTTGTGGGCTTTGTTTGTCGTCACGGAGGCTGACAGGGCCCGGCTCCACACCTAATGTGTCTGGGTTTACCCGAATACACCTATGGTCCCTTGGCTTCTGGTTACCCACTAGGCTTCTCCGCCACAGGCCTGGCCGCTTCCCTCCCTATCTTCTCCGCCTTGGGTGGGCGGAGCTTCGGCCACTCCCGCCTTCTGAACCGGCCTCCCGCCCTAGCTGCTTTGCCTTGGGTGGGTGGAGCTTCGGCCCCTCCCGCCTTCTGAACCGGCCTCCCGCCCTAGCTGCTTTACCATGGGTGGGCGGAGCTTCGACTCCTCCCACCATCAGAGCCGGCCTCCCACCCTAGCTGCTTTTCCGTGGGTGGGCGGAGCTTCGGCCCCTCCCGCCAGCGTCCGCTTCCCTCCCCAACTGCTCTGCCCTCCCACCTTCCAGTCCGGCTCGAGCAGCTGCGGATCACCCACTGAGCACCCTTTTTCTTCATCTTGAAAAAACAAACAAACAAACAAACAACAAAAAAAAAACACAAGACTTCAACTACTCTGCAAAATTTCCTAAATAGTTATAAGGTCTTCCTGAGGTGTGGGAAGCCCAGGAGGCTAGTGGGCAATCACCATGTGGCCTTTGATTCTGCCTGCTGCGTGTTGGGATCGATCTTACCAGGCGCCTCTCCAAATGGGAGTTCCCGAATCCCGGATTTAGTGGCTTCCGTGTCTGTGAGAGATGGGGGAGAGCCTTGCCCTGGGACTTTTAACAGTCCCTTGGGAGCTGTGCGTGTTCCTGGAGGGGCCAGACCCTCCGGTTTTTGCACAGTGTCCCACAACTCTGTGTTTTCCATGGCTCTTCTCTCCCACATTCAAAATGCGTCCATGCAGTTCGCCTCCATCTTGGCCCCCTTGGTCACTTAATTTTTGAGAAAGGAGCCAAAACCTTACAATGGAAAAAGGACAACATCTTCAACAAATGGTGCTGTTCTAACTGTATGTCCACATGTAGACCATTGCGAATAGACCCATACTTCTCACCCTGCACAAAACTTAAGTCTATGTGGATCAAAGACCTCAACATAAACCTGAACACACTAAAATTAATAGAAGAGAACATGGGGAAAAGCCTGGAATTCATTGGCATGGGAGCAACTTCCTGAACAGAACACCAACAGCTCGAGCTCTAAAACAAACAATCAATAAATGGGACCTTATGAAATTAAAAAGCTTCTGCAAGGCAAAAGACACTGTCCTTAGAACAAAATGGCAACCTACAGGCTGGAAAAAGATTTTCACCAACCCAATAACTCTCAGAGGGCTAATATCCAAAATATGTAAAGAAGTCAAGGAATTAAACACCAAAACATCAAATAACCCTATGAAAAAATGGGGTTATAGACTAAACAGAGAATTTACAAAGAGGAATCTCTAAAGGCCGAGAAACACTTGAAGAAATGTTCAACATCTTTGGTAATCAGGGAAACGCAAATCAAAAGACTCTGAGATTCTATCTCACACTCG
This sequence comes from Lophiomys imhausi, assembly GCA_907164525.1. Taxonomy (NCBI): domain Eukaryota; kingdom Metazoa; phylum Chordata; class Mammalia; order Rodentia; family Muridae; genus Lophiomys; species Lophiomys imhausi. The sequence continues at coordinate 7,946 of CAJQZJ010014769.1, read as the reverse complement.
TCAGAATGGCTGAGATCAAAATTTCAAATGGTAGCACATGCTGGCAAGGATGTGGAGAAAGAGAAACACTCCTTCATTGCTGGTGGGTGTGTAAACTTGTACAACCACTTTGGAAATATATCTGGAGATATCTTAGAAAATTGGTAATAGTTCTCCCTCAAGACCCAGTCATATCCCTGTTGGGCATATATCCAAAAGATTCTTCACCGAACCATAAGGACATTGCATGAACAATGTTCATAGCAGCTTTATTTGTAATAGCCATAAACTGGAAACAACCAGATATTCTTCAACTGAAGAATGGATAAAAAACAAAACAAAACAACAAAAACAAAAAAAACTGTGGTACATTTAATAATGGAATACTACACAGCATTCAGAAACAAGGAAATCATGCAATTAAAAACCAAGTGGATGAATCTAGAAAAACTCATCCTAAGTGAGCTGACTCAGTTCCAGAAAGATAAACATGATATGTATTCTCTTTTTTTTTTTTTTTTTTTTTTTGGTTTTTCGAGACAGGGTTTCTCTGTGTTTCCTTGGCTGTCCTGGACTCACTTTGTAGACCAGGCTGGCCTCGAACTCACAGTGATCCGCCTGCCTCTGCCTCCCAAGTGCTGGGATTAAAGGCGTGCGCCACCACCGCCCGGCTGATATGTATTCTCTTATAAGTGGATATTAACCATACATCACAGGACAACCATCCTACAACCCACAGACCCAAACAGATAGGAAACTAGCATAACTATCCTAAGAAAAACTTGACCCAGTAGTGAGTCATAAAACCTCTTACAGATTAGTGGAACACGTTACTCTAGATGGGGTACCATATCAGGCTCCAGTAGAAGAGGAACCTCTTGGCTCTCTCATGAATGACAAACTGAGGAATTATTATGTGTGAGTGTCCACCTCATCTGAGGAGAAGGAGATTACTGAGGAGGGGAATAGTGAGGGAGGGAAGGAGGGATGGATGGATGGTGTTGTTATGAAAGCTGAACCATCTCCTGTATCCATGTGATGTGAAGCATCCTCCCCAAATATCTCTAATGGATAAAAAAGTTCCTGACAGCTTGTAGCTGGGCAGAAACAGAATAGGAAGGCAGAGAAAGAATAGAAGACAGGACTTCCTGGTAGGAAGAAAGGGACTCTGGGAAGGAGAAAGGAGATAGATGAACAGGAGATCACCATGGAGTAGGAAGGACCAAGAACACATGGCTAAGAAAGGCTTGCTCTGAGGACCAGCCTGATGGAGCATAAGCAGCCCAAATGCAACATTTGTAACTATTATGGGGATTTTGGCAGGGAAGCAGGAAAGATAGCTTAGAAAGTTGATATATGCCCAGCTGAAGTGATTTAAGGCTGATTATGTATCTAACATATCTCTGTGTCTTTTATTTGGAACATAGCTTGTTAAGGAATAATTGCTACCATCATAATTTCCTGCATTAATATATATATAGTAATAATCTCTTTATAATAGCTAATAAAATACTATTTACTTAAAGATAATGAATATAAAATTGTTAATTATAATAGGTACTGTTATAATTAAAGAGGAATAGAAATTAAAGTGTTGAAGAGAGATTTTATTAAGAATAAATAAAATCTATTGTAGTAAAAGAGGAGTGATCCCAACATGGAAATGGGCTCAACTCCAAGTAAAATTGCAACAATTGAGAATTTATAGTCAAGAAGCAAGTGAGGGTGCACTGACGGATAGGCTAAGAGCAAATATAGAGTCGGGGAATTATGGCTGAAGTGACCTAACCTAGCAGGGTTCTGGCTGAAGGCAGGCTAAGAGGATAACATATTCCCTAGGTGAAGCAGGGTTTAGATTAACTACCAGATACTGCAAATGAGAATTCTGTTCAACTGGGCAGAACACCTGCTGAAACTGGGCTCTGCAGGAATTTCACAGGTGGGTCATGTTGAGAGGACTATTCAGACTTAAGTCAGGTCAAGTAAAAATAGTCTTTGTGAATAGAAAGGTGATTGGTAGAAAACTAAAAAGATAAAGTAAACTTTTAAGCTAGCAATTGTAGAAAACAGCTTCATTCACCGGGATGCCAGAGCAAAAGAAAGATTTCTGAAAAAAGCAAAGCACTGGATGGTTGAATGGCAGACCTCTGCAGGAGCTCTGCTGGCCTGTTAGTTTCTATAAGGCTGGGCAGCCATTAGACTTGCTTTGCAACTTGATGGAAAACTACAGAGTTGAGCCCTGCCTCTATGATGCAGCGAGAGCAAAGAAACGGTGCTCATTATGATGCTGTTTGTGCTACAGCCAGGAAGGAGGCAAATGGAGAGCAGGCATCTTCTCTCTCTGCCAGTCCCAAACCAGTCTCCTCTACTGTGATCTACTGGCTAAGCCTATCAGGGAAGCAAGAAGGTGGTTTGCAAAGTTGCAGCCCAGCGTAGAAGAGCAAAGCTGTAACAGTCAGTGTAAAGTTGGAAAATGTTAATTAATAACTGCACAAATACTGAACAATAGACTTTCTCAGACATAAACAAAATGAACGTGTTATTTTATAATTCTAATATCTTTGAGGACAGTTTTTGCTGGGGTTAGAAATTCAGGGCTTTGTTAAGCAAGCCCTCTATAATGACTATTTCTCTAGTCCTTACATTTCAAGTAACTTTAGGAAGAAATGCCCTTCCACCTTTGCAAGACTTTGGAAGTTTGCAGACCATTATAGAGCATAGGTATTTCAGTGTTGAGGAGATCAGTTGCTGCTTGTCATCCCTAAGGACCCTGAGATGTGATTGTACAGGGGAGGTGAGCCCTCACTGTCTGAAGTCTCAAATCTCAGTCTAAGATAAATCAGTGACGTATACATGGACTTAAGAAAAAACATTTTAAGCCGGGCATGGTGGTACATGCCTTTAATCCCAGCACTCAGGAGGCAGAGGCAAGGCCAGCCTGGTCTACAAAGTGAGTCCAGGACAGTCAAGGATACACAGAGAAACCCTGTCTTGAAAAACCTAAAAAAAAAAAAAGAAAGAAAAGAAAAACATTTTTAGTAATCAGTTTGTATAAATCAGGACATAACAGGAAGATAAAAATTCAATAACCCAGTGAAATTCATAAACCTATATTCTCTTCTTGATTGGAAGACAAAAATGGAGGAATAGACAATTTAGAACAAGCATAAGTGATTTTGATGAGAGAGAAAACTCTCACAGGAGTTGAGTCCAAAGTTCTCTTGATCCTTGGCATGGTGGTTGATTTCCTGTTGCTTTCTAGGTGATAGAAAGTTCATTGTTCTTAGATAAGGAAATCTTAATAAGGGGAGTGAAAGCAATTATGCACATTTTTGGACAAATTTGGTTTTAATAGTAGACAATGGAGAGAAATGTATACTAGGTTGCCCAAAAAACAAGGAAAGGTCAGAGGGACCTCAGTTCAAAGTTTTTTTTTCTTTGTTTTTAAGACAGGGTTTCTCTGTGTAACAGAGCCCTGGCTGTCCAGGATTCACTTTGTAGATAGTTCAAAGGTTTTGAGGGCAGGTTTTTAAGTTTTCCAATGTCCTCCAAGTATATAACATGTTGAAGACTATACTTATGAGTATTATTTTTGAGGATCATCCCCACTTCAGAATCTTTTACTAAAAATTAATTAAAGCTTTGGTACAGCTTGATTTGAGTTTCTTGAGGAACAAAGTGGTGATTATCTTTAGGAAGTGCCTCCAGAAATGGTGCATGGATGGTGGTGTCTCATGAATGGACATACTCCAAAGCTAGCTCTATGTGGTTAGTAATATTGATGTCATAGTCTCTAAATACTACGTGCAAAATATCACTCTTTCCCAAAAGAGACAGGACTACTGAAAGGGCATGATAACTGTTGACAGTTGTGTAAAACAACATATGACATCCCCTTTTGGACATTCGGTCAGCAAGCAAATTGTTTCTATTCATTTCCTGTAATTTCTTCTGTAACAACCCAATTTCAGTGACATTATCTGAGCTTGTAGTTTCAGAGGTATTTACAATAGGCTTTTTGCAAAGACATAATGTCATTGGTTTCTTTGTTTGTTGGACAGTGAGCACTTGCTCAATAAATGTACCAAGCTTGAGTTTGAAGGCTCAATTATGTTATGGGAAGAAACTCAAGTAGAGTAGAAAGATAAGTTGTTTACATGGAATATTCAGCATCATGAGAATTTGCTCTGGGGCTTTTATAAGAAATCCCTTTCCTTAGTGAAGAGGAAACTAGATTTTTAAGCAAAGTTATTTCCAAACTCATATTTTCTGTGATGCTGTGACATGTTCACTCAGTTGTTTGTTAAGGTTATTTTTAGAGCAAGACATAGAGAGTTACATTTAATGGTAACTGAGGATGGAATATCATGCTCTTTGAACATTTTTCAAATAGCTTGGGTCTATGATGGGCATCAATACCATATTTATAGAATTTAGAATTATTAAAGACCCTTTTATGTTCTTTTTTTGTCTACTTTTTTTTTTGGTGTTTTGAGACAGGGTTTCTCTGTGTATCCCTGTCTGTCCTGGGCTCACTTTGTAGTGTTCACTCAGTTCTTTGACCAGGCTAGTCTCCCTTTTACATTCTTTTGTAGAAGTAAAAGATTTATTTGTGTACAATGAAAATAGTATTTTGTTACAAAATAAATTCATATTTATCATAAAAAACTTACAACTGACAAAGTCAATGAAAAAATTATTGATAAATATATCAAATAGAAACAATATTGTTCTTATTCTGATGTTAAGGCTTTAGTTTAAGGCTATACAATATACATACTTACACACATACATATATATATATGTTTAGTACAGATATAATATTAAACTATAAAATAATGTTTGTATTCTGATGTTCTGGTTTTAGTTTGAAGCCATAAAACAAATATATATATGTATATATTGCATATATATTTACATATACATATAAATATGTAACACTATACATATAGGGTAAAAAGTAAAACAATTACCTATGAAATGCAGAAATATTTAGTCCATAGTTTTAATTAAGCAAAAAATTAAAGTGATATTCAATGCAACAAAAGAATTTCTATGTCCCAATTTTATATGAATCTTTGACATTATACTCTTGAAATAATATAATTATTTAAGTGATATTTTTGATGACTGTAAAGTGTGGCTCTCATTTTTCTCTGTAAATATTGCAATTGGATACATTTATTTAAAATTGAAGTTTTTTCCTAAACAAACTTGTATTTACTTCCCATTTGGGTACCACTCTCATCTAAATTTGTGGACTGTCTTTATTTCATTTGAAATATGTTCATATCTTTTGCTTACTTTTATAATTTGAGCTGATTTTTAGTATCTAACATTGTTCTTATACTTTATTTTTATTTTTTTGTTGTTTTTTTAATAATTTATTTTTTTATTTCTTCAAGTTACCTCTCAATCACAATCTCCTCCCTACTCCCCCCTCCAGTCCCACCCTTCCACCCTCCTCCCACTCAACCCCCCCATCCGCTTCCCTTCTTTTTTTTTTTTTTTTTTTTAGTTTAAGGTATTTATTTTTCCCCCAAACAGCTCTACCTTTCAGTCCAAAAAATGGTTCTTTTTCTTATAAATATAAATACAATACAAAACAACAGAAATAAAGAGGCCACAATTATGAGAGTTATATGGTTTAGCATACATTCCGAATGTCCAGTCCATATGTATTTGGCACCTGACTTTAACATTCTACTATCTAACCATCTCTATGAGTTTAAAGTTCTGTATCTAACTCAGCTTTCATACTAACTTGCCTCATAATTTTAAAAATATCTTCTTAGATCCAGAACACCCTCTTGATTCCTAAACAACTCAAAATTTAACTATGAGACTCTAGCTATCTATTCTTCAACCACCTCAGAGACCTGAGAGGGATAAATATATCTGATTATATAGGAAGTGCAGGGCGTGCAGCTTCCAAAACTAAGAAATGACATACCAGTGGCTGCCTGGACAGTTCCCATTTTCTCTCCATACATTACAGCATCAATCTTCAGCCATTTGGCCCCGTTTCTCTGACAGACATTGGTTGTAGAGCAGGAATTATGAAGGACTTATCTACCCTGTCTTGGCAGAGCTAGGCTGTTGACTTATCTGCTTCCAAGTTTTGTCCTTTTTGGACAGAAGTCTGTCTACAGTTGAAGCAAGGGGTTTTTCTTGCCAAGAGAACGGCTTACCACCAATTCAATCATCTCCCACTGGAGATTCTTCGATGCTCATCTTCTACTTGGAGTAGAATAGGGGGTGCTGTCAGGAGCTGACATGTCTCGATATCAAAAAATCTTAAGTTAAGAAAACATCTTTGAATGCCGTATTCTGCAGATCTCTTGAGGTTTTTGAAGATGCCCTATCTATCTCTTATATTTAGATAAGCAAATATTGCTTGTCTCTTAGCAACTTGATTTCTGAGTAGCTTAGAAAATAACTGATAGACTGTCATAGTAACTAACAAAATGACACGTTTTCATGACTATTAGTTTCCGTTTCTTAATTATCCTAAACAGTTTATGTCGGTTGGTAGCAAGAGGTCAAAACTTGACATTTCATTTTTAAGTATTACTACAAACAATACCTTTAAGAAGCGTTACCCTTAATTTTGTATCAATATACAAAGATCAATACCAATGTGGCCAAATATAATCTTAATTTTGTATCAATATACAAAGATCAATACCGATGTAGCCCAATACAATCTTAATTTTACATCAATATACAAGTGTCAATACCATTGTGGCCAAATATAATCTTAATTTTGTATCAATATACAAAGATCAATACAGATGTAGCCCTATACAATCTTAATTTTGCATTACTATACAATGATCAATACCAATTTAGCCAAATATAATATTAATTTTGTATCAGTATACAAAGGTATAAGGCCATATTCAATAATCTGTCCTTTTTTCTTGATCTTTCCTATACTATGTCTATGTCCCATTTTTCTCAAGTCTGTTCACTCCTATATAGGAGAGAAAGAAGGATACAGAAAAGAAAAAGAGAGAAGTCCCTGGGTCTAACCTCCAAAACCCATTTATCAAGACCATTTAACAGCTTGTAGTCTTTTCCCCTAAATAACAAAATTTTCTATTATCTATCAAATAACCAAAGTGGGGGGACACACTCCTCACCTTCTGGGGATGGGACATTGTTCTCTTAAAATGACTTCCTGCTGACTTGGGACGTAGTAAACCTGTCTGGGGCCCAAATAAGAATGGAAAAATGGTTAAAAATGTTAATAGAATCATTTGATGTTCAGTCCTTTTGTGCTCAGCTATTTAGATGTCCTAGGAAGTTCATAGACAGAAGCTGATCTTAGAGCTTTACTGAAGATCTGGCTGGAGTAGTCCGTGGAGCTGAACGATCTTAGCGATTTTGAGTTGTTGTGGTTGTAGACTTTTGAGGAAACTGCTATTGAAGAAGTCTGCAAGGCTGGATCATCTGGGCCACTCGTCTTCTTTGGTGTCTAATCTGTTTTCTGCTGAGGTTTCCATTGTCCAGTTGTCCCTGGATTCCTTGAATGGATGCTTTAAATCTCCTGGAAAGATAAGAACAGAGCCCTGCCCTAATCCTAACTCTGGGACAATTACCTTTTTTTTTGGGGGGGGGGTCAGGTAATATTTTTCCTGGAGCAAATTTGTTTTTTTCACAATATATAAAGTATTACCTTTCAATTCGGATTAAAGAAGAAATTATTTTGATATTTTGGAACTAAACAAACCTTTAGTGTATATATTTTGAGATCTCAAAGGAGAATTTGTTTGAATTGCAGCCTGCCTTTTGTAAGTAGCTTTTAAAATTAAATCATTCCAAATCCTATGTGCCTGTCTCTGCCTTCTAAGTTTTGGGATCAAAGACATGTGGTTCCCAACTGATGGGATTAAAGATGTGCTCCTCCACCCCTGAATCAAAGTTTTTCTCTGTTTAGAGCTTGTTTTGTATCAGGTGGCCTT
>CAJQZJ010014563.1:11762145-11777017 GCA_907164525.1 Lophiomys imhausi | reverse complement strand
ATAAGCTTAAAAATATAATAAAAATACAATATAAAAATTTCAAACTACAAGTTACCAAAGGTATACTTGCCTTACTGGCATGAAAGGAAAAATAGCCTTAATTTCAGATTGGAATGTTAGACTCCAGGTGGCCACATAGCTTACACAAACTTGATAGCAGCTTAAAAGTTTTTGGGTTTTTTTTTTTTTTTTTTGTAGATACAAAGGATATCTTCATGGTTTGGCATTAAAAAGCAGGTAAGTGGTTTAAAATACTATAAATAAATTAAAGGTTACTGCAGTTCAACCTGATTTTCTAAACCTCCAAGAGTTGAAAAATTTGGAGCTAAGGTAAAATATATGAAGGGAGTGGTATTAGACAATGCCTTTAACTCCAGCAGAGATAGGAGGATCACTATAGAGTTAGTTGTCTTATAAATTCTAGAGTTACAAGGAACAGTGTGGTGATGGTACACACCCTTAATCCCATCATTTGAGAAGGATATACCCTTAATTCCAACACACTAGAGACAGAAACCTGCAGATCTCATAGTTCAAGGTAAGCCTGACACAAAGCAAGCTCTAAACAGAGAAAAACTTAGATCCAAGGGTGGTGGTGCACATCTTTAATCCCATAAGTTAAGAAGCACATGCCTCTGATCCCAATACTTGCAATGCAGAGACAGGCACATAGGATTTGGAAGGATTTAAGTTTAAAAGCTACTCACAAAAGGAATGCTGAAATTCTAATCAAATTGTCCTTTGAGGTCTCAAAATATATACACTTAACGGTTTGTTTAGTTCCAAAATATCAAAATAAATTATTTTTAATCTCAATTGAAAGATAATACTTTTTATATTGTCAAAAACCAAATTGGCTCCAGGAAAATATTACCTGAGCCCCCCCCCCAAAAAAAAAGTAGTGTCCCAGAGTTAGGATTAGGACAGGGCTCTGTTTTTGTCTTTCCAGGGGAATTAAAGCATCTATCTAAGGAATCCAGGGACAACTGGACAACTGAAACCTCAGAAGAAAACAGATCAGACACCAAAGAATACAAGTAGCCCAGAAGATCCAGCCTTGCAGACTTCCTCAATAGCTATTTCCTCAAAAGTCTACAACCACAACATTTCAAAATCACTAAGATTGTTCAGCTCCACAGACTGTTCCAGCCAGAACTTCAGTAAAGCCCTGAAGTTCAGTGTCTGTCTAGAACTTCTTAGGACATTTAAATAGCTGAGCACAAAAGGACTGAACATCAAATGATTCTATTAACATGCTTCACCATTTCTGCATTCTTTTTTGGGCCCTAACAGGATTACTACATCCCAAATCACGCAAGAAGTCATTTTAAGAGAGCGACATCCCATCTCCAGAAGGTGGGGTGGGTGATTTTCCCTCTTTTGGTCATTTGATGGGTTATAGATACTTCTTGTTATTTAGGGGGAGAGATTACAAACTGTTAAATGGTCTTGTTAAATAGGTTTTGAAGGTTAGACCCATGGACTTCTCTGTTTTTCTTTTCTGTGTCCTTCTTTTTCTCCTATGTATGGGTGAAAAGACTTGAGAAAAATGGGATATAGACATAATATAGGAATGACAAAGAAAAAAGAACAGATTATTGAAAATGCTCTTATATCTTTATATATTGATACAAAGTTAAGATTATATTTGGCTAAATTGGTATTGATCTTTGTATATTAATACAAAATTAATATTATATTTGATGGGTATTGATCTTTGTATACTGATACAAAATTAAGGTTAACTCTTTTTAAGGTATTGTACCTATGTAATGCTTAAAAAATTAAATGTGAAGTTTTGGCCTTTTGCTACCAACTGTCATAAACTCTTTAGGATAATTAAGAAATGCAAACTAATAGTCATTCAAACATGTCATTTTGTTAGATACTAGGACAGTTTATCACAGTTATTTTCTAAGTTAATCAGAAATCAAGTTGCTAAGAGACAAGCAACATTTCCTTACCCAAATGTAAGGAGATAGATTGGTGGTCTTCAAAAACCTCAAGAGATCTGCACAATATGGCATTCAAAGATGTTTTCTTAAGATTTTTTTTTTTTTTGCTATTGAGACATGCCAGCTCCTGACAGCACCCCCTATTCTACTCCAAGTAGAAGATGAGAATCAAAGAATCCCCAATTAGAACTGGTTGAATTAGTGGCAAGCCTATCTCTTGGCAAGAAAAATCCCTTGCTTCAACTGTAGACAGGATGCTGTCCAAATAGGACAAAACTTGGAAACAGCCAAGTTCTGCCAAGACAGGGTAGGAAAGTCCTTCATAATTCCTGCTTTATAATCAATGTCTATCAGAGAAATGGGGCCAAATAGCTGACGACTGATGCTGTAATGTATGGAGGGAAATTGGGAACTATCCAGGCAGCCACTGTTATGTCATTTCTTAGTTTGGAAGCTGCTGGCCCTACACTTCCTGTATAATCATATATATTTATCTCTCTCAGGTCTCTGAGGTGGCTGAAGACTAGATAGAGTCTCATGGTTAAATTTTGAGTTGTCTAGGAATTAAGAGGGTGTTCTGGATCCAAGAAGATGTTTTCAAAATTGTGATGCATGTTAGGATGGAAGCTGAGTTGGATATAGAACTTTAAACTCATAGAGATGATTAGATAGTAGAATATTAAAGTCAGGTACCAAATATGTATGGACTGGACATTGGGAAGGTATGCTAAGCCCTATAACTCTCATAATTGTGGTCTAATTATTTCTGTTGTTTTGTATTGTATTTGTTGCTATAAGAGAAAGAGCCATTTTTTTGGACTGAAAGGGGGAGCTGTTGGAGGGAGGGAAGATATACCTTAAACTTTTTAAAAAATGAAGTGGATGGGGGGATTGATGAGGAAGAGGGTGGGACTGGAGGGGGAGTAGGAAGGGGATTGCAATTGGGTTGTAACTTGAAGAAATAAAAAATAAATAATAATAATAATAATAATAATAATAACAAACTGTCCGTGAGGTTGTTGGACTTAGACAACTGTCTCTTTACATAGTTACACTTTCTACAGTTAGTCAAGACTGAGATGGAAAGACAGTATATTGTCTTGAATGTTCAATGTGAATACACAGATCTAACCAGATACTGTTTGCTTAACATCATTATTTAAAAGAAATCAGGGGCTGGGCATGGTGATGCATGCCTTTAATCCCAGCAAGAGGCAGGTGGATCTCTGTGAGTTCAAGGCCCACCTGATCTACAAAGTGAGTCCAGGACAGTCAAGGATACACAGAGAAACCCTGTCTTGAAAAACCTAAAAAAAAAAAAAAAAAAAAAGAAAAAGAAAGAAATAAATCAGGACAGTTTCCTCCAAGTTTTACTTAACTTACTGTTATATCTTTCCCCTTGTAATATTGTGATTGTTAAAATGTGACCCACTTGCCAGCAAACATCATTTAACTGAAGGCCTAGTGTTGATATTTACTTTACTCCAATAATAATATGAAATTTCCATAGCTATTTTTGGATTCCTCAAGAACATAAATAAGTCTATTCATAAGCAGTACCTCCAGTTTTTTTTTTCAGTTTCTTTCCAGGTTAAACAGAGTAGGATTGTTATAAGATAATAATACTCATTAAATGTTGAGCACTGCAGTTTAAATTGCATGTGAGTTTAAGGCCACCATGGACTGACTACAAAGTAAAATCTTATTTCAAAAAAATCAACAACCAAACAAAAGAACATGGGTTTAACATGATACACACCTATACTGTAGTCTTATCTCTAGATTTATCATCTTCTTTATCAGAAAAAAATCATTTGATTTTTCTGAGGTTCCAATTCATTATCTAGAAACTTAAAAGAATAATGTATACAATTTTGTTTGTGTATAAAAATTAAAGAGTTACTGAATAGAGGTATCACTCAGTGATGTGTTTATGGAATTCCATACTGAAATTTTATTGTAAATAGTAAAGATTTAGGTTAAATGGAATACCAAACTTTATTGGAATTGATAGAAATCCAGAGACAGCACTGCTCCCTTTACTCTGGTCTCTGTTAGAGTGCTGTGTTTGACTTGGTAGTGAGCCAAATACCGTTTTGGAATTTGTTATTTATGATCCTACTTTGAGTCACACTTTCTGTGATCTCAGACATTCTTGACCTAAAAAGAGTATACTTTTCTCTCACACTTTAATTATCATCCTTTATCCAAATTCCCACCCACCACCATGACATTTGGCTTCTTTCAGAGATTGTGATATGTATGTTATCAGAAGGACATAAATGTGCATACAGATCAATTGAGGTAAATATGTAAACTTGATCCAGAAAATGCACTTCTAGAAATTTGTTTGGGGTGAATGGTTATGTACACAAAATATCAGCTGCCAGGATGGTTAGTGTGGGATTTTTGTAAAATAATAGGTCAAAATGTCCATGACTAGCTCACTGGCTAATTCATTAAATATTGTCACACTACAGATCATCCATTATGCTTGCTTGAAAGGTATGTGGGAAGGAAATTCATGCCATAGTAGAAAAATAGCAAAACAAAAACAAACAGCTAAAACTATGTTGCCAGTTTTGAATTTGTGGCCAGCCTGAGCTGCATGAGACTCTGTGTGAAAACACAAAGGAAATAATGGTGACAAAACAAAGCAAAAAGAACCAACAAAAGAAAAGAAACCCTGTTTCAAACCTCTAGATAATGAATTGGAACCTCTGAGGCATCAGGCCCTCTGGTCCTGTATAGGATCCATGAGCAGCTCCACCTGGAGAACAGATGAGCTAGAACCTGGGAGCAAGAAGAAAACAGATGCTGTGTATGGACTCAATGTTCATGTACCACTTCTGTCTCACATGTGAGTCCTAGCTTTGAAATTGCAGGCTAGTGTGTTTAATTAGAAGTCGGTGTAAAAGCCAGAAAATGGGAAAGTAACCATTAAAACAGAAAGGGAAAACAGGCCTTAAGAGAGGTGGAATGACAGAACAAATGTGCTATGAAAGGGGATGGGGAGGATCCTGCAAGTGGAAAGATTTAAACAGGAATGGGAGCAGTGCAGTGGGGTAAAGGTTAACCAAGCCTCAGCAGGTAGTATGAAGGTCCATGGGCACATTGTAAGTTTTTAAACATTTAAAGGCAGTTTGAGGGACTGGAGAAATGTCACTGTGGGTAAAGGTGCTTGTCAACCAACAGGATGACTTGAGTTTGATCTTTGGAATCCACATGGTAGAAGATACAATGCCAGAAAAGAATCCTCAGATCTCCACATGTGAAGATTGGCTTGCTGCCAAACTGAATGACTTGAGTTGCATCCCTGGAAGACTAAACAAACAAACAAACAAAAAATTGAACATAATAACCCTGCACAGGTAGATAACACTCCTCCCAGAAGACTCAAGGTATTAAACAAAAGTCCCATTATCAGTCTGTGCAAGTTCCCTATAAACTATGAGCAAGGGAACATTCCAGACTATTTTCAATGCACTTGATTGCACACAATAATTAGATTGTAAGTCTAAACACACCATAATCTTGAGATATAGGGCATTTAGAAGTGACTCTGTAGTAGGATAGTGGGGGGGGTGGAACCAGAGGGATGGAGAGAGGGGGTTGTGATGGAGATGTAACTTGAAGTAATAAACAAACACTAAAGAACACCAAGCATAACAAAACAAAACAAAAGAAGTGACCGTATAACTGAGCTGGCTAGTTTTCACAGTGCACAAAGAGGTGCTATGTGAGCTACTGGAGAAAAAAAAGTCAGCAATGAATCCACCCATCTGTGGACCCTGAAAATTACAATCTGCCTGGCAACATATGATTCTCAGTAAATTACTGACATGACTAATATAAGAGCAAATAAATGCTTTCTGATTGGATTTTAGGTTCACTCAACAGAAGGGAAACTGGTCAGTAAATGAGGCTAACAGCCTGTGACTTAGGAAATCATAGACTGTGATAGTGTAATATGAAAAATTCTCTGCTTCTAAGACGCAAGAACTTTTTATGCACCTCAATTGTAAATATATTCTAAACATCAAGTGGACCGAGAAACTACTAAAAATTCTAAGAATTTGTTTTGTAAATTTCCATAATTATATACATTTTATAAGTCTTGTATATTTTATGGAAATTCTAAACCATAAATAAAAATACAACAAGTTTTTTAAGGAGAATTCAGATACAATCCATATGGATTTTAATTTAGCACAATGAAGCTGGTAAGTCAGAGCACCTGAAAGGCACAAGAACAAAGAGAGGGATATAATACCTTTGACAATGTGCATAACTACTCAACTGTAGCCATTGTTAATCTATTAAGGCTTGCATATTCTCCTCTTGGTATAGCATTTTTATAGTATAAATGAATTAGAACCTTATTTTAGTAATATGAATTAAGTCATACTTTATGCTCATGACCAAAGTGCTCTTACACTGAACCCCATCTGTAACCCTAAAATTCAATCCCTTTTTCAACAATTAATATCAATAATTTAAACCTACTCCATAAAAATCAATATTTACCATATTAAAAACTTTACATTCTTTCTTATGATTTATAAAAACATTGTAAGTTCTAATGGCTTATACATCAGAGTAAGTGGCATCAAGAAGTGAAGTGGGGTCCTTAGAATACTGTTGCACAGGCATGCCACATCTGCAGGGGACCAGTCTCTAACACTGGCTCAACGGACACCAGGTTCAATTCCTTAAAAGCAACTACAAATCTAGATTTCTGAAGAAGTTTCTGTAAGTTTAACTGATATTTGACTTTGTGGAAGAAACTAAGTGGGACCAACTCTTGAATACATTCACTCTTTTGTTCATTGCTTTCTTTCCCTGCTGGTTGTGTTACAAAGAACGGTTTTATATGTGAGCTTTTCATTCTTTAGTTTCACCTTTTTATTAAAAGCTAGAAAAGATAATAGGGCACAAACAACCTAAAGATTTCTACTAGTAGATATCTATTAGTTCCATTTGGCTCATGATCCCTGTTAGTCTCATTATTTCTCTGTTTGGTTTCTATCTTGATGACCTGTCCATTTGTATGAGTGGGGTCTTGAAGTATACTACTATTAATGTGTGGGGATCAATGTGTGGTTTAAGATTTAGAGGAGTTTCTTTTACAAATGTGGTTGCCCTTGTATTTGGGGCATAGACATTCAGTATTGAGATGTCATCTTGATGAATTTTTCCTTTAACAAGTATGTAGTGCCCTTCCCTATCTTTTTTGATTAACTTCAGTTCAAAGTCTATTTTATTTGATGTTAGGAAGGCAACTCCAGCTTGTTTCCTGGGACTGTTTGCTTGGAAAACCTTTTCCCAGCCCATTATTCTGAGGTAGAGTCTATCTTTGTTAGCGAGATATGTTTGTTGTATGCAGCAAAATGATGGGTCTTGCTTATGGATCCATTCTGTAAGCCCGTGTCTATTTATTGAGGAACTGATTTCATTGACGTTGAGTGATATTAATGATCATAAGTTGTTATTTCCTGTTATTTTGATGTAGATGGTGGTTGTGTGTTTCTTTTTTTTTTTTTTTTTTTGGTTTTTCGAGACAGGGTTTCTCTGTGTATCCCTGGCTGTCCTGGACTCACTTTGTAGACCAGGCTGGCCTCGAACTCACAAAGATCCGCCTGCCTCTGCCTCCCAAGTGCTGGGATTAAAGGCGTGCGCCATCACCGCCCGGCAAGGTTGTGTGTTTCTTTTGGTTTAGCCACAGAGGGCTTTTTATTTCCTTTGTTTTCTTGCATGTAGTTATCTTCTCTGTGTTGGAATTTTCCTTCTAGAATTTTCTGCAGAGCAGGATATTCTTTGTAGGTCTACCAGACCTTCAAAAAAAAAAAAAAAGCTAATACCAATACTCTCAAAACTCGTCCCCAAATTAGAAACAGAAGGAACACTGCCAAACTCTTTCTATGAGGCCACAGTCACACTGATTCCTAAACCACACAAAGACCCAACAAACAAAGAGAAGTTCAGAACATTTCTCTCGTGAACATAGACACAAACATACTTAATAAATTACTTGCAAACTGAATCCAAGAACACATCAAAAGTATCAAACACCATGATCAAGTAGGCTTCATCCCAGGGATGCAGGGTGGTTCCACATATGAAAATCCATCAACATAATCCACCATATAAACATGCTGAAAGAAAAAAATCACATGAACATCTCACTAGATGCTAAGAAAGCACCTGACAAATCGAACATCCCTTCTTCATGCTAAAAGTCCTAGAGAGAGCTGGTATACAAGGACCATACCTAGAAATAATAAAGGTAATACACGGAAAGCCAGTAGCCAACATCAAATTAAATGGAGAGAAACTTAAAGCATTTCCTCTAAAATCAAGGATGAGGCAAGGCTGCCCACTCTCCCCATGTCTCTTCAACATAGTACTTGAAGTTCTAGCTAGAGCACTAAGACAACTAAAGTTGATCAAGGGGATACAAACTGGAAAGGAAGGAAGTATCCCTGTTCACAGATGATATGATAATATACATGAATGACCCCAAAAATTCTACCAGAGAACTCTTACAGCTGATGAACATCTTCAGCAAGGTGGCTGGATACAAAATCAACTAAAAAAATCAGAAGCCCTTCTTTATAAAAAAGGTAAATGGGCTGAGAAAGAAATTAGGGAAACAACCCCCTTCACAATAGCCACAAACAAAATAAAATACCTGGGATTAACTCTAACCAACAGAGTGAATGACCTGTACAACAAGAACTTGAAGCCCTTGAAAAAAAATTTAAGAGGGCATCAGAAGATGGAAAGATCTTCCATGCTCATGGATAGGTAGGATCAACATAATAAAAATGGACATCAATTGCATTGAATCTGTACATTCAATGCAATTCCTATGAAAATATCAACACAATTCTATATAGACCTTGAAACAACAACTCTCAACATCATATGGAATAACAAAAAAACCCAGAATAGCTAAATCAATCCTGTACAATAAAAAAATCTATAGGTATTACCATCGCAGATTTCAAGCTATATTACAGAGCAGTAGTAATAAAAACAGTGTGGCACTGGTATAGAAACAGACCAGTTGATCAATGGAATCTAATTGAAGACCCAGAAATAAACCCACATACCTATGGTCACTTAAATTTTGACAAAGAAGCCAAAACTGTACAGTGGAAAAAGAAAGCATCTTCAACAAATGATGCTGGTCTAACTGGATGTCAACATGTAAAAGAATGCAAATTGAACCATACTTATCGCCTGCATAAAACTGAAGTCCAAGTGGACAATGACTGTAACATAAGCCTGACACACTAAATCTAATCGAAGAGAAGGCGGGGAAAAGCCTCAAACTCATTGGCTGAGGTGGCAACTTCCTGAACAGAACACCAATAGTTCAGGATCTAAGACCAACAATCAATAAATGGGACCTCATGAAACTGGAAAGTTTGTGTAAGGCAAAGGACATTGTCATTAGAAGAACACAGCAACCTACAGACTGGGCAATGATCTTTACCAACCACACATCTGACAGAGGGCTAATATCCATGATTTATAAAGAACTCAAGAAATTGAATGCCAAGAAACCAAATAATCTAATCAAAAAATGGGGAACAGAGCTAAACAGAGAATTCACAAAGGAAGAATCTCTAATGGCCCAGAGACACTTGAATAAATGCTCAACATCCTTAATCATCAGAGAAATGCAACTCAAGATGACTCTGAGATTCCATCTCACACCTGTCAGAATGGCTAAGATCAAAGCTCAAATGACAGCACATGCTGGCGAGGTTGTGGAGAAAGGGGAACACTCCTCCATTGCTGATGTGAGTGCAAATTTGTACAACCACTATGGAAATCAGTGTGGTGATATCTTAGAAGAAAAGGAATAGCTCTACCTCAAGACCCAGCCATAACAGTTCTGAGTATGCATTCAAACAATTCCTCACCAAACCACAAGGACATCTCCTCATCCATCTTCATAGCAGCCTTATTTGTAGTAGCCAGATACTGGAAACAACCCAGAATGTTCCTCAACTGAACAATGGATTAAAAAAAAAAAAACCTGTGGTACATTTATACAATGGAATACTTACTACTAAGCTATCAGAAACAATGAAATCATGCAGTTTGCAGCCAAATAGATGGAACTAGAAAAGCTCATCCTGAGTGAGCTAACCCAGACTCAGAAAGATGCGCATGGCATCTGTTCACTTATAATTGGATTTTAGCCATGTACAGGATAACTGTCCTACAAACTACACACCAAAAGGATCAGGAATATAGAATTTGTTACCTGTTAGTGGGACACTTTGCCATAATGGAGTTGCCATATAGGCCCCCAGTCCAAGCGGAAAATCTTAACACGCATATAACTGTTGAACTGAGGGAGGCTGATATGTAGCGGCAACTCACTCTGAAGGAGTAGGATATGTGGGACGGGGGAGAGGGTGGGAGGGTGATATTTGGAGGGGGGTGGAGACAGGGGACTGTGATGGAGACTTAGCTTGAAGTAATAAATAAACAAAACAATTATTTTATGAAAAAAATTAACAACAAAAATATTTCTACTAGTGATTAATATATTTTCTATTTATATTGATTCCACAGGAGGAGTTAAGTTAAATTACTGAAAGAGTCTTACTGCTGTTCTTCCTGACTGTAAGCTACAGATGTCAGTATGGAGCACTGTCATGTTGATGATTTCAGAGTCTACAAGATTTATGACAGCTGAGATAGGATACAGCCTAGCTTCAATTAAAACAAAACAAAACAAACAAACAAAAAGTGATTATTTGATGTTCTTCATTGTCTTGTTGATCTAAGACTTGGATGAATATAAAGATTCATGAAATCCTTAAGGAGCCACACTCCACTCAGTAAAAAAACCACCCAGTAGCTAATTTCACCAACTCTTACAAATGACATCAAATGAGTAACAGCTATAAGGAGAATAGTATTGAATTAAAGCAAATGTCAATGAACTATAATACTCACGTTAATTTCTCAAACATGTGGGGAAAGGCTGAGAAAGGGGAAGCTACATATGATAGTAGACATGCAAATAAAGCCTCCGTAAAGAAATCTCCACTCAGGGTGAAGATAGATGCTCTAATGTATTGAGAGAAATTGGGGACTGTCCATGCAGCCAGTTGTTTGTGATTTCTTAGTTTTGGAAGCTGCTGGCTCTGCACTTCCTGTATATTTAGATATATTGGTCCTTCTCAGGTCTCTGATATGGTTGAAGACTAGATAGTTATAGTCTCATGGTTAAATTTTAAGTAGTTTAGGAATTAAAAGGATGTTCTAGGTCTAAGAAGATGTTTTTAAGTGGATAATGCAAGTTAGGATGGAAACAGAGTTAGCTGTAGAACTTTGAACTCATGGAGATAGATAGATAATAGACTATTAATATCAGTTGCCAAATATGCATGGACTGGACAGAAAGAAAATAGACCCACATTTATCACCCTGCACAAAACTTAAGTCCAAGTGGATCAAAGGCCTCAAGTTAAAACCTGACACACTAAATCTAATAGAAGAGAAAGTGGAGAAAAGCCTCGATCTCATGGGCACAGGAGACAACTTCCTTAACAGAATACTAATAGCTCAGGCTCTAAGACCAACGATCAATAATTGGGACATTATGAAACTGAAAATCTTCTGTAAGGCAAAGGATACTGTCATTAGAACAAAATTGAAGTTTACAGATTGGGAAAATTCTTCACCAACCCCACATTGACATAATATATAAAGAACTCAAGAAATTATAAAACAACAAATCAAATAACCCAATCAAAAAATGGAGTACAGAGCTAAACTGAGAGTTCAGAAAATAGGAATACCTAAAGGCTGAGAAGCACTTGAAGAAATGTTCAAAATCCTTGGTCATCAGGGAAATGCAAATCAAAACGACTCTGAGATTCTATCTCACACCTGTCAGAAGGGCTAAGATCAGAATCTGAAATGATAGCACATGCTGGTGAGGATATGGAGAAAGAAGAAAACTCCTCCATTACTGGTGGGCATGTAAACTTGCTCAACCACTTTGGAAATCAATCTGTGATATCTAAGAAAATTGGGAATAGTTTTACCTTAAGACTCAGCTGTACCACTCCTGGGCATGTATTCAAAAGATTCTCCACAAAACCACAAGTACATAGCCTCAACAATGTTCATAGCAGGTTTATTCATAGTAGCTAGAAACTGGAAACAACCGACACCTTTTAGCTGAAGAATGGATTAAAAAAAAAAAAACCTGTGGTACATTTACACAATAGAATACTACACAGCTATCAGAAAAAAAAATCTAGCATTTTGCAGCCAAATAGATGGAACTAGAAAAGCTCATCCTAAGTGAGCTGATGCTGACTCAGAAAGAAACATATGGTAGGTACTATCTTATAAGTGGATATTAACCACATAGCACAGGAAAACCATCCTACACCCCACAGACCCAAATAGACAACAACCTAGCATAACATCCTATGAAAAATACCACCCAGCAGTGACAGTGTTGCTTGTTAGGAGAACACATTACCCTAGATGGGCTGCCATTTCAAGGCCCAGTACAAGCGAAAGCTCTTAGCCTTCACACAACTGATGAACTGAGGGGTTTGATATGTAGGGACTCCCCTCATATGAAGAGAAGAAGAGGACAGAGATGAGGAAAATGGAGGGAGGGGCCAGGAGGGGAGGAAATAGGGGACTTTGATCAAGATGTAACTTGAAAAAATAAATTATTTAACCCCCCAAACAAAACCATTTGCTGCTCTCTGAGGATCCACATTGTGCCCAACAATCATCTACAACAGGGGATCTGATTCCCACTTCTGGACTGTGAGGGAACTACATGCATGGGGGGACAGACATACAGTAGCCAAAACACTCATTCGTATAAACTAAATTTTAAAAAATCTTCAAAAAAAAAAAAACAACCCACCACAGCAATTGCACGGGCAAGACAAACGGCATCTACAAAAAGCTATTTCCCAACAAGACTTGAAGGATCATTATCTCTGTTGTGTGGTTATCACTGACACTGTATTGCGAGAAAAACTAAGATCCATACCTCTGGGATTCCTGATTGCTTTTACAGTCCCTTAATGAATTTTTTTTTTTTTGAGAATTTATACAGCAGTTTCATCATTTCTCGATAATTTGGTCCACAGGGCCAATGTTGTGTGTCTTTTAGAGAGTACTGTAATTTTTGGTTACCTAAGTACATGACAGACTGGATAGCATGCAGTATTGATTCCACCATGAAGGGCGTATCTATGGACTAACCCAGAGTATCCACACACAAGACATCATCACACTTTGTAGCCATATCTGGCAGGGAACTCACTAAGTAACCCTAGCTGCCTGGAACTTGCAGAGATCAATCTCTGCTTGTGAGTTTGGCATTTACAGAAGTGGAAGAACACACCTAAATAAAGAAGAAGACAGTCTTAAGTGTGAAGAGTTAAAAATGACATTTTTTATTTATAAAACAATACATTTTACTCAAACAGGATATTAAAAGGGCAGTGAATATAAAAAATGAACAGCCTTAGCAAAAATTGAAAAGCAATAACAAGAACACATAACATGCCAAAAAACAAACCAAAAACAAAACAACAAAAGTAAACCCAACAAAAACTCAAACAAATATGGTGCTAAGCAGCATTCTCTCATTGCAGATTTAGCAACACAGACCTACAGCCTGTGGCTTTTCTTACACATATAGAGGCAAGGCAGTCTTCCTCAGTTTTCTCAAGGGTTATTGTCAGAAAACAAAAGGGAAGGAGACCCAGAAGCAGCTAGCTGGGACCCTGGCTACATAAAATTTGGGCCTGTTACACAAGGGAAGCAAAATATGAGGAAGAAAATTCTTCCAATAAATTCTGTGGTTGCTGGAGGTCAGGGCTCAGCAGGTGGCTCCTGATGCAGCAGTTCCTTCTGAAAGGTGCTATCTTTCTGGGCTGTGACCAGTTCTGTAGAGAGCTGCGACGTGCCGCGCCTTAAAGATGGCGCTGGTCTCCGCCTTCCACCAGCCCAACGGTGAGCGCTCTCGGTGGTAAACAAGTCCATATTTGACAAAGACCGCTGATCTGGCTTGCTTCCGCATACGTGGGCCTCTAAAATTACACTACGTGGCTTTACTTGATTGGCTGTTCATTTAGTATTTAGCCTGTGGGTTGGGTCTGCCCAGACATTCAAAAGACTATTTTCAAGGGACCTAAATAAACTGCTTAAAAAGAGCTTTTGCGAGTTGCGTCGTTCTTGCCGGTCAAGAGGGACGCGACACAGTTCTAGCTCAGACTGGAGGTTTTCAGACCTGGGAGAGGAAGACAGTTAAGACACAGGCCTGGTGAGGCCCAGTTATGTCAGCTGTCAGGATGCTACCACCAACCCCCTCAACAGTGCTGCCCAGTAAACACTGACCTTTTAACTGAAATCCTTGTTTGTAACCCCAAGAAACAAGAGTCACACAGGAAATTGGCATAGGACTTTTCCCAGACTTAAACACATGTCAGAATTTGATCTGAGTACTACTGTACAATCTATGTTTTACTAGAAAAAATAGGACTTTCTCCTACACTCCAGGGAAATAATATTTATTTATTTATTTATTTATTTATTTACTTTGGTGTTTATTTTTTTTATTTTTTTTATTTTTTTTAAATATTTTATTTTTTTTCTTCAAGTTACATCTCAGTCACAAACCCCTCCCAATTCCCCCTTCCTATCTCGTCCTTCCACCCTCTTCCCCCCAGAAGTTTCCCCTTTCAGTCCAACACATGGTTCCTTCTCTTATAACAGTAAGTATTATACGTAACAATAGATATAAATATGCCACATTTATGAGAGTTAAATGGCCCAGTATACCTTCCCAATGTCCAGTTTATACATATTTGGCCCCTGACTTTAACATTCTACTATCTAACCAT
>CAJQZJ010014563.1:11717502-11737145 GCA_907164525.1 Lophiomys imhausi | reverse complement strand
AGTAGAATGTTAAAGTCAGGGGCCAAATAGGTATAAACTGAACATTGGGAAGGTATACTGGGCCAATCTAATCTCATAAATGTGGCATAATTATATCTATTGTTTTGTATAATACTTACTATTATAAGAGAAGGAACCAGCTGTTGGACTGAAAGGGGAAACCTCTGGAGGGAAGAGGGTGGAAGGGCGGGTTGGGAAGGGGGAATAGGGAGGGGTTTGTTACTGAGATGTAACTTGAAGAAAAAAAAATAAAGTATTTATAAAAAAAAAAAAAAAAGAAAATTTATCCCCTCCAGACTCAGAAGCCACTACCTAATCCACTTCGTAGAACCAACATCACTTCATTTCTCTTTCTTGTCTCTGCAGGCCATGCTGAACCTCCTCCCCGTGCTTGTCATGCTTGTACAGCCCCTTGGGAACCTGGGAGCGGAAGTGAAGATGCTCTCACAGAGAACAATAGCCAACGCCTGCACCCTCGTCATATGTAGCCCCACAGAGAATGGCCTACCTGGACGGGATGGACGGGATGGGAGAGAGGGCCCACAGGGCAAGAAGGGCGATCCAGGTAGACCTGGGGCCAAGGGCTCCTCCTGGTGGGAGGGGTGGGCTGGATTGGGAACCAACCTGAACCTCCAGATACTCTGTGATGAACTTGGATATGGGCTCTTTCCTTCCAGGGGGTGAGTTTCCCCCTGGTGACCATGCTACCTGCCAAACACATGTCTTGTTTCACCCACCATCTGTTTCCTCCCATCACCCAGCTGACCTGACTCCTCCCTTGGGATCCCTGGACTCTTCTTTTTCCAAGAATGGGTAAACTACTGATATAACAGTTCTAGCAGTTAGAAATTGTTCCTTTTGATTAAATGGTTCCTAAAAGGAATGTTTACTAGTTTTTAATATTTAAACGCCACTGCATACATGAGGGAGGAATGAGTTTCCACAGTCCTATACACAGATTTTATTGGCAGAACCTGCCTAAGACATTACAACGAAAGATTAGAATTCAGGTTTCTTTGTACAGCTCTGTGCTCAGGTATTTACTTGAAAATCCATTTAATCTTTTCAAAACCACAAGGAACATACCAATCTTTTTTAACAGGTAAAGTAGAGGATGGTACAGTTGAAAGAACAAAGGTTTCTCCATTAAACAGGTCTTGACTGTTAGCTGCCTTTCTATGACTGTGATCCTCAGAAACACCTATTAACTGTCACAAAGTCTCAGTTTGCCTATCACCAAGTAAGAATATTATTCGTCAAATAATCTTTGGCCAATGATGGAGTCAAAGATTTTATTTTATATTGAGTCTTCTAGGTAAAGTTCAGTGTTCCTGCTGACTGAGTTGGTATATTCTGGTTTACCAGCAAAGGAGTTGACCCTGAAAATACTGACCCTGAAGAGGGTCTCACTGGCAAAAGTGGGGAACTTAGTAAACAAGCAATACAAGCAGAGGGACACACTACCCTGAGCGAAGCTTTGATGAGATCAAATACTACATTTCTGCCCAAGTTTGCATTTTGGTTGTAAATGCAAAGGAAGCCAACAGCACTTAGAATGAATACTGTCTCTAGGCTACATGGGGTAAAGGGCAAGAGAAAGTATGTCTCAGGTAAAACACAAAGTGGCCCCCTGTATGAATGAGCTGGAGCTTGAGAGCCATCCAGGAGTGGCCACAAGAGGAATGGGATTCAGTATAGCAGCTGGTTCTCCCAGTGATCTCCATCTCACTCTTGATCCCAGAGGGAGCTGTGTACTGAATATTGGGTGATCCTTTCCCACCGTGGTCCTGGAACTGGCATTAGCCTCATGCATTTCTTGGTCTTTGGTTGGGGCTTGGGCAAAGGAAGCACACATTGGGGCAGGAAATTACTTTGGGGGCTGTCTTTATTCCAACCACTCTCTAGTCACTTTTAATCATCTATTTGGCAGATTTTGAGAACTGTTGGTCCCCAGAATTTGTTGAGAAGGGCAGTTGGAGCTTAAGAAGGGAAACCCTTGAACAAGTGATGTGAAGGCAAAGATTGGATCTGGGGGTCACTGTGGTGAGAGGTCAGGCTAGAAGATGGTCAGCATGAATCAAGGATTGTCTACCTGAGCAGGGTGCGTAGTTAGATATGTGATGTGGTCCAGCCATGAAGTCCTCTATGCTTCATCCCTGGGAAGAACTGGGAAGCCCAGAATATTCCAGAAAATTCACAAACACTCCATCCCAACTGCACTTCTTGCCCTGGGAAGGCCTGGCAACTCTTGTTTTCAAGCCTGGAATTTCATCTCTTTTTCTTCTTTCTAAAATAATCTACATAGGATTTAGTGTCTAAACCCCTTCTAGTCCTGCTTTCTCTGAGAACATGGGTGTGTTGGCAGGCTCTGTGAGGAGAGAAACATATCACACTTCCTCTTCCTTTACAGTTTTCCTTGACCCGTGGTTTGTTATGAAGCTCTCAAAACTACACATGCAACAATGCAAGCTAATCAAGCCAGTCTACTTTTATCAATGCCCACCCCCTTCCCCATTGTTTTAACTGATCACTATTCTACATTCAGGTTGGTGTATGTATTAGTATCCATATCAAACAGAACATTTGTCTTTCTGTGTCTGGTTTTCCCTTAATATGATGTTCTTCATATCCACCTAATTTTCTACAAATGATAGGATTTTGTTATTCATTAGGGAAGAATAATATCCCACTGTGGATTTATACCATTTTACCCATTCATCCTTTGGTAGGCACCTAGGCTGTTAATATATCTTAGCTATGGTGAGTTATGCTTCAATAAACATGAGTGTGAAGGTATCTCTTTGGTTTGTTAATTGCACTTCAGTTGCATATATTCCGGCATAGAAGGATTATATGGTAATTGAAACACTACTTCTTTTTTCAGAAATCCCAACACTATTTTCCACAGCAACTATAGTAATTCATTTTCCTATATAAAGCTTTCCACTTACTCACCCTCACCACTATTTTTTATTTCTGTGTGTGTTTGGGGCATATATATATATATATATATGGTTCTGAGACAGGTTCTTACTGGCTGGCCAGGAACTCACTATGTAAACCAGGCTAGCCTTAAACTCAGAGATCTTCCTCCTGAGTGTTGGAATTAAAGCCAAGTACCACAACACCTGGCTTACTTCATTTTATTTTGTAAAAGCCAATCTTACTAGTGCAAAATGGAATTTCATTGTAATTTTGATTTTTGTTTTCTTGGGGGCTACTGAAATTGACATTTTTTTTTCATTTATTTTCTGGCTTTTTATTTATTCTCCCCATTAGTCTGTTCAGATAATCTGCCCACTTTAAAATTAGATCATTTTCTTTTTATTGTTGGTTTTTTAATTCCTTACATATTCTGGCTGTTAACCATCCCTTTGTCAGGTGAATGTTTAACAAATTCTTTCTCCCACTCAGTAGGTTGTCTCTTCACTCTATTGAGTATTTCCTTTGGTGCACAGAAGCTCTTTAGTTTGGTACAATCTTATTTTTAACTTTATTCCTTGTGCATTTGAAGCTCTTAAATAAAAAATGATCAAGTAGATGAGTGACGATAAACAAATTAGTATCTATTTGGTGCAATTTTTGATGAAAAAATAAGTACACTCTCCTGATACACACTCCCTACACACTCACCCATATATGCACACGCACTTACATACATGTACCCAAACATCTACACACTTGCCCTGTGGTCACTGACCAATCAATGCTGACAGATTGCCTTCTGCTGGCACAGTGGCCTTGGGGCAGGGGAAAGAACACCTCAAGTTGGAAGGCTTTTGGCTTGAATTCACCTCCAGGCCAAGGATATCTATTTCCTTTAAGTGGGGACACTAATTTTCATTAAGTGGGTCACCACAGGACTGGGTGTGTGAATGTAGGCTGTCCATGCTCAGCAGAACCCTAAAGGAATGTCAAGGACTTCATACTGTAGATGTCGGTCCCTCCTGAGCCTAAGACTAACTTTGGGTCCATTTTCTTTTGTTTTTATAGGTTTGCCGGGACCTGTCGGGCTCTCAGGGATGCCTGGCCCTGCAGGTCCAGTTGGGCCCAAAGGGGAGAATGGCTCTGCTGGAGAACCTGGACCGAAGGGAGATTGTGGACCAGGTGGTGAGCACTGGGTCATGGGATTCAGATGGAGCCTCCAGCTACTGTTTCTTTTTTTTTTTTTTTTTTGAAAAAAAAATCTTTTATTTTTTCCCTTTATTTTTTATTTCTTTAAGTTACATCTCAATCGCAGTCCCCTCCCTATTCCCCCTCCAGTCCCACCTTCCCACCCTCAACCCCCCATCCTCTTCCCTTTTTTTTTTCTTTTAAGTTTAAGGTATATCTTATTTCCCCCTACAGTTTCCCCTTTCAGTCCAACAAATGGCTCTTTCTCTTATAATAATAAATACAATACAGTACAACAGAGATAATTAGGCCACAGTTATGAGGGTTATATGGCTTAACGTACATTCCCAATGACCAGTCCATATGTATTTGATGCCTGACTTTAACATTCTACTATCTAACCATCTCCATGAGTTTAAAGTTCTATATCTGACTCAACATTCATATTAACTGCAACACAATTTTAAAAGTATCTTCTTAGATGTATAACACTCTCTTGACTCCTAAACAACTCAAAATTTAATTATGAGACTCTATCTGTTCTTCAACCACCTCAGAGACCTGAGAGGGATAAATATATCTGATTTTATAGGAAGTACAGGGCCTGCAGCTTCCCAAACTAAGAAATGACATACCTGTGGCTGCCTGGACAGTTCCCATTTTCTCTCCATACATTACTGCATCGATCTTCAGTCTTTGGCCCCGTTTCTCTGACACACATTGATTGTAGAGCAGGGGTTATGAAGGACTTACTACCCTGTCTTGGCAGAGCTAGGCTGTCGACTTACCTGCTTCCAGGTTTTGTCCTTTTTGGACAGCATTCTGTCTACAGTTGGAGCAAGGGGCTTTTCCTACCAAGAGATAGGCTTGCGACTAATTCAATCATCTCCCACTGGAGATTCTTCGATGCTCATCTTCTACTTGGAGGAGAATAGGGGGTGCTGTCAGGAGTTGATATGTCTTGATATAAAAAAAGCTAAAGTTACAAAAACATCTTTGAATGCCATATTCTGCAGATCTCTTGAGGTTTTTGAAGAGGCCCTATCTATCTCTTATATTAGGGTAAGCAGATGTTGCTTGTCTCTTAGCAGGTTTATTTCTGATTAGCTTAGCAAGTAACTATAATAGGCTGTCATAGTACCTAACAGAATGACCGGCTTGCATAACCATTAGTTTGCATTTCTTAATTATCCTAAACAGTTTATGACAGTTAGTAGTAAAAGGCCGAAACATCACATTTCATTTTTTTCTTTACCTCCTAACCCTTCCATCCCATTTCTCTGGAATGGGGTGTCCTTATATAACAGTCCCTCATCTCAGTTGAGAGTTCGTATGAGGGCCAAGAGCCTCTTCATTCATTGGGGATCTACGAAGCAGTATCATCAATGAAAAGTGTCTCATTGCCTGGGAGAGAGAACTACTAAACAAACAAATCAATAAGCATACAATAGATAAAAAAGACTAAAAAATAGAAAAAATATAACTAATATATAAAAAATAAATTAAAAATAAGAAGTCTATGTCCAAGTTCTCTTTGGTGTGTTAGTTGTAGTATTGATACCTTCTACTATATAGCTAAAATCCTACTATAAGTGAATAGATACTATATGTGTCCTTCTGAGTCTGGGTTAGTTCACTCAGGATGAGCTTTTCTAGTTCCATCCATTTGGCTGCAAATTGCATAATTTCATTGTTCCTGATAGCTGAATAATGTTCCATTGTGTAGATGTACCACAGTTTTTTAACCCATTCTTCGGTTGAGGGACATCTGGGTTGTTTCCAGTTTCTAGCTATTACAAATAAGGCTGCTATAAACATAGATGAGGAAACTTCCTTATGATTCCGTGAAGAGGCATTTGGGTGTATACCCAGAAGTGGTATGGCTGGGTCCTGAGGCAGAGCTATTCCAAGTTTTCTAAGATATTGCCAGACTGACCTCCATAGTGGTTGCACAAGCCTGCATTCCCACCAGCAATGGAGTAGGGTACCCCTTTCTCCACATCCTCGCCAGCATGTGCTGTCATTTGAGTTTTTGATCCTAGCCATTCTGACAGGTGTGAGATGGAACTTTCATGAGGCTGTGTAAGCGGCAGGCACAGAGCCTGTCCCAGGAAGAGGGAAGAAGGATGTTCTGAAGGAGGCACTGGGCTGTTTCAAGAAGGACAGTTGTCTCCTTGACCTCTGCTGACACGCAGCTTATAGGCTCCTGCTTCTCCCAGGACCTCCAGGACTTCCGGGCAAGCCTGGTCCAGCCGGAAAAGATGGCCTCTCTGGGAAGCAGGGGAACATAGGACCTCAAGGCAAAGCAGGTCCCAAAGGAGAGGCTGGGCCCAAAGGTAGGTGGTGGGTGTGGCTAGTCCGTAAAAAGGGATGGCAGTGGAGGCCGAGGGTGTGATCTGAGGCATAGTCAGACGGACAGGAAGAAGGCAGAGTATCAGCGCGGTGAAGACCTTGGCATGTCTCTCTTACACCTCCCCACACTGACAGCATTTCTCTATCACCCTCCACAGAGGAACCGTTTGTCAAGTCTCTATCTAACCCTGTAGCTCTGTGTGGAAAGGCCTACTGCTGAGGAAATGATGCACACTGAAAACACTCTTAGCAGCATTTCTCCCTGTTCGTTCCTTTCTCAGGAGAAGTAGGTGCTCCAGGCATGCAGGGATCTACAGGGGCAAAAGGCCCCACGGGCCCCAAGGGAGAAAGAGGTGCCCCTGGTGAGCGAGGAGCCCGTGGGAATGCTGGGGCAGCAGGTGAGTAATGTAAAGACATAGACCTTTGTGGAGTTCTCTATTCTGCCCACTCTGAGCTGCCAAGGCCTATATGCTTTTTTCAATGTACCTATGAAGTCAAAGTTAGGCTGTGGAGGCAGTCTGCTTCCAAGGAATGTGAGGCATCTGGGATTGCTGGTATGCAGGGAGAGGGATGTTTTAATCCATAGGGAGTCTTTTTTTTTAGGGAAGTTGTACAGACAAAGTTGATTGCCAGACAATAAGGACAGCCATGCACAGAGTAGGCATGTGTCTGGGTTCTGGGAAGAGTCTGTATGTAAGAAAAGTACATAGCTGGGGTAAAGAGAGACTACATACAATGAGGTGAACATGGTGGAAAATGGACACAGGGCTTAGCCTTAATTCTTCTTGGATTCTAGGGCCTGCTGGAGCTACTGGCCCACAGGGAGCTCCAGGTTCCAGGGGGCCCCCAGGACTCAAGGGGGACAAAGGTGCTCCTGGGGACAGAGGAACCAAAGGTGAAAGTGGGCTTCCAGGTAAGGCAGAAATTTCAGGTACTAGGAATCCCACTGGGATATGGTGTTCTTCAGCTAGTCATGAGCACCTCTTTAATATGGTGGTAAATGGAACTTGAGATCAGCTGATAGGCTGGGTGCCAATTAGGCCCTGGCTTAGCTATCTAACTCAGTCATGTGGGAAGGCAAACCCAGGTAATTTCTTCATCTTAGACTATGGGGACTAGGTGACAAGCTGATTTCCTGGTTTATAGGCTAACCTTGTGTGCATCTAACAACCCAGAGGGTGAGAATTATATAAGGAATGTGTATTTCTATTCTTTGCCCAAGAATGTCAAATTATCATTATATTTCCTGAATCCTGAGTCACGATGCCATCTGAGGTTTATCTACCATTTGCTTCTGGTTTAGTTGAGGTTCAGGGGCTTGTTTAGAGACCATAAGATATATCTGCACAGAAGTTGGGAGTCATGGATCACACTTATAATCCTAGTACTGGGGAGGCTGAGGCAGGAAGATCACTGAGTTGGATGCAAGCCTGGACTACATTAGATCCTGTCTTGAAAACAAACAAACAAACAAACTTGAGAGATGGATCAATGGGTGAATACTTCCCTTACAGACATGAGTTCCAGAGTTCAGATCCCCAGATGGTGGGTGGGCATGCAGTCTGCCAGTAATGCCAGTAGGGGCAGAGATGGGATCCCTGGAGCAAACTGGCTAGCTAGACTAGTCCAATCAGCAAGCTCTGGATTCAAGTGAGAGACTCTACCTCAATTTATAAGGTGGAAGGTAGCGGAAGAAGATGCCCAACATAATTGCTGGGTCACATGTGCATATACATGTGTAACAGTAAATTTTTATTTATGAAGCATATATTTATTAATACTTAACAATTACCTATAAAGTTCCTAAATCCTAAAGCATGAATTCTAACTCTAACACCTAATCTAAAACACCCTCATACTTATAAAACAAACATTTAACACTAACCTAAAGTTTCTCAAAAAGATTTTGTCTTAGATTAATTCTCTGGGCATGGACCCTTATGGGTGATTGATTTCCACCAAATCTTTCAGTCTTATAGTCTGAGTCTTATTCATCAGATCTTAAGATCAGTTTATAATCAGTCAAGACTTGTTTCCTTGGCCCTAAGCTCAAATAATTCACGATTGGAAGCCCCTCCAAACCACTTCCAATTCTGCCACTTGCTCGCCGTTTCTGCATTCTGGGCACTCTCGTTCTGGCTCGGGTGCTCTGGCTACAGCAGCTTTTCAAATTGGACCAAAATCGTCCAATTCTGCCAAAAGGCGTATTTTGTTATACTGCCCACCTATGTGCATCACTGAAGTCTCTGGGCGGGTGAAGCGGGAGCAGTGATGTGAAGCCCCTCGGCAAGATGAGGCGGAAGGCAGTGGTGAGGCCCGGTGCACTCATAATGTGTCGCAAAGTTCTCAGCGTGAACTCCGGCCTCTCATTGCCATGGTTCTTAATGGGCTTATGCAGGCTATGCCCCTGTTCAAAGTCACATGATTTGCCTTTTGGCAGGCTCCCAAGGACCCACCATGTCCAGACGCAAATCTTTTACCTGAGAAGCCAGGCTTTTGGTCTTCCAAGATCCCTATGCTATTAAATGCTATCACTAACTCCACCACACACATGTAACATATATACATGTACACACAAAAAATAATAATAATAATTTTTGAAAGAAAGAAAACCATTCATATCAGGGAGCAGCTACGCCTAATATGTAGAGCTTGAGGAGACACAGCAAGCTCTGCACCTTGACCCTTACTCTTTTTCTGGGGCCCGGGCTGAAGTTATTGTTCAGCCCCCAGCATAATCTTCACATGGCCAGTTCTCTTCTTTTCCTCCTATGTAGATAGTGCTGCTCTGAAGCAGCAGGTGGAGGCCTTAAAGGGACAACTACAGCATCTAGAGGCATCCTTCTCTCATTATAAGAAAGGTGAGTTCCTGGATCCAAACAAAACTTGGCACCGATATGGGTTCTAGACCTTGTAGTTAAGCTAGAGTTAGTTACTCATTTGGCTGAGCTATGATCTAGGTCTAGGACTGGAATGTCCAGGAACTAAGGCTAGGGTTGGACTTGAGGCTGGAGGGACACATTCAGCATCTATCAACATACATGAGTATATGTGTGTTATAGGCACACACACAGACCTTGCACACATATCAAGATGGATATTGGGTCCTTCTATGTGCTTTGAATAAATGAGTGGGTACATTCATGTAATACACACAAGCCCACCCAGGATCAATGCAGTGAGAGCACAGGAGTCTTGCATTGCTCTGTTCAGGGCTGCTCTCAGTACCATCCTGAGCCCATGGAACACCTCCCCCAAGAGGAGAAGAACAGTGAATCAGGGCGCAGCTTGGACTTCAGCCAGCCTCACAGTGCAGGACCAGAGCACAGCCCTCTCCAGAGCCCTAAGATTCTAGTATCTTTTACAGACTTCCACACATGGGTGCAAAAGCCACAGCGATGTGGGCACATTGATTGAAAGATGTATGACATACTATGTGGATGATGCTTTTGTGATGTGACCTATCACTTCAGAGTCAAGGAAATGAAAAAGGAGTGACTTTGTCTTGCCCTCTCAGACAGTCATTGCTAGGGTCTTAATAGCTGGTTTGATTCCTTTCTGGGGTTCACCACCCACAATTTCTCTGAATACATGCACCTCTCAGATGTACTTCATCCCTCTCTCTCCAGCACTTCCAGGACTAGGAGGCTGAGGATAGTCTAGGACTTGACCCAACTCTGAGATGACCTACTCTTTCCTTGCCTGTCCCTTAACTCCAGTACATAGCACAGAAAGTGGCTGACAACCTATGTTACTACCACCAGGGTGACTGTGGTCTCATTGCACTGTGTCTTCTGTATTCTTAAAAGTAATTTCCTCGAAAAAGTTGTTCCATTCTACACAGTAACTGATATATCATGGGCTAAACAAGAAAAGTCAGAGTTTCCTTTTGGGGGTCAGCTGTGTGTGTGTGTGTGTGTGTGTGTGTGTGTGTGTGTGTGTGTGTGTGTGTGTTAGAGGTTAATGTGTATGTGCGTGCATAACATATGTGGCCAAGTGTACCACAGGTCAGGAAACAACTTTGTTGAGTCTCTCCTTTCACCTTTATGTAGGTTCCAGGGATTGAACTCAGGTTGCCAGGCTGTGCAGCAAGAGGAAAACACCTTTATCTCTGAACTATCTCAATAGTCCCCCACCTTGTCTTTTTTGAGACAGGATCTCTCACTAAACCCAGTGTTTACTGTTTTAGTGAGATTGGCTGGTCAATGAGGCCTTCCTAGGACCCTACATTACAATCCA
This sequence comes from Lophiomys imhausi, assembly GCA_907164525.1. Taxonomy (NCBI): domain Eukaryota; kingdom Metazoa; phylum Chordata; class Mammalia; order Rodentia; family Muridae; genus Lophiomys; species Lophiomys imhausi. Next base: position 11,726,441 of record CAJQZJ010014563.1, on the reverse strand, counting down.
CCTGTCTCTGTACCCCTCTGTGCCCCCATATCCAGCTTTTTTATGAATGTGGTGGGTCCAGACTCAGCTCCTCATAGTAGCACAACCAGCACTGTGTGATATCCATTGACCTGTCTCCTCAGCCTGAGTCTGAGCTCTGGTGTCAGACTGAGTGAGGGTCTCCACAATCACACCAACTTGGAGCACTGTATTTAACTTCTTTGAACTCAAATGCTCTTGGTTGGTGAACGGGGGTGGGGGGGGGGTACATGGTACCTTCTCATATAGTGCACTGTGGTGCTAGAACTCCTCTGGAACGGAGTGTCTTTGCTTCATCATCTCTGGTTCCCTAGTACCCTTTGTTAGAAGGTTGGGAGGGGGTTCCAGCTCCAGCTCAAATTACTGACAGGCCCAGAACTCCAGTTACGGGATGTCACAACTTCAGCCCACCTTCCCTCTCCTTTCAGCCACCCTCTTCCCTGATGGTCAAAGTGTTGGAGATAAGATCTTCAGGACAATGAACTCTGAAAAGCCTTTTGAGGATGCCCAGGAGATGTGCAAGCAGGCTGGAGGGCAGCTGGCCTCCCCACGTTCCGCTGCTGAGAATGCTGCCGTTCAGCAGCTGATCACAGCCCACAACAAAGCTGCTTTCCTGGGTATGACAGATGTGGACGTGGAGGGCAAGTTCACTTACCCCACAGGAGAGCCCCTGGTCTATTCTAACTGGGCTCCAGGGGAGCCCAACAACAACGGTGGGGCAGAAAACTGTGTGGAGATCTTCACCAATGGCCAGTGGAATGACAAGTTCTGTGGAGAGCCGCGCCTTGTTGTCTGTGAGTTCTGAGCAGTACTTGGCCAGTGAGGTCACATGGCTCAGACCCATGTGTTGATGGCATCCTAATAAAAGGTGACCACCTGTCTAGCTTGGGTTCTCTGCAGAAGGCCACCCAAAGGCAGAGCTGCCACAGACTACATCTCTGATTGCATCATAGGTGGCTGCCTTCACACACTGAAAAACTCTCAGGGGAAAGAGAGGCTGTGTTTTACAATTTTTAGGGGATAAAAGTCCATCTCTATATCCTGTGACTGTGGATAAAAGTCACAAAATTCAGTGCCTTCTTCTTGGCCCTGATGCCTCTCAAACTTTTAGCTGTTTTTGGCCTGGCTGATGGCAACTTTTTAAAACTTTCCTCTCGGCTTTTCTCCACTCTTGCTTGAAGTTCCTGGTGTCCCGGCTGCTCCTGATAGCTTTTTCTTGCTTCCCTATTGTTCTCCTTCACCACCTAATGGTGTGCACAGGCCCTAACTCTCAGTTCTCACTCCAGGGTGAGATCACCCTGGCTCCTGGCTTCATATTCCACCTACAGGCCATTTCTGGTCAGGACTTCTTTTTGATGCCCCAAACTAAAAGTGGCAGGCTAGAATAGAAACTTCTGGTTGCCTGAAAGCCCAGCAGAGTGGCCTGGCAGGGAATCTCTCTGTTTCCCTACTCAATGCTGTGGCTGAGAAAGACCTCTAAACCATTCTAAATGCATCTGTACTCTCCAGAAAGCAGGAGAACAGGGGCTGGCCATGCTCAGATTCACCTAAGCCTTTGGTTGCCAGACAGTTCCAGAACATTCCACTGCTTCTGCTTCAAAAATGACCTAGCTAATACTCCTTATCTTTTTAAATTTTTTATTTAGTTTTATTCCATTGCATAAAAGCTTTGCTGGCATGTGTGTGCACCACATGCATGCCTGTTGTTACTCTGGAACTGGGATTATGGACCTTTGTGAGTCACCATATAGGCACTAAGAATCAAACCCAGGTCCTCTGCAAAGACAATAAGTGCTCTTAACTGCTGAACCATCTCCCTGCCCCATCCTCCTTGTCTTTCAAATGTAGAAAGTGATGCGGGGGGAGGGGGGGGGAGAACTCAGGCAAGTATGACTTGGGTGGTAGGGTTGGTGGGTCACAGACAGGTTTTTCCTGGCCTCAAAGCTAACAATCCTGTGTATTTGGTTTATTTTGACACATTCTTCCAAATTTTATTTTAATTATACCCATATTCAAGAAATGGGAAGAACACCTGGGTGGACCACAGGCCCATAAAAAGGATACAAATACCCCCACCTCTAGGCAGGAACCCTCACTCTCCTGGCCCAGAGACCAGAGGGAATTGCCCATTCTGGATAGTCTCCCCCACTCAAACTGAATTCCTCTTCGAAGTCCCTCAGCATGACTCATAAGTAAGCCTGAGACAAGCCCCACACTTTCATATAATGTGAAGCCAATGACCAACTGAGAATTTTTTTTCCTTGTTATTGGGAAAGAAAATTCCTGGCACCTTCTGAAAAACAAGTCAGTTGCACAATAAAGAACAAATAGCACTTCGTGCAGAGGCCGGACCCAGGCACACCTGTGAAGGGAATTTGTAGAGGCTCTTTTATAGTCAGGAACAGGAAGCAACTGGATCTTGTTTAAGCCAAAGAGAAACCTTTCCTATAAATAGATGGGTCCACATGAGCTTAAGAATCCCTAGGAGACAGGCAGGGTCTGGCTGTATCCCCAGACCCTTCACATACCCTCCTGCTACCTGCCTCTAGAGCAGTGGTTCTCAACCTGTGGGTTGTGACTCCTGTGGAGGTTACATATTGGATATTTACACTACAGTTCATAACAGTAGCAAGATTACAGCTATGAAGTAGCAACAAAAATCACTTTATGGTTGGGAGTCACCGCAACATGCAGAACTGTATTAAAAGATCACAGCATTAGGAAGATTGAGAACCACTTTTCTACTCTGTCTAAGGACAGGAAAGAGACATAGAGAGCGTAGAGGTAAGAAGTACTCACCTGCTACCAGCCCAAAACTCCTGCGGGGATAAATCTGCTTGTCTTGATGCCCACCCTGCTTCTAGACACTAGGTTTTGGGAGATAGGACCACACTGCACAACATTGCCACTGAGATTCCCCTAGTGTTATGAGGGTCTTGGGATATCACCTCAAAGGAACCATTTCCTATCCCGATAACAATACCAAATCTCTTTATTTTTATAATTTGTTTTATATTTTATGTGTTTTGCCTCCATGTCTCTGCATCACATATGTGACTGGTTCCAGCAGAACCCAGAACAGGATGTTGAAAATAGCTGTGAGTTGCCATGTGGGTGCTGGGAATTGAACCTGGGTTCTCTGGAAGACCAGCCAGTGCTTTTAACCACTAAGGCCTATCCCCGGCCCTCCGCAGCCCATTTCTTAACAATAGGAAGTAAAGAATAACAGAACTCTATGAACAATCTCCTATCATGTTGAGGGTCTGGGATGTTGAGACTCCAGCCCCTTTTCAGAGGAACCTTCAGATCCGTCAGCACCAAAGGCCTGATTTGATCTGAAACAGAGTACTTATCAAGAGGATTATTTGAGCTCTGTAGACATGGCCTGATTAAAAAGAAAACTGGAGTAAATATTTCAGAAGTTCAAATTTTAAGTATTAGAGCCCTTAGGCACCCCTGCTCAACACAAATGTGAAGGCCAATGTGGGTTTAAGCTGTTCATCTTACCCTCCTCCATATTAGCCAAGGTCTAATTGAGAGGTGATGGTGGGTTTATAAGACTCTTAAGTGCTTAGGAGATATGATAACCTACACACTGTCACTTGAGTCAAGAGAACTGTTGGCATCTGTACATATGTCTGCAGTGGAGTCTTCCACAGCGGATACATTGGAAATCCCTCTTTAGTCTGATATATATATATATATATATATATATATGTATATATATATGTATGTATGTATATATGTACGTATATATATTTTTAAGATGCTCATTTCTTGTTTTCTTTTCCCTTTCTCTCTGTCTCTCTCTCTCTTTAAAAGCGAGTTTCTCTATGCAGCTCAGTCTGGCCTCAAACTCTCCATTCTCCTGCCCTCAACTTGCAGGGACTGGGGTCACAGGTGTACACCACCATGCCCAGCTAGTTTGATGTATATTCTCACGACTCCTCCTGATTCTCAATCCTCCTGTCACCCAATCAGCCCACATCCCATAATGCAGAGCCTGAGAGGAGCCTGCTGATGGTTTCCTTTCCTAGCATCCCATTTTGTTCTGATCCTTCTGACACACAATTGTGTAAATCCACTGACAATTGAATTACTTGTTTGGGGAATTCTCCACCACTCTTACCATATGGAAATCCTTATTCAAACACAAAGGTATGTTTGAAAAACAAAACGTCCCTACCCCACAAAATCTTCCTACTAAGGGAAAAGTGTTAAGTGAGATAACAAATAGTTACGCAGGGCTGGAAACAAAGATAAAATGGCTGGCCATGTGCCCCGAGATCCCGCAGGAGGCAGAGAAGTCATCTCTAGGACTGAATTGCAGCAGTAGGCAGTAGAGGAGCTTGACAGTAGATTTAGAATGGATGGATGACCTAAGAGTTCTCATCCAGGACCACAGACTGGAAGGAACCCTTTTCCCGTGATGCTGCCAAGCTGCTCAGAGATCAAGACATTTCATTGGCACATGGCCTCATCTATGATTGTTAAGCTTCTGCATGGACTCTAATGGTAGATTTTCTGGGTTTCTCTAATGTCTCAGTGACAGCCCTATGGGACAGGCATGAACCTCTGGCACATGTTACTCCCAGATGGTCAGAATGGGGTCTGTGCACATTTTTATCATGCCCTCTCTTTTGTGACCACGGTGATTGTGGAAGGATTGGTGGAGATGAAGTTGTGCATTCAAACTTTCTGGAACCTTCAACAATTGTATGGAAAATAGCCACCTTAAGGATCAGCTGGGTCCACTTGGACTATGAATGAGAAATGGGATCCATAAGTAGATTTTTTTCAATATTAATATATTTATTTAGCCTATTTATTTAAGAGTCTGTAGGCTCTGTCATCCTGCTTGGCTGAACCACCTTTGTGTGACAGGGGACTTGCCTGAGTGAACTGGCCCCTTTTATATTTGTTTAGTGAGAAGAGCAAGTGGTATGGATGATCAAGGGAGTCGAGTGAACAAGACCCTTAATCCCTGCTTGAACGGTCTGAATAAAGAGACGCCACGGTCCCTTTGATCTGAATTAAGAGACGTCGCAGTCCCTTTGATCTGAAGCAAGAGTGCAGTGACCTCTCTGCTCGTTCTTCTATTTATTTCCTTAACACTTTAAGTATGAGTGGCAGGGGTTGGGCCAGGGCTGAAATGTGAGGAAGCAACTTGAGGAAAACAGATCCTCTGTGACCAGAGGGATGGATGACTCATGGGTCCAAGAGGGAAGGAGGGGAAAGCAGGTGGTGGGCTCTGAGTAAGTCTGAAGCCCTGTAAGTCTAAGTAAGTCTGAAGCTGGAGAGAGAGCAGCTACAAGAGCCAAATGAGGAAGAGAGGGGCTCATGAATTCTCTGGAGGACCTAGGAGGACCTAGAAACTCAGAGCATTTCGTATGAAATGTTACCATGCAGAAAAAGCAATGTACAATTTAAAAAAGAGTGGAAGAGTGCTGGGGATGTAGAGATGACTCAGAGGCTAAGAGCACTGGCTGCTCTTCCAGAGGACTCAGGTTCAGTTCCCAGCATGGACTATAACTCCATTTCCAGGGCATGTGACCCCTTCTTCTGTCTTCTGATGGCACTATGCATATAAGTGGTACACAGACATACATGCAGACAAAACACCCATACATATAAAACAAATATGTAAAAAATAAATTTTTAAAAAGACTGTTGATATATTTACAATGTACATAACATAAATACATATGAAAATGATAAGTCACTAAATAGGAAAAATGATCTAAGAACAAGAAGAAATTCACCAATGCTAATCATCAGTAAAACATGGAAAAATGTGCAATGTTAGTAATGAGTAAAAAGAAAAAAGCAGTCTCACCAAATCTATGGAAAGTCTTTACAGTGTCATACTAAAAAGCAAAAAATAAATGCAAGACAACCATGCAGAATGTCTGTTACCTCTAAAATCACCATTCAGCAAACTGAAGCAGGAGAATTGCTGCAAAAAACAAAAATCTGAAAATAGTTGAACTAAATGCTAATCTTCTGTTATGTGTATGTGTGTGTCTGTATGTGTATGTGTGTATATGCATGTGTGTGTCTGTGTGTGTGTGTGTGTGTGTGTCTGTGTGTGTGTGTGTGTGTGTGTCTGTGTGTGTTTCTGTGTGTGCGTGTATCTGTGTAGTAACTGGGTACATGAGCACAGAGTCGGAGCTTACCATTATATGCTGCCTCTATTACTTTCCACCTTATTGCATCAAGACAGAGTCTTTCAAAAAACAAAAACAAACAAAAAAAAAAAACCTTGAGCTCTCCATCTTAGCTAGACTGGCTGGCCGGTGATACTGCAGGATCTGCCTGTTTTTCCCTCCCCAGCCTCAAATATCCCATTGATCTTTCCATATGGACATTGGTGGTCTGATCCAGGGGTCACCATGATTGTACTGCAAGCACCAGCCGGTCTTGAATTTCTGTCAATCCTCCAGGTTCTGCCTTCCAAACCCTGAGAATACAGGTGTACTCTATCCTGTCTCATTAGTGCTCATCTTTCTAAAACCAAATTTAAGCTTGGTGTGGGGTACACCACTGCCTGTAACTGCACTTAGGAGGTGGAAGCAGAAGGATCAGAGATCCAGTGACATCTGGGCTCCATAAAGAGTTCAAGGTGAGCATGCACCAAGGCTTTAAACTCAGAGCTAAAGGCATTTCTTGTCTCAAAAAGGCAAACTGATATGGCAAATCATATCAATAATGGCAAAACACCCATAAACTAAAAGTAAAAAAAAACAAATTTTTGAAATAACAAAAAGAAATAAATATTAAAGTTAATTAAAGGCAAAAGCAGTAGAAACAATAAATTAACTAAGAGGTCAGAATTTTTTTTCTGAGACAGGGTTTCTTTGCATAGCCCTAGCTGTCCTGGAACTCACTCTGTCTGCCAGGCTGGTCCCAAACTCAAGATCTGCTTGCCTCTGCCTCCTGAGTGCTGATATTAAAGGCATACACTGCCATGCCTGGCTGAGGTCAGACTTCTTACAAATTATGTTTGAAAGACTATATCCTGACAAATATGTTTAAAAAATTCACCAAAATAGAAAAATGCTCATTGATTTACAATGAAATTATGCCCCCATAGACACACTGTAAGTTACAAATATCACAAATTGAAAATGCATCTATTTAATACACCTAGCCTATGGAACATCCTGGTTTAGCCTACCTTGCCTTGAATAAAAGACCCCCTTACATAAGCCTATAGCTGGGTAACCTGCCTAACACAAAACTTAGTTTTTAATAAAATAGTGACTGCCATATATGCCTAAGCAAGTGTGTATTTTGTAATGAGATGTGAAAACACAGTACCCTAAAATATGCTGGTCCTACTTGTGATCTCAAGAGGTCATTGACAACTATGGATCTCTGCTGCTTCCCAGCATCTTGAAAGAGAAACACACCTGAGTATTTCTATCCTGGGAATGACAACATCTCAGTATGATTTTCACACTATATGCTTTCCAGCATATAAACCTTTAAGGGACACATGATAGTCAATCTGTAGCACAGGATACAATTAGAACGGCTTAGGGGACACATGATATTCAACCCATAGCACAGTAAAGTTGAAAATTAGAAGTCGAATCATTTAAAGTCAGAGGCCATTTGAATTAACAACAAGAGAAGTGCCTATAAGCATGGATATCTTTTTTTTTTTCTTTTTTTGGTTTTTCGAGACAGGGTTTCTCTGAATATCTCTGGCTGTCCTGGACTCGCTTTGTAGACCAGGCTGGCCTCGAATTCACAAAGATCCACCTGCCTCTGCCTCCCAAGTGCTGGGATTAAAGGCGTGCGCCACCACCGCCCGGCTAAGCATGGATATCTTATAGGCACTGCCAGAATTGAAACAGGCAAGGATGGGAAGCTCTTGGTTGGCCTCCATTCACATCTTTCTTGGCTTTTGCACTTTAGCCTGGATTCGCATCCTCCACCTCTGTTCCAGAAGGCCTGCGTGGTTTATGTTTTCTCTGTGTGGATCTCAGCCTATGACCTTGGTCGGGAACCACCATGCAATCACGAGAGATATGGTCAGCTCTCCAACAATTTTCAGCAACCCAACTGGTAGAAAGACCATGATTCCTTCAGAGGTCCCAGAAAGTTTCTTCCCAGAGCTCACTAATGAAGCTCAAGGTGACTTCCTTTGATAGGTCCCTCTGTCCCCAGGGAGAAGGGCAGTGCCCTCTTGAGCAACCATGAGCACATACACTGACCATCTCCTTCATCTTGTCAGTGACAGACAAAGCTAACTAAATAACCGGCACCAGCATCTGACTCCACCTGGGGACTCTCCTTTCTCTTAGCAAAACTGAAATACATACCACTTATTCTTTTTTTAATTTTTTTTTAAATTTTTTTAATAATTTATTTTTTATTTCTTCAAGTTACATCTCAATCACAATCCCCTCCCTACTCCCCCCTCCAGTCCCACCCTTCCACCCTCCTCCCCCTCAACCCCCCATCCTCTTCCCTTCCTTTTTTTTTTTTTTTTTTAGTTTAAGGTATTTCTTTTTTCCCCCAACAGCTCTCCCTTTCAGTTCAAAAAATGGTTCTTTTTCTTATAACTATAAATACAATACAAAACAACAGAAATAAATAGGCCACAATTATAAGAGTTATATGGCTTAGCATACATTCCCAATGTCCAGTCCATATGTATTTGGCACCTGACTTTAACATTCTACTATCTAACCATCTCCATGAGTTTAAAGTTCTATATGTAACTCAGCTTTCATACTAACTTGCCTCATAATTTTAAAAATATCTTCTTAGATCCAGAACACCCTCTTGATTCCTAAACAACTCAAAATTTAACTCTGAGACTCTAGCTATCTATTCTTCAACCACCTCAGAGACCTGAGAGGGATAAATATATCTGATTATATAGGAAGTGCAGGGCCTGCAGCTTCCTA
>CAJQZJ010014563.1:11623097-11717102 GCA_907164525.1 Lophiomys imhausi | reverse complement strand
GGGGGCACATGATATCCAACCCATAGCACAGGATATGGTTGGAACAGCCCAGTGAGCTTCCAGGCTGTTCCACCTTTTCTGATTCCTGCCCTGGAAGTGATTGACAGTCAGTGTCCATCAGTATAGGTGAGAAGGATTGGCAGGGTGGGTACGGTGATCCATTCATGGTGTTCCTACCAGGCCTCTAGACAAACTTGGCATTTGGTCCTCCCAGTACTTTTCTGATGACTGAAACCAAAGATTCCTACAGGAACAGCTAGGCATTTTGAGGTACTGAGTAGGAATGGACAATGAGTTCTTTTCTCCACACCACCTGGGCTCCTTTGGTAATTACTACAGTATTAAATGGCATCCAGGGTCTTAGTTAAGCAGGTAGGAAGTGGCTGATTAGTGTGTCTGTCACTGGCAAGCAGAAAGAGTGGGATAGATGTACTAATAATGCCCACCATCCTTGGTGTAAAAGGACATTGCTCAGCAGACTGGGAGACATTTACCAAAGGGAATGCCTTTGAACCTCACTAGTAAGACAAGTAAAGACACTTTCTAGGACCTCTGAAAGAATCCTGGCACTTCATCTAGTAGGAAGGACCAAAGGCAAGGAGAATGCTAAAGCACCTCATTATGGCTGGTGTCGCAACCATGCCCTGTTCTTGTGAGAAAGATATGGCCACCATCTGGCCGTGCAATGGCCCTCTGCCTCAAGGGTCCCCAACAGGCTGTATAGAGTGTCCTTAGTTACAGATCTCCAGTGAAGCAACCCTTCACTTTTGAGATTAAGATCACTCCAGACATTATAAGGAAATGGTTTGTTGCGTCCTCAGAAAGAACCTGCTTCAGAGAAAAGTCTCCAATTATACCCTGCTGGTTCTGAGCAAAGAAAAGGGGGACTCCATTCGACCCAGCTGCAATGGCATCCTGTCTTGAGGGAATATGAAGTCACCTTGGACACAAAGCTGTGGGCAGTGAAGAGGGTGGAGGTGGCATGGGCAACCTTCTCTGAAGAGTTCACATTCTAGATTTGAGATGGAGCAGACACCAATGAAAGGAGCAGTGTATTCCTGCAGAGCCTTGGCATGCTGAGGATCTATAGTCAGTAAAGGAGACGCCTGCGTGTGGCCTGAAAGGTGGATGCAAGATTCAAGGGGGTGCATCAATGAGGGCAGCACAGACAAAGCAACAGGACCGCCCCCAAGCCCTCTGCTTGTGAAACTCTCTGGGCTTGCCGGCCCTGCCTTCCAGACAGCCAGCAGAGGGCAGCACGAGGCCACTGCGGACAGGGCTAGGACCGTTACCTAAGAAAGTAGCCTGGGCCCGTAGCTATCTTCCAAAATGAGCTTACTGCTTTTCTGGAACCCAGCCTGGCCCCAAGTTAGTCTCTGTAAATGGGTTGGATCTCATATCCTGGGGGTTGACTCAGATTAACTCACTCATGAATTCATTCATGAAAGTATTCGTCAGCCAGCCATCGATTGAGCTTGTAAGTGACTCCCACTCTTCTCTGGACACTGAATCTGCTACGGTGAGTGATGTAGCTCTGGAAAACTCACAGAGGCAGGGCTACTGCTAGTAGTAAGGCATTATTTGCAAGTAACTATTGTTGTAATTGCTTCACCAATCACAGCTCATATGTCCTTGATAACAATCTTCTGAGGTGGTCACAAGAACTATTCTAGTTTTACCAAAAAAGAGCAGAGAAGCACAGACACTGTGTGTGAGCTGCCAAGGGTCACACAGCTGTGTCTTGGTGAAGTCAAAATTTGAGCTCAGGCTCTCTGGGATCAAAATCCTTACTTCTGATAACATCATCGCATTGGTATAAATTAAACCATATAAATGGTCAAATTGATACCAAATATCTACACTTTCCGAGAGGAAAATACAAACAAGAAGAAGAAAACTTAAGGCCAGAGTTGGGGCCAACTAAAATTCACTGGTCAGATGAGTTGGAAGAAGGCAATATTGGTAAGATCTAAGGTTTGTTGTACAAGATTATCCTAGTGTCTGAACAGGCACTACTGATTCCACAGCTTCCTAAAAAACACACGGCCATTTGTGCAGTTTGTACGTGACGAACATGCATACTCTTCACCTAGAGCCTCTGGAACGTTCCCCAGAGAGAGGCCTAGGCACAGACGGAAGAGAGCTAGGATGTGTTTCTGGCAAAAGGGTGCAAGGAGTTTCAGAGTTGGGTTCTGTTGGTTGCCATACTCAGCATACACAAGTGCACAAAAGTATGTGCAGCATCCTGAGCCCTGGTCACACAAGTGCCTATGAACTCCACACCTCCCATATTCTGGCAACTCCTCAGAGTGGTTTCAGTCTTAGCCTTATTATTCTCTAAGGTCACAGAAGGTGATAAGACTTTAGGATGTATAGAGATGGGTTTGGATGTAGGGGATAGGGGGAAATGGGACAGACTGTCAATGGACAGACACTATAAACAAAGCAGAACCCCTTTACATCATGAGGGGCCTCCAAAGAATGAAGAAACCCAGCCTCCTGGCATGGATGCGAGGTGGGACAGTAATTTCCAAACCTTGCCAAGCAACTAGATCATCTGAGAACTTCACGAAGGCAAGAGACTTTAAGAAAAATTTTTTTAAAAGGCTGGGGTTCTTATACTATGTCATGATTCTAGTCAATTCTGCCAGTCACTGCTCTGAAGAGCCACATAAAGTGCACAAGCCCATGGACTACCAGGACAAGACAGATTAGACCACATGCTGCCAGTGGCTAACCTAGTTCAAGGCTTGTGTTTAGTTTGTAAATGCCTACCTGAATTCTATCTCTTTTGAACTTGGCAGTTGTATTGGCCAGGGCCATACTGGGAGACCTTCTCCCCACACAAGCTACTATACAGGTCATTGCTTCCCAGCTGGTCTCTTGTCAGGAACACCTCTCATTTTCCCTGAACCCATCAGCCACTTAAAGTTACCAGGGAAACATTGCTTTATAAAATCCACTTCCTGGCATCTCTCGCCTGGGCCTCAGATGCCAACTGACCCTTTCCTAGCTAATGGTGTGTGTGGAAAAACCCCAAATTCCTGACAATTACCAGAGTAAAGATCGTTTGCATAACAGCAAGCAAACAGCTTTGTAAGTCAGAGGCTCTACAGTGAAACCCATGCCCAAGGGCCAAGCCCACGCATGGCACTTCATACTGGTTGCTATCTGACAGCCACCAAGAAAGGGGACTGCCTGGACCCAGGAAGGAGGTTATCTAGTATAAATGAAAAGCCTTCAACTGGAATCCTATGTCCCTGCCTCTGCCTGGAACACAGCAGAAAGTATCAACAGCAGAAACTCCAAAGAAAGACTGTGCTGATAAGAAGGCCCTTCAGTTCTAGGAGTCAGAATTTGACCCAGGACCCGGATCTCGGGTATATCAATCTTTTAGTACCTGTCTTCCCTTTGTCACATGAAGAAAACTATGACCCCAGTGACTGCATCTGCATTTCCACAGAGAGAAACTGACTCACCCACTGACATAATTTAAGTCCCAAGTCCCCATTTGCAGGATAATACACACTTACGATTCTAAATTATTCTGCAGAGGTACTTCTAAATCTTAAGCAGTCCCCAGTGACTGTGGTTACACATCTAGATTCTAAATGAACCAGTGCATGAGTCTGTTCTACATCACAAGTGTGTGTTGTCTGAAGAAAATTCAGTGATGTGACAGTATTAGTTTACTAGAAACTGAGGCACATGGTCCCGCCAGTTGCACTGTGCTGGCCCGGGTGCCTTCTGTGGGTCCCAGCCTAGTTCCCACACCTGCTGGGAAAGTTTTGTGGAAGGAGCACAGCCTGACCTTGACTTCTTGGTAGCCAACCTATCCATCCATTTGTAAATGTTTGCCGTATCCATTGAACAAACATCCATCGGCCATCAAGCACTTGATAACTGCAGAGTACTTTCCCTGGCAGTTCAGAAAGCAGGAGAAGAAAAATAGAAATGGAAGTGAACAAAGCCTTCTCACTGAGTGAGAACGACTCTTAGCTCATTTGTGAAATGGTTTCCAATCTCATTTGTGAATGGCAAGCAGGTTGAGCCAGAATTCACCTTCTTCTGGCTCGACACACTGTGCTACTGAATCTCACCTCAACTTACCTTTGGATGGCTGGAAATCAAAAACCCCATGGTTTTTTTGAAACCTGGTGCCAAGAGAGACAGAGCTGCTCAAGAGGGAGGTCCAGTGGCTGGTTGCCGTGGCGGCATCATTTAACCCTCAGGTCAAAGGCTAACTACAGGGTTTTCCCACTCTATGAACTGATAATGGGCTCACTGATCTGTAATGAGAAGGTGTTGCAGTAAAAGGAAAGGATGCTGGGTGGTAGGAACCAACATTGATGAAATGGGCACCCCTCGAAAGATCATTTGCCATATGGTTGGAACACAATATCAAATCAGTCCCGTACATTAATGCAGGAAGGAAAGACTTCGAGGTACAGAGTGAGAAAAGAGAGAACACAGCTACTTGGCAGGGCGTTCTTAGGTTCTTTGAGACTTAGAGTGGTCACTCACAAAGGAAACTGCTCTTCACTATGGTCAGGTAGACAGAGAGCCCCTGGGGCAGTATGTGGACCCTAAAAGCAACAGCCCTGACATAGGGAGGGCCTCGTTAGCCTATACCTGGGGTATAGTAAGCATCCAAAGTTTTCCTCTCTTCCATTCTCCATCAGATATAGAACACACAAGAGACAAGAACACCTTGTAGACCGAGGATGGCTTCAAATAGGCAAGTTTGGCACCACTTAGTGACAATTCATGGAGAAAAGGAATTGGATGCTTGTATGGCTGAGATCAGCAGCCACTCTGAAACAGGTACAGCCCACCTTTGGTCCTTCAGTGAAAACGGGGGGGGGGGGGATTGACTAATTGTAGCTTTTCCACAGTTGACTCTGACTCTGTGCTATGTTCCTAGCAGCAAAACAGATGTGACCTTTGTTCTGTGCTCAGCCAGACCTTGGTGCTTCTTTTCATACCCCATTCCACAACCGAATATATTCTCTCCACTCGAAAGAATCACTTAACACTGAGCTTGGGAAACTAGTATTAAATTTTCTTTGGAAGCAACTGAGAGTTCAGAGGAGAAGCAAGGAGAAGATGGAGGGACTAGCTTCTTCAGGCTGGGAACTCACAGACAGCCACAAAGGAAGATTGGCAGGAAATGTCATTCCACATCCCGTTTTCTGATATAATGACACAGTCTTCCCCAGAGCCATGGTCATTGGGCTCGTTTTGTCTCCAGTTGCTGTAGGTGAGCCTTCCTCCCCCTGTCACATACATGAATTGGCCTTCAGTCACCTCATCCGTAATGCCTAGGAAGGCATTGTCTTTGGCCACTTTTTGGATGTCGTTGTTCTCCTCAGCATTCCTGGGAATAGCCACAGTGCCTTGGAGCTCTGTGCACAGAGCCTTCACTTTGGAAAAGGGCATCTTTTCATGGTTGGTCACAAAGAACTTTTTCCCAGACTTCTTACCCATTGAGAAGGCATGCACTGAAATCAGAATAAATGAGGCACACTCAGTAAATAAATCCCAGTCAAGACCTTAGTTGAAAAAGTCCTCTGGTAATTCAGGACTCTAAACAATAGTCTCAAGTTCAACCACACTAGGCCAGAACCGAGGAAAAAGGTATGTCCCAGAACAACATTAGAACTAGGGAAGTGACCTACAACTTCCTGAAAATAGCCTCCTGGGATATCCCACTATTGACACCAATATCAGTCAAAAACAGACAGCAGCACAGGTAAACACAGGGTGACACATGTTGGCACTGCCACATTTGCTTGCCAGAATAAGATAAAGGTACCAACGTTCAGGCAAGAACAGTGGGTGGGAAGCCAACAGCAAAGTTGTTGGCGAGAACAGACTTTTCACTCAGCCCCCCCCCCTTTTTGCTGCTATCTGCAAGCTGTATGGATTTGGAGTTATTATACTTCCTGACTTTAATTTTCCTTACTTGTAAAAAGTATATCTTTTTAAAAATTGTGTGTATTAGGGCTGGAGAGATGGCTCAGTGGTTAAGAGCATTGGCTGTTCTACCAAAGGACCTGGGTTCAAATCCCAGCTCACATGGCAGTTCACAGCTGTCTGTACTTGCTGGGCGTAGTGGTGCATGCCTTTAATCCCAGCACTTGGGAGGCAGAGGCAGGTGGATCTCTGTGAGTTCAAGGCCAGCCTGGTCTACAAAGAAAGTCTAGGACAGCCAAGGCTACACAGAGAAACCCTGTCTTAAAAAAAAAAAAACCAAAACAAAATTGTGTGTGTTTCTCTGTATGTGTCTATGTGCATGTCAGATCAGAGTGTGTGTAGGTCAGAGGACAATCTTTGGGAATCGATTCTCTTCTGCCACTCTAGTTTCTGAGGACTGAATTCATGTCATCAGGCTTGTGTGGCAAGGACTTTATACCTACTGAGCAACCTCACCAGTCGCAGGACAAGTATAATGTCACAACCAGAGTTGGGGAGGAGACTGAATGAAATTACATCACAAGAAAGAGCCATGCCTGCACAGATCTGTTCAAAATTGCTAGCTCTCTTCCATTCTCCCCCATCTCTAGATCTCCCTGCAGGAAAACTTGAGAGTGGGAATCCTCTGGTGCTGAGGGGAAACTTACACTTCTTGGTGTGCTCCAGTTTTGATTTCAGGATCCTTATCTCTTCCTCCAAATTGGCCAGCTTTGCCTCAACAGCTGCAAGAGCATCAGGAAGAGGGTACTTGGTGACAACAAGACTTTAATCTGGAGACTCAGACACTGGGACAAGGGGTGGGTGGACACTGGGACAAGGGGTGGGTGGACACTGGGACAAGGGATGGGTGGACACTGGGACAAGGGGTGGGTGGACACTGGGACAAGGGGTGGGTGGACACTGGGACAAGGGGTGGGTGGCTAAAAAACTCATAGACTGGGAAGAAAGTTCAATACACAAAGAACTTGCCATTCAAAACACAAGGACCTGTTTGATTCCTGGAACCCACATAAAAGGCAGGCATATAATCCTCATGCTGGACAGACACAGACAGGAGAAGACAAGTGGATCTCTGGGGCTTGCTGGCAACCCAGCCTAGCCTACTTGGTTGGTTCCAGGCCATTGAGAGACCTTGTCTCAAAAAAAGATGGAGTCTATGTGAAGAATAATATCTGAGTGTAACATCTGGGTCCACATACATGCACACACTTTCATACACATGCATATGTATGTACATGAATACTCTTGTACACACAAATGCTAGAGCTCGTTAACAAGTTTTTTCCAAAAAAAAAATATGAGCACTAAAGAAGCAAATGGGAAGTCATAGTGCTGCCTTCCCAGGTGTAAGTTAATTACCCTAATGACCTATTACAGCGACTCCACTTCCTTTCTTTTCTAATGGGTTGCTTAAACAATGTAATAGTATACTAATTTCTAAAAAATACTCATAAGTTTGTGATTTTTGTGATTATTTTTCATTTCTCATTACTGGCAAATTCTCTCTGTGTTGTTTATTTGTATGTGTTTATGTGTAGATGCACATGTGTGTGTTGGTATGCATGTTTATAAATGTAGAGACCAGAGACCAACCTAGGGTGTCATTCCACAGGAGCTTTTGGAAAGAAAAATTCTCTCATTGATCTACAGCTTGCCAAGTAGACTGGACTAGCTGGCTAGCAAGCCCCAGGGATACATCTATCTCTGCCTCCCCAGTGCTGGGATTACATATGTGTGCCACCATGAGTTGTGTGTGTGTGTGTTTTGTTTTATGTGGGTACTGGAGATTGAACTTGGGTCTTCACGCTTGTACAGCAAGCATTTTACCAACTGAGGTATACTTTTAATTGGTTGGCTCTATTCCACTCTGATGCGGTTGCTGTTGTATTCTCCATTATTCAGGGGTTCAATGACATAGACCAATTTCATGCAACTCTTCTTACAGTAGATGTGGGGGAGGGTACTTGGTACCAATGAGAATTTCTTGAGGACTCAAGTGACACTGAGTCAGGAAACAGCACTGAGTATCTCCTGGTGAGGCGTGGAGACTACAGACCCCTCCCACTTGGCTTCCTGTTCCTAGAACCTCCACCAAGCTAGTCATGCTAAGTAAGGCATTCTCCTACCTTTACTGTCTCCACGATCCCCTTTTTGGCCTTTCGGTCCTGAAAGTCCAGGGGCTCCTACATTTCCTGGAGGCCCCAATTTCCCTGGAGGGCCCTGCAAGCCCCTGAGCCCTTGACCTGTTGAGAGATAAAGGAAGCATGCCCTAATGACTGTCACTCATTCCCCAGAAGTTCAACATTTGATCCACATCAACTCCAGGAAAGAGCCAGAGAGCTAGTTATTGGTGACTGAGAGTAGAAGATCCTTCTGCTTCTCAGGTCTAGATGTCTGTCCTGAGGCTAGCCCCACCTCACAGACTCCTGTATGGAAGTGTGAGATTAAAGAGCATTGTGAATTAAGCACCTTTGTTTGGGTGGGAGTGATATTATAGAGGGAACGTTATGAGGGGAAGAATATGATGACATAATGAAAGCCAAGCTTCCCAAGATCCCTGGGCTCCATTCCTGGGAATGCAGAACAGTCCCCTGCTGGAGGTCAAGGTGAGAAAGCTAGAGTACGGTGCTTCATACCTGGTTCTCCCTTCTCCCCCTTGGGTCCATCTCTCCCATCTCTGCCGCAGGCTATCACAGAGCAAGTCTTCAGGGTGTCCTCACAGGTTTGTGACTTTGATGAGGACACACTCAACACACACAGGAGAAGGACATGGACTGATGGAAGCAGGAGCATGGTCCTTACCTCAGAGGGGAGAAAGCCAAAGATACAAATCCCACCTCATTTGGCTTATGGCTCTTATTCTTAACTATGTACACTCTGCACCCTGGGTTAGGTACAGCATATACAAGGGATATCATACCTTCTAGCTTTGAACTATTAAAGGTAGGTCACACCTGAGGCCACCGAAGTAAAAATAGGAGTCAAGTTAGGGCTAAAACTAAGAATGATGCAAGAGGAAGGGGGATTGTTCTCCCAAGGGACCCAGAGTCCCTCTGGCCTTGATGTTTAGAGGTTAGCATGCTTCACTCTGAGGCTCTGTGAACTCTAAAAATCATAAACCAGCCACACCTGTGGTGGTCTGGCAAGAATGCAGAATGCCTAACACCAAAATGTTCCTGGATCTCTGCTTCTTGCCACTTCACAGGTATGTCAGTCCCCCACTTTTTCCCTTCCCCGTGGGTCCTCAACCTAGACTGTAGAGGGGGAACCTAATGACTCAGAAGGTCTATTACTCATCCAAATATGACTTACATTTCAAGTAAAATTGCCTATTTTACATGCTTAGGCCTCACCTACTCTCAGAGTTATGGTTATTTTCCCAGCATCTGGTCATCATCATGTACAGTCTCTGTTTTGTGACAGGCATTTGCTGGAGGCAGACCACACTCAAAATGGAGACTTCTTGAGTCACTGATCTTTTCCAAAAGGAGACTTTTCTTGGCTTGAGATTCCATCAGAAGGTGATTTCTGCTAGGAAGAGCTCAGACTGATTCAATCCCTGCTCATGCAGGCCTGGAGGGTGCCCCCACATGCTCTCACAGCAGAGCAGTTTACGTGGCTGTCCAGGTCCTGATCTGAGCCACTGGCCTCCCAGGGCTGCCCCTCTGCGTTGTCCCAGCCTCTAATCCCAGTGTCCTTGGTCCTGTCTGGATAGCTGTTGCACCTGCCCTTGCTTAACCTGCTCCATCAATTCCCTTAGCTTTTGCTTTCTCCAGCACACAACAAGAGGTGACCAGTTGGAAGGCATCTCCCACCCCTCTCATCTTTACCATTTCTAGATTTTGTACATATTTTTAAAACACCTCTAATCACACTGAGGACCATCCATGGTTAACCATGGATTGTACATGTTGGTGGCACCACCTCTCATGCCACTTCTATTTTTCCCTTTGGAAATGACAGTCCTCTAGTTTACATAGTGTCAAGTAGATCTAGGAAGGGCGTAGGCAGCAAAGATCAGAAAGACACGGGCCTAAATGGGTTGTTGGTCCCATGAGACCCTTGCCGTGAACCATACAAGGTTCAAGCTGAGAGGACAGACTCCAGACCCAGGACCCCACCACTCTCATCCTGAAATGACTTACTAGGGTTTCTTTACAGCGAAGGGTCAGTGGAAAGGAAACTGCCTCTAAGTCCAGCTTCTGGTAGCTTCCTTCTCAGTGACAGGTCCATTAGCCTGGTGACCAGGGACCACACTGGACTGGCCTTCAACCCCGGATTAATAAGCAACTATCTCTGGAGCTGTTGTAATTGGGAAGCTATCCAGAGCTGCTGGTAGAATCTCAACTCAGTGATGAGTAACTCTCTGTTTTAATATTCTAAAATCTTGCTACTACTGTGCTCCCCCTAGATCTCCATCCATGTAGCTTAGACACTGTGATCCTCTAGAACCACAGGCTCTTGGCATGACTCCAGAAACATACTTCCTTCCACAGAAAACACTCCTAGCTGTTGTACCAGACAAACATTCTCAACTGGGTACACAGGTATGGATACATTGCTCAAGAGCACATAACTCTTGTCAGTTGCTATGACTAGTTAGTTCACTCCTCCATTTGTGCTTCATTTATTGGAGGACCAGGTGAGGTTCTCAATCACCTTCTTTTTCCCTCTTCATTCAGAACGTGTATTAAACGTCTCCCTCAGGCATGTTCCAGGCCTAGGAACAAGGGGAAAATATGTTTTTTAAAGATTTATTTTTATTTTTATGTGTAAGACTGCTGTGTCTGTGTATGTGTATGCACTTGTGCATGAATGGTCCCTGAAGAGGCCAGAAGAGGGTGTCAGATCCCTTGGAACTGGAGTTATAAACATTTGTGAGTTGCCAGATGGGCACTAGAAACCAAACCTAGGTCTTCTGCTATAATCAACATTTGCTACTTTATGGGTTCTTCTTTCTTCCACCATTCTCCACCCTTTTTCCACCCTTTTAACCCCCAACACTAGATAGGATAGGAAAAGGGATAAAGAGGAAAGGGGAGAGATCCCTGAATAAAATCAGGGGTCGGAAAGTGGGCATCATTATAGTTAGACTACTTCCTGTGGATTAAGAGAGTCAAGTTCCTTGGGGAAAGTTTTATGTTTGAAATCAGGATATCTATTTTCTTCTTGTTCTTTCTTCTTTTCACTTGACTACATAACAAACTGACACCTACAGCAACCAACAACCCACCCTGACTGACTCTAGCATTTATATACCCTCTGAAAAGTCCCCAGAATTCCAAATCTCACACAATCAAGAAACTATCTGCAGCTGGCAAAAATCACACCTCTTCTAGAGCATGAAGCAAATCACAGTCAGCTGCTGAGAAGCAGCCCCATATCCCCACACCTAAGATTAAAATGAAAACATATTCGTCCTATATTTCTGGTTTTTTTTTGTTTTGTTTTGTTTTAAGAATCCAGAACTCCAAAATTCTCACTACACTCTGCAGGAGCAGCAGGTGAGGCATCTCTCCAGCCACATAAGAAGAAATGTGTGTTGACAACAAATTCAAAGCAAGTGTGGCCAGTGGCATAGCTGTCCATTCTGCTCAGGCATTCCCTCTATCTTTAAGTTTTGGTTGTTATTCAAATTTCAGCTGAGCTAGCTCAGAAAAGGGGGCTTTCCTAACTACTAAATGTTAAGTAGCTGTTACTTAGTAAATTGTAATTCTCTGATCTAATTGTATGCCTATTATTTATCTGTATCTCAAATTGTTTATTTGGTTGCCTACTTATTGACCACCCCATGTCTCTTTTGTTGTTATTTGCTTGGTTGGTTGACTGTTTTGTTTTTGAGACAAAGTTTCTATTTGTAGTCCTAGCTATACAAGAGTTTGCTCTGCAGACCAGGCTGGCCTTGAACTCACTGAGATCCTCTTGTCTCTGCCCACCACACACCTTTTGAATGATCATGAATGGAATTTTGTTCTCTTGATGCTTTGTGCCTGAGACAGGAGGACTCACCTCTCCCTGGGGCACTGGGACAAGACGTAAACATTATTACAACACTGTAAATACTGCTAAAGTTATAAGTACCACCTTTAATGTTTATTTTTCTTTTAAATAAGCTAAGATATTAGGGGCTAGGATGACTTGATTCCCTAATTAGCAGGCCTTCCTCTCCTGTGGTTGCTCCCTAAGCCAAGCACTATCAGAAAAATGCCCAGCAGAACTTCCATGATACCAGCACCAGCTTCTTTGAACATTGTAGTTAAGAAAGCTACATTGCAACCACAGCTAATTGTTACTGAACTGCAACTCTGGCTCTCAAAGCAGGGTCTTAGCTATTCCTGCTTTAAATAGCTTATGGTAACACTTTTGCTATAGTAAGTCTGGATGACCCTATAACCATTTCTACTTAAGTCAGATGGGGAATACTTTAAATGGTATGCTAGTAGAAGGCCTGTAATAGGTGTAAATACAGTCCTTCATTTATAATAAGGACCATTGTGATTAGAGTAGATGTAATCTCTTTCGTGCATGAGGGATTGTGCTGATTGCCGCAAAGCACATGCTTCATTTGCATGAATAACTGTTGTCACTGGTACAAATACACCTTTTTGACTATTTAAGCCAGCTCTGTGAGCCAGCTGGTAGGCACTCTCCTTCAATGCCTCTCCTACTGTTTCAAAAAAGGCTTTAAACAAGTGTTCTTTCTTGACTACTTTTCATTTTCTTTTTTTTTAAATACTTTATTTTTTTTTCTTCAAGTTACATCTCAGTCACAAAGCCTTCCCTATTCCCCCTTCCTATCCCGCCCTTCCACCCTCTTCCCCCCAGAAGTTTCCCCTTTCAGTCCAACAGATGGTTCCTTCTCTTATAACAGTAAATACTATACAAAACAACAGATATAAATATGCCACATTTATGAGAGTTAAATGGCCCAGTATACCTTCCCAATGTCCACTTTATACATATTTGGCCCCTGACTTTAACATTCTACTATCTAACCATCTCCATGAGTTTAAAGGTCTATATCTGACTCAACATTCATACTAACTTGCAACACACTTTTAAGAGTATCTTCTTAGATCTATAACACCCTCTTGATTCCTAAACAACTCAAAATTTAACTATGAGACTCTAGCTGTCTATTCTTCAACCACCTCAGAGACCTGAGAGGGATAAATATATCTGCTTATATAGGAAGTGAAGGGCCTGCAGCTTCCAAAACTAAGAAATGACATACCAGTGACTGCCTGGACAGTTCCCATTTTCTCTCCATACATTCCTGCATCAGTCTTCATTCAGCCTTTGGGTCCTGTTTCTCTGACAGACATTTGTTGTAGAGCAGGGATTATGAAGGACTTACCTACCCTGTCTTGGCAGAGTTAGGCTGTCGACTTCCCTGCTACCAAGTTTTGTCCTTTTTGGACAGCAGTCTGTCTGCAGTTGGTGCAAGGGGTTTTTTCATGCCAAGAGAAAGGCTTGCCACTAATTCAACCATCTTACAGTGGAGGTTCTTCGATGCTTATCTTCTACTTGGAGTAGAATAGGGGGTGCTGTCAGGCACTGATATGTCTCGATATCAAAAAAAAGAAAATCTTAATTTAAGATAACATCTTTGAATGCCATATTCTTCAGATCTCTTGGGGTTTTTGAAGATGCCCTATCCATCTCTTGTATTTAGATAAGCAAATGTTGCTTGTCTCTTAACAACTTGATTACTGGGTAGTTTAGAGAATATCTGTGATGGACTGTCATAGTAGCTAACAAAGTGACATGTTTGCATGACTAGGAGTTTGTTTTACTTAACTATCCTAGACAGTTTTAGACAGTTGGTATCAAGAGGCCAGAGCTTCACATTTCATTTTCATTATCAATTCCTACAGTGTGTTGAGCTGGTAACACAAAGGCAGGTGAGGACAACAGTAAAGGAAGCAGTAGCTGTCACATTGGCAGAAAAGTTGTCGTAGAAGCAATAGTGATGAGAGGTTGCTGAAATCAATCTATAGGGGAACTAGGGCAGAGATGATGGGGAGCAGAGAAATGGAGACAACTGTGTCTGTGAAGAGCTGAAGACAAGCAACTGTCATTGCCCTAGTCATTGAAATGGTCTCAGGGAACAACTAAGCCTTCATTGCAAAGGGTCTCAGACACTCTAGACCTGAGAACTTTAACACTAGCTGCTGTCAAGAGCTGAAGGTGATGACACAGTAGGCCTGTTGGCTACTGTAGGGCCTGAGTGAGCACTGTAATATCAGAAAGTCCAACCTGCTGCTGTTGCCATCAATGCTGCTAGAAGACAGTAGCTGTTATGTCCTGGGGCCACTAGTGGTTAAAGTTCAGAGTGACAAGCCTCCACTCCAATCCCCCAGAGCAATAAGTCTCTTGCTTCTTGAGTCTATAATTACAGGCTTCTTTTCATGGTTGGAAGTCTTAAGGCTGTGGTCTGCCAGTCTATATGCTAGTTCTTGGGTGCTAAAGACTGAGAATTGTTAGCACTGAAATACCCTTAACCTTGTCTGCTCATGGTTCCTACCAAGGTAGAATAAGAGAAGCCAACCAGCTAATTGGTCAACTGCATGTCTGGCAGAGTACTCCAAATTGTCAGAGCTCAAAAAAGATCTACAGAGCAAAGAGAACTGTAACACTAGGAGCTATCAAGGGCTGAAGGTTCCTCAGCATCATGTCCTCGGACCAGCCCTTGTGGCTTCCCTGAAAGGGCTGCATCTGGGCCCACTTCACCAGTGTTGATACTTTTCTTGGAAGGAACTACATACAATTTGCTTGTTGTTCCCGGAGTGTAACCCAGGCCTGGCAACACAGGAAGGACCCAGTAAGAGAGGGAGGAAAGAAGCTTGGCAGCTAACAGGCTGAGGCCCCTTGAGCTTGAGTTTCTAGGAGTGTCCAGTGCTTACAGTCAGAAGCTAGTCAAGTGGCCTGAGTCCCTCATGTGATCTTTCATGCCTGCCTTCCTCCAAGCTCATATCCACTCATGGAAATCCTTTTTCTTACCAATCAACCTGAGATGTTTGTTTTCCCCAGAACAGAGTGAGCCCAGGTCACTTCTTGTGACTCTATGGTTGGTGTTTTGGGTTCTCGAAGGCCATCAGCTCATGTTTACTCAAGACACCATGTCCCCTCTTCACTCCTGTTAGAAGGAGACTTCCGGGTACCCAAAAGAGCCCCTATTGTTAATAAGATGCCTTGCAGGGTTGTGTTTTTTACTATTGGTACCAACTGCTGGGCTCATAGGCTCAGAAGACAAATGGCATTTATTGCATACAGCAAATGGGTAGATTGCCCCTAAAAGCAAGGGTTTAAAACTGAAAGGTTTATGTAAAACTCCACCCTAGATGTGCTGTGGTCAGGAAAAGGGTGGTTGGAGCGGGAGAGAGAAAAAGTAAAGTGATCAAAGAAAAAATAAGGTCTTGATCCAGCCTGGTGTAGTGGCACATAACAGTCACCATCATGCTTGGAAGGCTGAGATAGGAGGCCAGCCTGGGATGTACAGTGTGCTTCAGGCATGCCTTGGCTGCATAATAAGGCCCTATGCCAAAAAAAAAAATGAACAAAAGGAAGAAAAAAGGCAGGATGAACTAAAATGAGGGGGAAAATCAGAAACAGTAGTGAAATATAAGTTGGTTATATAAATAAATAAGTGTTTGGCAGACATGACCATGGTACTTTGAATTCTTGTTTCCATATTTTTGTTTCTTTCTTCTTATAGAATTACATGTCCATGCTCTTTGCTGAAGTACTTTGTATGGGGTTCCACTTGAGCCTAGAGAGTAAACATTCAGCCCTTTTGGTGTTTGACTTGGCTTTGTGATTGAGCAGGTTGGGAGGAAACTACAACCTCAAGGTGCTCACAGGCTACATGTGACCTATTGTGTTTCTTTCCCAGCCCTAGGAAGAATATGTTTTGATAGCCACTACTAGCAGGATAATTATATGAACAGAATAGATATGAATTTAACTAAAAGTTCTGGGCCCAGCCTATGCACTTGAGTCCAGGCAAATTCAGTTAATATTTTCAAAGCTCAGCACATTGAAAAGAAAGAAAACAGCTGAGGGAAAAAAATGAGTGCTTTTATGAGCATCTGAGACAGTGACTTCTTTTGTCAATAACTGACACTTTACCAATGACTATGGGAACAATATAATGAATAGACAAATCAGGGAAGAAATGGAATATTATGCTGATATACGCACTATTGACAATGTAAATCTTTTATATTACTTATATCTATAAAGTCAATGGACTTTATATCTAATCTGAAAATTATGTAAAATTGATATTAGAAGGCAATTTAAAATTACTGAAGTTGCCAGGCAGTGGTAGTGCACACCTTTAATCCCAGCACTCAGGAGGCAGAGGCAGTGGTATTTCTGAGTTTAATAGCAGCCTGCTCTACAGAGTGAGTTCTAGGACAGCCAGGGCCACACAGTGAAACCCTATCTCAGTACATTTGAGACTGGGATGACTCAGAGAAACCTGCACGTTGAGTCCCACCTCCATCCATGGCACAGCAGAGACTATCCCAGTTGCTGAGTAGGGGTGGAAAATATGATGTCACTGCTCACCATGGACCTTATGGGCTCAGATCTGGAGTTACCTTGACACCCGCCATCAGGACAGGTGTCATGTTCTTCCAAATACCTCTTTAGCTACCATGCCCCTCATCTGGTTCTGTGGCATCATATAAAGATTAAATGATAACTAATAACAAATGTTATCAGTGCTTGTCAAGGTACTTGGTGTGCAGCATGTGATCAACAGTCTTCGCTGTAGTAATTCTTATGGGTAATGATTTTGGTAGGTAGAGTAAATGTAATAATTACTTTCTTTACATTCCGTAGATGAATAGGCTCAAAGAAAATAGTTATCTCCACAGCTCACCAGAAGACAGGCTAACACATGAAACACAGTTTATGTATTTTCATGAAATAGCTGATAGAGCTAACAGAGGAAAACAGAATGCAGTTAGTGTTGTGCATGCCTCAGTGATAGGAAGTGGAGTGAGGCTGTATCTATTAGCAGAAAATTACTAGAGTTAGGGTCTGCCATGGAAAAGGTTGTCCTCTCAAAATCCAAGGTAGCTGTTGTTAGGTCAAGAGGCCATGTTGGCACCTCCAGACCAAAGGGAGGGGGCCATTTACGCCAACCAGAGAGAGGTTATGTTCCACTAGTACTATGCTGCAGCCCTACCTGGTTCTGTGAATTCTTAGAGACGATGTTTGCCTAAAAAGCATGGGGGCAGATACTGAATGTGTCCTAGCTCCACACGCTACACATATCTCAGAAATCCCTAATGGCTATTATTATGTCTAACCTGGACTTCTAAATCTTGGGAAGGTGAATGGGTGAGCTGCAGAAGAAAGGTAAAAGGGTCAGGGGGCAAGCACTTTCTGTATAATTTAGTGGGTCCTTCCATGATGGATCCTCAGGGCCACTATTTATAAATGAAGGAACTAAACAAGGTGAGGAAAAAGGAAGTCTCCATCTCATGGTGAAAGCCAATGTTGGCAGTGGCCACCTTGAGTGAATGTTCCGAAGGGACTCTAGGGGACACTTAGGATGTACTAAGGAGTATGCAGAAGAACTTGGGGCCCATGTGGGAGATGGGGTGACTAAAGATCCCTCTAATTCTGATAGCCACACAGAAATTTGGTTGAAAAGCAGTTGCAGCATCAGGATAGAGGCTAAAAGGCAGTGTGAGAGTTCATCGTTTTATTTAGCTGCTTGATCAAAATTCACAAATGGCCAGCCGGTACTGCAGGCAGTTCTTATCATTCCATCTCCCATCTGTATACATTTCTACACATTTGTCTTTGCTCCTGGGCTCCCCTGGGTACCAGTTGGTATAATTCACAGACGCCCCATCCAGGTAGTGGAAGTCTCCAGTAGTCTTAGCTTCAACCACACCCAAGTAGGTATAGATGTTGTACTTATTCACTATACTTGAGATGGCCGCATTCTCCTCTGGACTCCTTGGGACAGCAATGTTGCCACCTGCTCTGGTACATATCTCTCTAATGGCATCAAAGTTGACTGACTTCCCGTTGGTAGAGAAGACTTTCTCCCCCACTGACAGCATGGATCCTTGCAATCTGAGGACTAAGCAAAGGATCCTGGGTTAGATCACTGACTCCCATTTCTCCCATCTATTCCACTGACTTAGGCTCTTACCCTTAAACTTTCTCCACAATCTCTCTGCTGTTCTCAACGTTTTTCTTTCTGCTTCCATGCCTAGTTTTAAAATCCACTTCTCTGTTCTCATCCACCTTACGATTACTAATTGCCAGAATCTGCAGCTCCATGCTTTCCAATAATATCAGGAGCAAATTCACTCTCTAAAGCCTCATGTCCACACTTACCTGCAAGGTTCTGGATCCTGGTACTAGAGATTACAAGGAAGCATTGAGAGGTCTGTTCTTGGGGACAGTCCAAGCAGTCTCCTTACCTCCCATAATTTGAAGAATCTGATGTTTGATCTCATAAAGTTCAGTCTGGAGCTCCTCATCCTGGTAAGCTGGAAACCCTGTGGAGACCCCCACACATGCAAGATGGGAGCAAGCAAGCAAAGAGCTCCACTTGCTGCCAATCAGGTATTCTGCCAGCCGAAAGGCTGAAGTTCTGTCATCTAATGCTACACTCAGAGCCCAGGTGCCAGTTTCAAGGGTCCAGAAGCAAAGCTTCTATATTCCAACACACCCATCTCTTAATGTAGCCTTGAGCCAGCTCAGCTTTCCTGCTCCACTTTCCTGTATCCCTTGACTGGCCCTTCATGCCCATCTATGTGTTTAATGGCTTATGAAAAAGACCCCCTTCCCGTACACTCTACCAAGATCAACAACAATGACCTGTGAACTCTCCTGATAGGCCACTATGCTGATCCATACCCTTGCACTTCTGTAAGCATGTGAGATTCCTGATCACACTATCTTCCTGGATTCCAGGTCCATATAACCCTGTCTTCTTTTCAGGATACCCCAGAGCCTCAGCTGTAAGAAGGACCCCTAGCCTTCCCAGTGCTGCCCCCCCCCCCCTTCATCTACAGGACACCATGTGTCTCTCCATCAACAGCCATGATGCTTGTCAGTCTCTGGAATATGTTCTTCAAATTCCTCTGGTTTCTCTCTTCATCTTTGTATTTTCTTACTTAGGTTTAGCAGCATGCCTTAGACCCTTCCTTCTATCCTTCATGTGGGGACATCCTGTACTACATCACTACTTTCTGCTGGGCCCAGCCCTGCTCACCTGGAAGGCCCCTCTCCCCAGGCTCTCCCTTGTCTCCATGTAATCCAGGTGCACCAGGGGCTCCAGGCAGCCCATCACGCCCAGGAAGACCTGGCATTCCTCCAGGAGGACCCATGGGACCTACAGAGTGCAGAGGATGCAGATATGTGAACTTCCACTATCACATGCATGACTTGCCTGTCTCTGCACAGGAACTCTGAAGACAGCCTAAGGACTCCAGGAAAGTCTCACCAGCCAGAGCCCTAGACAGATGATCCTCCTGAAAACAAGTCCCTGATCCTGAGCTAAGGATGGGTTCTCCCATACAGTACCTGGAGGTCCAGGGTCTCCTTTGATACCATCTCTCCCATCTCTGCCTGGCAGCCCATGGTTTCCAGGAGTGCCGGGGATACCAGGGCTTCCTACACATACTTCTGTCCCATTGCACTCAATACCAGCAACAACAGTCAAGAGGAGGATGAATGCCAAAGAACACAGTGACATGGCTACTGCTTCAGTGGCTTTTCCTGCGGGAGGAAAGAGCCACCAGACCATCTGTACCATTAGCATAGCTCTCCTTTGACCACCCCTCCCCTGCCCTTTCCTGCTGCACTTTGCAGGACCCAGGAACACAGAAAAGCATAACAGGAAGGTACAGCCAAGAACACCAAGAAGACACAAACTATCCCCAGTGAGAAATCCCCAGCACTGTCCAGTGTCTAACACAAGCACACACCAGCCCTCCTGCTCTAGTTAACATGATCCCTAGACAGAGGAGGAGAGCTCGGGTGAGTCATAGGCCTGAGTCCTGGGAGATTCTTTTCTGTCATAACCTCACTGTACCTCTTTGACCTTAACTAAATCTGTTATGCTCTATAGATAATCCTAATAGGGTTTTCTGTTAGGAGGTATGTAGTTACCAGTTTATGCCATCTGTCTCTCAATATTTTAAGTTATTCTGTCTTGGGTTCTCAGGGATCAGAGAGTCAAGTATAAACAGACATGAACCAGGTTCACAGTCCTGCTAAAATGTCAGTGGTAAGCAATACCTTCCTGCCCAGTCAGCCCTTAACTAACTGTGAGGATTGTACTGCCAGAAACCCATACACTGGTGGATACCCAGGAGCTGGTGGCTAAGCTCACCTGAACACAGAGCCTGCAGGTGGTGTGGATATCTGCCTCCAAGTCACAGCAGACAGGTGGACAGCATCATTTATAGACAGGTAGGCTGACAGCTTTCCCCACCCTCAGAAGCTCTATCAGAAAGGAGGGCCTGCCAGGAAGAAGCCATCTTATTTACACAGCTCGGTTTCCTTCAGAGCACTTAACAAGAAGAGCACTTAGAAGCCTTGAGAGGATTCTGCAGAAGGCAAACTCCAGGTATGTGGAAAGAGAGTATTTCTCTTGTCAAGCGCACCCCTCTACTCCGAATTAGCATTCTTGTCTCGCAGTGGGAAATAAAGCCTTTTCCCAGGTTCTGATGAAGGAGAATCCTGAGTCTCACTCAGAGAAGAGGCAAACCACCAGAAAACAGATACAGAAATATCATATAAGATCAATCAGTTAAGTTCAGCTACTCTATAACCAATGGTCATAAAAAGAAAGCAGAAAGGAAATTATAATGTTGATAATTAATCAAAGTAACAGGAAAAATAACAAGGAGATTAAATAATGGATCAGAGAAAAGAAAAAATGAAGAAGCAAGGTTAGGTAAAAGAACATGTTGGGGGAAGGGAAGGAGAGAAAAAGAAAACAAAGCAAGACACAAAAAAAATGTTTACAAAATTAGATAAAGGTAAGATTTTTTTATTACATTTGTTCATTACTTCAAGTTACATCTCCATCACAGCCCCCCTTCGTGCACCCCTCTTGGACCCATCATCCCACCCTCAATCCCCTCTCCACCTGTCCTACTCCTCCAGTGTGGGTTGCCCCCACATCTCAGCCACCCCTCAGTTCATCAGTCATGAGGGCTAAGAGCTTCCTCTTGCACTGGGAGCCTACATGGTAGCTCCAATAGGTATGGAACTAGTATAGAAACAGATCAGTTGATCAATGGAACTGAATGGAAGATGCAGAAATAAACCCACACACCTATGGTCAATTAATTTTTGACAAAGAAGCCAAAATCATACAATGGAAAAAGGAAAGCATCTTTAACAAATGGTGTTGGTCTAACTGGATGTCATCATGTAAAAGAATGCAAATAGACCCATACTTATCACCTTGCACAAAACTTAAGTCCAAGTGGATCAAAACCCTAACATAAAACCCAACACACTAAATCTAATAGAAGAGAAAGTGGGGAAAAGCCTCAAACTCATTGGCACAGGTGACAACTTCCTGAACAGAACACCAATAGCTCAGGCTCTAAGACCAGCAATCAATAAATGGGACCTAATGAAATTGAAAAGCTTCTGTAAGGCAAAGGTCACTGTCACTAGAACAAAACGGCAGCCTACAGATTGGGAAAAGATCTTTACCAACCCCACATCTGACAGAGGGCTAATATCCATAATTTACAAAGAACTCAAGAAATTAAACATTAAGAAACTGATTAATTCAATCAAAAAATGGAGTACAGAACTAAACTGACAATTCACAAAAGAGGAATTTCTAATGGCCAAGTGACAGTTGAAGAAATGCTCAGCATCCTTAATCATCAGAAAAATGTAACTTAAGATGACTCTGAAATTCCATCTCACACCTGTCAGAATGGCTAAGATCAAAGGTAAGAATTAAGAAAATATTTTTTTCTGAATAAAATACAATGCAAAACAGGGGCTGAAGAGATTTTTCAGAGAGTGAAATGCTTGCCATGCAAGTGTGAGGGCCTAATATTGCATTCCCAGAGCAACATAAAGCAGGGCTCAGTGGCACTTTGTAGTCCCAGCTGTCCATTGTCCAGATGGGAAGTGGATACAGGAGAATCAATCCCCTGAGTCTCTCATCAGCTAGACTGTAGGCACAATGGCAATCCAGACCCAGTATGAAACATGGCAGAAGGTGAGGACTCACACTCAAGGTTGTCCTCCTGCCTCCACATGTGTGCAGTGGCACATACATGTCCATACTCACTCACATGAACATGCAAAGGAGATATACAAACATCCCTTTTCACATTAAAAGAGATTCAACACCATTGCAACCATGGACATACAAACCAACACTATAATAGGACGCCACTGTACAGCCACTCAGATGACCATGACTAAAAGGTAAAGGAAAAAGCAATCAGTACTGAGCACACAAAGAAACTGGAAAGCTCAGACATTGTTAGTTGAATGGAAAAAAAGTACAGTGATTTCAGAAGAAACCTTGAGAGCTCCTCAAAATATTAAAGAATGATTCTTATTATGCAATTCAATTCCTAGCTTAATAACTAAATAACTGGAAGTAAGTATTCCAAAACTTGTACACAGCTGCTCAGATCAAAAGACATAAACAGACCCAATGTTTATTCATGACTCAGTGATGAGCAAACAAATTGTGACAGCATATTATCTAGTCATAAGAAAGGATGGAAGGAAGAACATGTGCTGTGGATAAACCTTGAGAAGCATTTTGCTAAATGAAAGGCACAAAAAATATATTGAATTATTCTAATTTTATTAAATATATAGAGTAGGCAAGTCATCCAGACAGAAAGTCAATGGTCACCACTAACAGGGAAGGGAGAGAGAAACTGAGAGTGACTGCTTAGTATAGGGTTTCGTTGGGGGAATGTTACAGATATTCTTGAATTAGATTATGGTAATGACACATCATGTAGGGCCATTGACTTACACACTTAAATGACAGAGTTTATGAAATGTATATTAATTCATTTTTTTGTTTCTGTAACAAAATACTTGACCCCAGACAACGCATTTAAAAAGGGGTTTATTTATCTTAGCAAGACCTTACTTATTGTCTCAACTCATGCATATAATCCTAGTCCCTAGAAGGCTGACATGGGAAAATCAAGAAAACCCTGGACTATAAAATAAGATCCTGTTTCAAAAAGTAAGCAAGCAAAGAACCCACAAACAAAAACGTTTACTTATCGGCAACTTCCTTTGACGGCAATTTCTATTAAAAGTAGATAAGTGTGGTGGCATAGGCCTATAACGCCAGCTATCTAGGAGTCTAAGGCAGGAGGATTGCAAGCTCAAGGCTTCCCTGAGCTGCAGAGTGAGTTCAGGGCCAGCCCAGACAAGTTAGTAAGAGACTATCTGAAAAAAATAAGAAAAGTAAAAAAGGGAGGATATAGGTCTGTGGTAGATCACTTACCTACATAACCACCTCCAGAGAAAACAAGAACCCAGAAGGGAGTTACAGCATCCTGCGATGTTCTTCTCAGGAGTAACAGAATGACATTGTTTGTATCATGAGGTCCCCAGCCACCTTCAGGTCAACTTTGGCCAATGTGGACAAGGCAGTACTGGATAGGGATTATAAAGTTCCAGGCAGCCACAGTATCTGTCACAGTGGGCACATGGGCCGGTGTCCTTAAACAGAAAGACCCCGAACCCCCCAAAGAGAGAGTTGTTTTCTAATCCTGTAACTCTCCTCCGCTTCAGACCCTAAAATAACTGTTCTAAGATCAATAGAGTCTGGTGCCAGCCACTTCCTCTAATACTAGAGGAGTGTGAAGCCATCCTTCCCCTTCTCCCATCAAAAGCACCAGGCTTTCTTATACCTCTAAGTAGGCCAGGGGGGAGACAGAGAACACACACATACAGAATTTACCTCCACATTTAACTGGAATCTGCTGCTTGTTGGCCATAGTAACCTTGCAATAGGACTCAGTGACTACATTTGTAAAACAAATTATTGCATTTGCAAAATAGATCCTTCTTAACTGATCGTTGCAGGCATTGCATAGAATATTGTTTTTTATTTTGATCATACTTTTTTTCAACATTTCTTCAAGTTACATCCCAATCACAGTCCTCTCCTTCCTCCCCCTCCTGATCCCACCCTCCTACTCTCTTCTCCCTCTCCCTCCTATCCACTTTTTTTAATTTAAGGTGTTTTCTCCCCAACAGCTCCCCCTTTAGTACAATAAAAGGTTCTTTTTCTTATAACAATAACTATAATACAAAACATTAAGAACAATTATGAAAATTATAAGCTATAACATACATTCCCAATATCCATTCCATACATATTTGGCAACTGATACTATTCTATTATCTATCAATCTAGATGAGTTTAAAGTCCTATACCTAACTCAGTTTCCATCCTAACTTGCATTACCAACTTAAAAAAACCATCTTCTTAGATCTATAACATCCTTCTAATTCCTAAACAACTTAAAACTTAACTGTGAGACTATAACTATCTAGTCTTCAACCACATCAGAGACCTGAGAAGGATAAATATATCTGGATAAACAGAAAGTGCAGAGCCAGCAGCTTCCAAAACTAAAAAAAAAAAATGACAGATAACTGGCTGCCTGGACAGTCCCCAGTTTCTCTCCATACATTAGAGCATCTACCTTCAGCCTTTTGGTCCAGTATCTCTGACAGACATTAATTGTAAAGCAGGAATTACGAAGGACTTGCCTACCCTGTCTTGGCAGAGCTAGGCTATTGACTTACCTGATTCCAAGTTTTGTCCTTTTTGGACAGCATTCTGTTTACAGTTGAAGCAAGGTTTTGTTCTTGCCCAGTGGCTAGCTTGCCACTAATGCAGCCATCTCCAAATGGACATTCTTCTATGCTCAACATCCACTTGGAGTAGAATAGGGGGTGCTGTCAGGAGCTGACATGTCTCAATATTTAAAAAAAAAATCTTAAGAAAGCATCTTTATATGCCATATTCTAAAGATCACTTGAGGTTTTTGAAGACCACTTATCTATCTATGTATATTTGAATAAGCAAATGTTGCTTGTGTTGATTTCTGGTTAACTTAGAAAACATCTGTGATAAACTATCCTAGTACCTAACAAAATGACATGTTTGAATGACTATTAGTTTGCATTTCTTAATTATCCTAAACAGTTTCTGACAGTTGCTATCAAAAGGCCAAAACTTCACATTGCATTTTTAAGAACTACATAGGTACAGGCTGGAGAGATGGCTCAGAGGTTAAGAGCACTGATTGGTCTTCTAGAGGTCCCGAGTTCAATTTCCAGCAACCACATGGTGGTTTACAACAATCCACAATGAAATCTGGTGCCCTCTTCTGGTCTGCAGGTATACCTGCAGACAGAACACTGTATACATAATAAATAAATCTTTAAAAAAAAAAAAGAATTACATAGGTACAATACCTTAAAAAGAGTTCATCTTAATTTTGTATCAATATACAAAGTTGATCATATTCTTTAATGAAGGACTCTCTCAACAAAGGAAGAAAATGGAGCATTATGTGAGACAGGAGGGTTCTGGGGCATGGGTACACTAAGGCCTCCAGGAGCCCTGGGTGGGTGGGAAGGGAGAGTAATACACCAATTACAGGGCCTCATCCTCTCTCCCAGGAGTGAGCAGAACTTTCAAGAGGGCCTTTCCACAGGTATTGTGTGGGTCAGCTCTGCCTTCTGCTGGTTGCATAGGAAAATGCATCCAACTCATGGACCACAGACACACGTTAAGATGAATGTGCCCTCTTCAGGTTCCACATTCACAGAGGGCTACTTTGACTCATGAAGTCTGACAGGGCAGAAAAAGGGGTCACTTCACTAAGCCTTGTAGTGAATTTCTCTCCCACTTCTACTATCCTGTTGACCTGACTGGAGAGGTAGAATCTTTGTTCTTTGTGTCTCTCTTTGTCTGAACTCTTCCAGCTGTCTGTCCATCACTGTTCCCCACAGATGGCAGATCAGTGCTGTGCACCTGGAGAATGAGAGGTACTATCTCTCCACTCTGGAGTTCCTTCGAGGTACTAGGTACTAGGTAGTAGACGCTTTGTGTCTTCTAGACTCATCTCTGAGCCACTTCCCAACAGGATCTGCCTTTGTTCGCTGTAACATATGAGGGAACTTAGGCTCAGTTTAGCTCTATGACTTTCTAGAAATGGCATAGCCTACAAGTTCTGATGCCTGGTTCAGAACTCACCTTGCTTGGCCTCTGAAGCTCTGGTTACATTTTCCTGAAGACTTCAGTGCAGGCTCTGTCCACAATAACCAAAGTCATGAGCAAGGCTCAGATTGGCCTTTCAATCTACAAGGTGAATCAGGCCTCAGCTTCTGAGACTGCCTACCATATCATCCAGAAGCTCTGGCCTTACTCATTTTTGTCCATGGTGCACAGAATCCTGACATGCTTGATCTTGGTTCAGCCAAGCTCCTGAGCAGAACAGCACTCACTTCCCAGTCTTGGCCCTGAGGTTGAAGACCACAAACTCAATACAAACTGCTCTGAAGCCCTCAGCACACGAACTGTAAGGAGAGTGGTGGTGTTGAGGTAGGTTCTTATGGCTCAGATGCCCTGAAGAGGTAAAGAATGGTGGAGGAATTCAAGAGATACTTACCTTCTCCTTCCCTGAGAAGTGAAGGAGCTTACAATGTTCTGAAATTTAATTTTTTTTATTTTATGTACATTGGTGTTTTGACTGTACGTATGTCTGTGTGAAGGTGTTGGATCCCCTGGAACAGGAGTCACAAACAGTTGTGAGCTGCCATTTGTGTGCTGAGAAATGAACCTGGGTCCTCTGGAAAAGCAGTCTCTTAACCACTGAGCCATCTCTCTAGTCCCCTGTTCTGACATTGTAAACACCTCTGACTGAATTGCTCCCAGATAGTGACATCATACTTAGGAACAGTGAGTTGTGTCATCTGGTTAAAACTAATGATTCGTGTGTTCTAGAAATCACAATGTGGATAAGTTAGATGGCCACATTAGTGCTGGGGTATAATTTGAGAAAAAGTATACTTTCTTTTCAAAACATTTTTAACTAAAAAGATCTATTGATAATTCACAAACATGTTTGCCGGAGAGTGAGATGTTACACAGAACCTCACATAAAGCAGAGATTTGGCCCAGTATGACAGTCCTAGACCTCACATTACCCAACTCATAGTGGTATTTCTCATACTCTAAACTTCCAAAGATGACCAACCTCTTGGGTCTTCTCCTCCCATGTTGGTTGTCCCCTCCCAATCTCCTTTGCTTCTTTTATGGTGCTGTTTATTTGTTATTGTTTTGAGGGGTTTTTGTTTTGGTTTGGTTTTTTTGTTTTGTTTTTGTGTGTGTGGTTTGTTGTTGTTCTGGTTTGGTTTTTGGATTTGTCAGCTTGACACAAACTATGGTCATCTGGGAAGAGGGAACCTCAATTGGGAAAATGACTATCTGATTGCCTATAGGGAAGACTTTGGGTATTTTCTTGCCTGGAGGAGGTCCCACCCCATATCGGACAGTGTCACTTCAGTTGAGTCTCTCAATTGAACCCAGAGCTTTCTGGCATGGTACAGCTAGCCACCTTGCTCTGGGGTGTCCCCAGCCTCCATCTTCTGAGTCCTGGAATTGTAGGTGGATGCCATACCCACCCAAAATTAATCTGAGTTCTGAAGACCTGAACTCTAGTCCTTATGATGGCTGCTTGTATAGAAACACTTCAAATGTTGAGCCATCTCCCTAGTCCTTCCCTCTTCTTTTATTATTTGAGAATATCATACATGTAATGCATTTTGATCAAATCTATCCATTGCCCTCCCATTCAATTTCACCTCTATACCCCACCACTATTTTCTTCCAATTCCAAGTGCTCTAAAAAAACAAACAAAGCAAATAAACTACTGAGTCCATTTAATGTTGCTGTATGTACATGGGTATAGGACCATCTGCTGGAACCTCTCATGGGTTGCATCCCTGAAGTAAACTGACTCTTCCTTCTCCCAGCATCACCCATTGCAACAGCTCCTCAGCAGGTGGTCGAACTTCATGACTCCCCTCTCCCACCCATGCTGGAATTTGGAGCCTTTCACTTTCTTACTTTCAGTAAAGTTTTTCCCTTTTCCATTCATAAGCTTCTCTAGCAAATAGGCATTCCCAGATGTTTCATGGGGGTCTTGCTGTTCACAGAGGGTCTTGCAGAACATGTGTCACTTTTCTGTGAAGTGACTATCTCCTAGACTCTAGGGGCTAGAAGCTGCTCTGGATATAGAGCCAGTCATACCCAAGACCTGATACCACTTGTCTCTGGCTGTTGCCTCTCTCTGCAACAGGCCTGGGTCATACTTACACCCCAGTCCTTCCTCATACCCAGGTCACGGGAATGAGGAGCCATATAGACCTGCCCTCAGCCTGCATGAAAGCACATGTCCCAGAATTGACTCCTTTCCCAACACCTTATCCTAGGAAATTGCATAGGTCCCTGCTCCCCCATGTGCTTCAACACAGCTCCTGGGTTTGATGGCTGCAACAGGAATTACTAAGAATCTCTACCTCAAGGGACAGAGAGCAAATATAGTAACTCAGTGATGATATAGGAGGTGGTCGGTGAGAAAATTTTAGTTCATGGGGGTTGAATGGGGTCCCATACAGGTCAGGGTTGGGGAGATCCTGAAAACAGTACCCAGCTTTTCTGGGGGTGGGAGAGTCAGAAGTGCTTGACAGTGAAGCAGCTCACGTTCCTCAGACCAAAAGGAAAAAAAAAAAAGCATAGTGGGGCTGCGGAGATCACTTAGTGATAAGAGCACTTGCTGTCCAAGCATGAGAACATGAGTTCAAATCCTTAGCACTCATCTAAAAAAGCTGTGTGTAGCCATGTGTGAACCTGTAACTCCAGCACAGTGGTGGTGAGGGATGAAGACAAGAGAAACACTAGGGGTTGCTGACCACCAATCTAGCTCCAGGTTTGGTGAGAGACTCTGTCTCAAGGGAATAAGGCAAAATATGATGGAGCAAAACACCTGGTGTCCCAGTGTCCCAGTGTCCCAGTGTCCTCCCTTGGATACACACACCATAAACTGGAAGCA
The DNA here is from genome assembly GCA_907164525.1 of Lophiomys imhausi. Classification (NCBI taxonomy): domain Eukaryota; kingdom Metazoa; phylum Chordata; class Mammalia; order Rodentia; family Muridae; genus Lophiomys; species Lophiomys imhausi. The sequence continues at coordinate 11,687,990 of CAJQZJ010014563.1, read as the reverse complement.
CACAGTCATTGTTCCTTAAGTCTTTATTCATCATACTATCAGGTAATATTAACAAATAATGGCTTTGTTTTGTATGAAATGTTGAGAGAAAAAAAGAGTCTCATTACTCGTAGGGCTAGGGAGAGTATACAATTCTGGATTTTTATTTCTATATAGCTTAAGTTGCTAGAACTCAGCCATCTGAACACCCATCTTTCCCTCTGCAGTGAGGAACTTGGCTCTCAGGCAGCCCAGAATCCTACAGAGAGACACAAGCTTCAATGTCACACACAGCTCCTAGATTTGTTGGCCATTAGGGGTCTCTCTTCTGCTATTTCCTCACCCTGGTGGAAATGGGGAAAGCTGGGGTTTTTGTGGTCTAACCAAGGCATGGATGCAAGGTGTCTACTCCTTGATGACGCTGTCCAGCCTTTCTCCTACCCAGAACCATCACTATGAGCCAGGTCCCTTCCTGAGCCTGTGTCCTCAGGAGCTGGGGAGGCAATCTGCAATGGGGAGGCCCCAACTAAGGAAAAGTTAGGTAGGTGGTATTCATCATGATGGGACACCATAGGAACATGTGGTTCTCAGGACCCTGGTGGACAGATGTACTCTGCAGAGGTTATCTGGTAAAAGCCAGTTCTCATGAGATCTTGGACAACGTGTCCAATGCTTGGAGGCTGGCCTCTGCACCTGGATCACTCACTCCCCAGCAGCATTTTGACTGCACAAGTATGAGGGTGTAGGGTAGGAGAAAGCCTTGAAGGGTACAGGATCCCCTTTCAGAGACTGATTGCCTGTGCTGGAACATGCAACTGCCTCTCTTTTATGAGGAGGGAAGAACATGGGACTGTCTGTGATTACATCCCATGACCATAGAACTCACACACCTGTTTTTGAGTGATGGGGACTAGGACAGTGAAGCTTATCTTCGCTCCAGACTCCAGCCCAGCTGGATAGGCCAAGATACCCCACTTGCCTTATACCCTCTTCCAGAACAAATGAAAACCAAGAGCCACTAGGTTCATCTCCTAATTCCCAGGAAGCCAAGGCCTTAATAACAGGCCACAGCCTCAAATCAATCCACTTGGTCATCACTCTGGTTAACATCTGGTTTGGAATGTACATGTGAGGGCTACAGAGTCAAAACTAAAAGATCCATTCCTTGGGTCTTATACATGTAGCTGTGGAAACCTGTGAGAGCTTCATAGACTCTTTGTGCCTCAGTTTCCCTACATGTTATTGCAGATAATAAAGACACTACCTTATTGTATTGTGATGAAGAAAACACAGTTCAGTCTCTCACACACTGCAAATGCTCAGGAGACATGGACCATATTATATGTGGAAGATGCCTAGTCTCAGAGGGACCTTGAGAAAGTCCTGGCTCAGGAGCTATGGCTACAAATGTGAAGGCGAAGCCAGAGGACTGTGCATCTGGGCACATGCCCAGAATGGAGAAAGAGATGGCCTGGTCAGGTTCACACTATGGGAGGAGGTGAGGGAGGGACTTCATGCCTGACAGGGGTGATTTTTTTTTCCACAAAATCAACATTGCTGTAATGTGAGGGACAGGCAGGGAACACTGATTATCCTTACAAGGAGAGCTGATAACCTAGCACCAGAAAGCCATGTCATTCATAAGATGCTTGCAGATTGCTGGATGGGGGAAATTAGAAGAAGCTGAGTTTACCCTGAGGGTAGGGACAGGTAGGACACTCTGGGAGAGGCTGGGAGACCAGGGAGTTGAAATCCTGAGGAAGAGGTGAGTATGGGACAAAGCCAAATCTACCACCAGCTCTAAAACACAAGCTTCTTGGGGACCTCCCAGGGAAACTCGTTTCTCCCGAAATGGCCATAGCATGCAGTCTTCTGGTAGATAGGCTTTTTCAGGTCCAAGTCCCTGCAGTCAGGATATGCAAAGATTATCTTTAAATGGGAGATGGTAAGCTCTAGAGGTGATTCTAGGAGGGGCTTTCCCTCCTACATCTGCACTCTATCTACGCCCCAGCCATATCCTGTTTAGGTTAAGAAGTGGAGGCTCTGTGGTTGGAGATAGCTGAGCACTAACACACCAGGACCAGGGTATAACTCTACCTGGGTTAACTTTCTCTACTCCACTGGCTTTGCCAAGGCCAATGCTCTCAGTGCCAAGAACCAAAACACAGGGACACCATGAGAGCATGTAGGAATGGACTTGCCTATTGGATTCCTAGTCATCTGGCCTGAGATGTCCCAGCTGCTCAAAGATGGCCTCACCAGGGCTACTATCTGCTGGGCCTCCTTCAGCTGAAAACCAGACACCCTAAGTTGGGGCCATGACACTACACCGAGGGACCAGGCACTTGAGACTCTCCTGTTGTAAGTGACTGAAAAGTCCTTTCTGTTTAGGTGTCCACCCAGGTGTAGGAGTGGAAAGGTCCCAGGCATGATGGAACTCATACCTGACGATAACACCGGGCCGGAGGTCAAAGTTCCTGTTCACCACCTCTAGCAGCTCCCGCTCAGTCTTCTCGGAGGTCCCGTAAGTGAAGATGGAAATAGACAGAGGCTCTGCCACACCAATGGCATAGGACACCTTCAAGAAAGACCTAGCTCAGGGACTGAGGCCCTCCCAGAGACTTTACAGAGCAGAGGCAGCAGGGATCCCAGTTCTGTCAACAAGACCCCTACCTCTCCTGCCTGGAAGCCCTTCTGTCTTCAGGCTTGCTCTCTCCTTCCCTAATTTTCCAGGGCTCCAGCCATAGTAGCCAATGCAATATATACAGAGTTGCAACCAATGACAAAAAAAGAGGGCTTTCCTACTGGCCCAGTATCTCCTTACTCTAGGCTGGGTTGGAGCCTTTGGCAAGGCAGCAAGGTCACAGTAGGTGGGGGCAGCCTACCTGAACGAGCACTCTCCGGCAGAGCCCAGCCTTTACCAGGGACTTGGCCACCCAGCGGGCAGCATAAGCTGCTGAGCGGTCCACTTTGGTGTAGTCCTTTCCAGAGAAGGCACCACCACCATGAGCACCCCAGCCTCCATATGTGTCCACAATAATCTTGCGGCCTGTGACACCTGCATCCCCCTGCAGAGGGAGACAAATGGAAAAAAGATGAGAGCCAGAGACCCTGAATGCCAGATGGGGCAGAAGCCCTCAGAAACAATGCCAAGTCACCTGTGGGCATTCTCAAAGGCCCCTTTTAATCAAGCAGAAACCACAAGTTCTCTTGTCTCTGTCCTGGCAGTGACCACATGTGAAAATCAGGCAACCTGTCAAAGCCTCATTGGAAAGTTCAGGAGACGAGCCAAAGGTCATCTGGAGTTACGCCTTTGCTTTGAGTCCATCGTAAGAAGCCATCCACCTGAGACAGGAATTGTACTGCATGCAATACATACAACCTAGAGCTGTGGTCCTGGCCCAGGCCACGATGTTGCTCATTTCTCAAGTGTGCTCTGTGCAGCAGCAGTTCAGGAAAACACCTTGAAAGGGAGCTAAATTTAACAACATAGGGAGAATCCAGTTACTCTAGTCCTATTTAGAGACCCACACTTCACGCTTACCTGTCTGGACTTTGAGACATCCTTCAAGAAAATGAGAACTCTACCCTTCTTTCTGCCCAATAAATTTGATCATGGAACCTGGTATGGGGGCTCATCCTTGCAATCCCTACCTCCCGGTCCTGTGTGCATACAGGAGAAAGGGGCCACAGCTGCATCTGATTTTATAAAACTCCAACTCTGCTGTCCTGCCAATAATAGCGGGAGATTTCCATACCAGATATCCAGCAGGTATTGCCTGGGAAAGCCAGCCATGAGCAAGCACTACAGAGATGAGTGAATGCCTGACCATGTAAGGAGAGGCAATGGTGGCTGTGGGCAGGCATGATGACATTTGGAAAGGCTGGGTGGGAGGGCTTGACAGCACTAAGTGGGAGACCCTATGGACATGTCTTCCTTTTCACCCACTGACAGATATACAGATTGTCTTCAGTGTAGGTCAGAGTTCACTGAACAAATTTAGTTCATGGGCAAACACTGCTGAGTATATATATTGATACATAAACATATACTGATCAGAACCATATCTTGTACTCTGAGAAGCAATCTAGTCACCAAGACCCAGCAACAGGACCTTATCCAGAGACAAACACGTACCTGGGGACCTCCAATAACGAACCGCCCACTTGGCTGCAGGTGGTAGATGGTATCTTCATCCAAGTACTTGGCTGGCACAACAGCTTTGATCACCTGCTCCTTTAAGGCCTCTCTCATGGCCTCCAGTGTTATGTCTTCATTGTGTTGCACAGAGATGACAATGGTGTGGATACGTACAGGGATGACAGCACCATTATCCTGCACATACTGAACTGTTACCTGTCCATCAAGGGAGGTACTGTGAGGCCCAGGCCTGAGCTGAGGGTACATGGTTGCCAGACACAGATCCCCAGGAGGCAGAATGAGTTCCCAAGGGGCCAAGAAAGTCCCCTTGTCCTTAAAGGCTCTTTGGAAAGTTAATATGACACATTCTTACATTTGTTAATTTGCTAAGTACTGTGGATGACACCATAAGGCACACAATATGTGGCACTATCTTTCAACTGTGATAACCAGGCACCTCTCCTTCTATCCCAGAGACTGTTAGTATCAATGACCCTCTCTGCCCAAAACCCCCTTGCCACTTCCCATGGACTTCTCCACTTCTATGAATAAACACAGGAATTCACAGGCCATCCATCATTAACAGAGATAAGGGTACCTTGGTCCTAGAATGTGAAGGACCAAGAAGGGTCTTTAGCCAAGGCTCTATTTGTTGACATATAGAGCCCCTGAGACACAGAGAAGGAGCTTGGCAAGTGACCCTCCATTCTCAGTGAATGATTGTGGAAGTGCATTGGGACCAGCAGACTTTGCCAGCTGTAGGGACAAGGTAAAAGAGACTCTAGTCGGGATAGTTAAGTTAGATGGGCAGAGAGCTCTGAATCGCCATTGTCTTGGTACTTTGCTAAAAGGAGGTAAAGTGGAGTGCACTTGGGTTGGGGTCAGGATCCTGCTTACAAAGTCCTGGAGACACCTCAAACATTCACCTCTGCCATGTCCAGTTCAGTTCCCATCCTGTATATTACCAATTAAGATCTAAGCTATCACAGAGAGGGAGGTGTTATGGCCCCCCACTTTACAAATGACATAAACTAACAAATCAAAACTTGTCTGACATCATGCAGCCAGTTTGTGAAAAGATACGAGCCAGACCTTGCTCAGGCTGAAACAAAACTTGTCACTCCCACTGTAGCACAGACAAAACTCTCTAGACTTGGTACTGTAATGACATGTCACTGGGCACAGACACCTGATATGTCAGGTGTCAAGGAAAAACAGGTAGATCCTCCTGGGTTTACAGATTAGGAGGATTGGTGGTGGGCAGCAGATGAGAATGGCCAAGAAAGCAGTGATTGGGCAAACAAACTTTGCTTGCTAGAAGCCATGCCAAAGATTGTTAGTGATTATTGCCCATTCTATAGACAACAAATCTTACATTCCAGAATGCAAACACGTTGGTCAAGATCACTCATAAGAGCTGAAGTCTGACTCAGAGATTTATAGCCAAGGCTCTGTCTAGCAGAAAATTGCTACTTAAGGCCATGAACCATGAACTGGGCTACCGGATCTATGCTGCCTAAGACAATATATGCCTATAAGAGCACTATCTGCAGATCTTAGGGGCATGAGATGCTTGCAGTGGTGTGCCCATGCCAAAAACCTAGGTAGGGGTCTGGCTGGCTGACCAGGTGGCATAGAATAGTTTTCTATCCTAGGGCCCAGTTAGGATCCTGCAGCAAGCAGTGCCTTGCTCGGGCTGTGCTGAAATAAGGTCTCAGCCTGCCCAAGATGCCTTAGACAGTCATCCAAAGTCACCCATCACTTTTCAGTCTTTCAGCGAAGATCTAGATAGCCAATGGGGTATCTATCAGACTTCTGCTCTGTGTCCTGATGGTCTAAAAAGACCAACAGAGAGACATCCAGATGAAGAGAGAGAAAAAGCCCTGGCCACCTACCATCTGACCCTAGTGAGACAGGCAGGTGCACAATCATTAAGGACTAACCCTTAAATCCTGCACTGTCCACACCTGAAAATTATCCACACACAGGACTCCACAAGGGGGAGCTAGAGTGAAGGATAGGGACTCTGGAGGGAGGAGATCCTTGTCAGGCTCTAAGATCAGAGTTATCTCGGGTAGCTTTTGGAGAAGGCTCGGACTTGAGGCAATATCCCCGACCTGGATGTTTTCCACTGAGTCCTGATGTCTCTGTATCTACTGGGCAAATACCATGCTGCATCTTTGCAGAACTCCTGGAATGGGTTCGCAGAGCAGAGGGACTGAGCTCTGCTCTTAATCTCGTCATGTCAGCAGATATGGGGAAAAATACACTATGGAAAACAGATCTCTGACCTGGTACAAAAATAGCTACTGAACTGGCACTGCTGAATCTCATTATCAGCAACAGCAATTTGTTCAGGTGGAAAGACTCATCCTGGTCACAGTCAACACAGGTGACAATGGAAATCCTTTACAAAGAGGCTGCATAGAGGAGGAGGCCAGCTACTCTCCTGGCACAGTGCTTTCTGCAAGACTGCAGACCAAGGAGAGCGCTGGGCTCATGCCCCTCCATGACAGGCATATCTATTGGCAGCTAATGGGGACTCAATGCATTCTCTCATGAAGCAGAGTCCTATTAGACTCCATTCCCTCTTTCAGTGCTTCTGAGACTTGAAAACCTCTTTCTTACATAGAGAAACAAACAGGGCCTTTCCTATTGCAGTTACGGTAGCTCAAAGCATTCCCTCTGTTCCTCTCTTGCCAGAGAGAAAGACAAGTTCAGGAGGACTGTTGTCTTCTTCCCACCCTGCTCTGGAGTTGTCTCTTCTATAGAGCTCCACATTTCTAGGCCCTTTCTTTTGGTACCACTACAGTGTACATGTTAGCTCCCCTGTCCCATAATTTCCAACAATATCTCAAAGACACTGGTGGCCACACTTTCACCTTGAAAGTCATATGAATAGCACCCGAAGCCCCAAGAAATCATTCTATTGAGGCCGTGAGCACACTTACTTCCTTAGGTGGAGCCAATGTGAAACATTTGCCCAGAGAGCAGGATGTATCTGGGTAGCTGGAATAACTGGACACAGCTACATGTACCACACTGGGCTATAAAGCATGTATACCAATTACAAGTGCAGGAGAGAGGGAAAATCAGTCTGGTGGGGGCCATAACTGGCACTCACAGAGATATGCTGTCCCCAGAGAAGAAACTCAAATAAAATAAAGGATGGAGTACAGGTGATGCCAATGAATTGGAAATGCCAACCAAGAAAGGGTCAGGCAAAGGAAAGTTATGGTAGAATACCATAAACGTCTGCATGCTGGAATGACAAATGGATTCTGCTCTCCCCTCACAGGAAGCAGAAACTTACAGAGAATTCTTAAGAGACAGTGAAGATGAGGAAAAACTAACTGCACTTCTCAAGCAAGGGGAAATTTTGTGGGTCAGAGAGTACTGTTTCCGGCTTAGATGAAATGGGGACCAGTCCAGAACAGGCTGGGCTGCAGTGAGAGGGATGCTTATCTGAGGAAACATGGGACACCAGTATCATGGAGACAGATGGCACCAAACAGGACTGGGGAACATGTTGTGTTCCACCCAGTCCTCAGATGAGTAAAAGGTGAAGTGACAGTGGGCAGCATGTGGTAGGCTTTCAGCACATGAGCTTGAAAAGTGAGTAAGGAATGGGGCTTCTGATTTGGAGGGACCATGGTTGGAAGATTTAGAAGCCAAGTGTGTGAAGAGATGGAGAGAACATGTGGGGAAAGATGTACCAAGACCTGGGACATCACACTTTGGAACCTGGAAAAGGAGCCATGGCAGGCAGCCATTGGCCAAAGGCCATCAGAAGACTGAAGAATGATAGGAGGTGTACATGTGTGCTAATGTTTGCATCATCACTGTCCTTCAAATAGAAATGGATTTCAACATGATGAGGAGGCAGGAGGTCAGGGCCCACAAGAGTGGACCTGGACACGTCAGGGGTAAAGCCTTTCCTAAGAAATAAAGACAAAGAAAGGTGCCCCATAGAGACAGCCTGCTCACGGTGGGAAAAACTGTATGCACATAAAGGCAAGTGTGAAACCAGTGAAGAAGTGAAAGTCTGTGGAAGGAACTGAAGAACCATCAAAAAACTAACTAGACATGATGGCCAGCTGCCTCCTAAATATTTGGACTTATGTCCTCAAATTGCTGATTGTTAACCCTGGTTGGAGAAGATCCTGTCTATGGTAGGTGATGGCAATGCAGAGACTCATGAAGAGTCAAAGTACCTATCCCTAAACGGAATGTCTCTATCGCCCCCTTGAATGTTCAGGCAACATGGTGGAAGAGAGGGTGGAACAAAGAGCCAAAAGATTGGAAAGAGTGCCATGGAATGTTGTTTTCTGGATAAGACATGGCATTGCACCCATACATCCACAGGAGCTTTGGCTATCTGCATGAGATATGCACAAGGCTGGGCCCACCAACATTTCATTATGGATAGGAAACAGGCTCATAACATCCTACTCTCCCTGAGGAGCTACAGGTTATAAATGGTAAGTTACCTTCATTCAAGTAAGGAACCCCCTACCCATGCTCATGCAAGCAATTGTAATTAAATCCAGTGGGTTATACACAAATAAAGACATAAAAGTGGGAGGGAGGACTTGTTGGAAAAAAGAAGGGCTTAATGGAAGTGAGAGGGTGATAAGAGAGGATAAAAGGGCATATAATCAAGTGCATGCTGTGTGTGTGTGTGTGTGTGTGTGTGTGTGTGTGTGTATGTGTGTGTTGTGAAACTATAATAGAATGAATTAAACATAAGATAAATATAGATATTTTTAAAGCATTATGGCAAATGACAATAAATATGTATTAAGTGAGGAAAATGTGGCCAGAACCAAAATGATTTGTTGTACTTGAAGTTCCTATAGGGAGGTCTTCAGGAGGTGATGGATGTAGCTCACCTGAGTTTTAGAATCGGGTCTCAGCCAGGGAAGGACACCAGAGCGCCTCAGATCTGCCATCTGGGTGTTGAGTTTGTGAGCAAGAATAATAGTAAGGGGCATGCATTCTTCTGTCTCATCAGTGGCATAGCCGAACATCAGACCCTGGAGTAGGACATGTGCCTTAGAGCTCAGGGCAGCAACATTCTCCAAACCTCATATTTTGTTTGGGGCTTCAACACGTATGGGGTACCCCCCCCCCAGAGAACACTTTACATTGGGCATTTTTGAAGGGGAAGACATTGAGACATTGTCTCTGACCACCCCCCCCAACCCCCAACACTGTGGAAGGAGGAGACAAGCCTCTATCTATCATCAACAAACAGCCTTCTATTATACAGCCTGACATTGCTGCCAGGTAGCAGTGTTCAACTGACTGCAGGTGTGATCTTCCCCAGACCTCTAGAGTGATAAGACCACCAAATGGTGTGAGTACCCCAACTGGATTCTCTTCACAGCTCATAGTTCAGACCAAACAGACCACACTGGTCCACCCCTCCCAGTTGACATGCCTGATCTCCTGCACCAACATCCTCCTCATTTCTGTCGAGATGGACACATTGGGCAATATCTGGGGACTGTTGCTCCAGAGCCACCAGCACATTGCAGGTCTTGAAGTCGAAGCCTGGGCAGAAGCAAGCCGAGTGGGGACATGTGTCAAGACAGGACTATAAGTTTCTCGGTGGACTTCTCAGTCACTGATGTGGCATTTAGTGCTAGGGGAGGTAGCCTCTGGTTCACAGCTGAGGCCCAGGATGTTGGAAGACCTCATATTTGCCTCCATGGTCATGTAGAACTCTTTTAAAAGAGAAGATTCTCCATGATATATTTTACTGTTTTCATTTACAACCTTGTTTTAAAAAGTATATCCTACACAGAAATGTTACAATACACAACAACAACACAAACCAGACAGAACCAAGGACACTCTGACTGATGAGTAAGTGAGGAACATATGGCCTTGTTCCCTTAGGTATCCAAAGGAACCCTCCAGAACCCCATTTGATAATCACACCACTAACAGGGAATGGTTATGCCTGCTTGTAATCCCAGCACTTCTGTTTTTTTTTGGGGGGGGGGTTGTTTTTGTTTTTTGAGACAGGTGTAGCCCTGACTGTCCTGGACTCACTTGTAGACCAGGCTGGCCTCGAACTCACAGAGATCTGCCTGCCTCTGCCTCCCAAGTGCTGGGATTAAAGGCATGTGCCACCACTCCCGGCTATCCCAGCACTTCTGAAGTGAAGGCAGGAGGCCATCTTTGGCTGCCTAGGGAGTTTTAGGCCAGCCTGGGCTTTATTAAAACCTGTCTGAAGAGAGGAAAGGAGGGGGAAAAGGGAATGGTATGATGGAGGGATGGAGGGAGGGATGAGTGGAAGAAGAGAGAGAATATCACTGCAGTGATTGAAAATCAAGGGTCCTTCCAATGTTGTGATTTAGAAGCACAACTATATGTGTATATATGTATATATTTTGAATATTTTTATCATTTACACACATCCTGAATAATAAGCACCATGCATGTGAATCATCTAGAAAAACTCCTAGAGCTGGGGTCCTATGACAAAGCAATTATTCTGGGGCTGGGGCACCCTCTGCAAAGCTGCAGTATAGAACTGAGAACCCACTTCTGGCATGCTGGGTACTAGCTCAAGAAAGTCTCACTAGCAGCAGCCCCTGTCAGGGAGCCAGAATGCCTTTAGACAACAAACTCAGGTCTAGCCTTAAGCATTATGTACTTTTCCACCTCCCCTAGGTATCTCTGGATAGAATGTTCCTTCTCTGGCTCCTCCCCATGCACCCAAACTTGACTAGCTCCCAGTTAGTGTCCTTGGACATTTACTCATGCAATTCTACTCCCTTATTGCATAAGATGAAAACAGATTCACATAGATCACCTCACAGTTGGTCATCTGAAGCCAAGCAGTCTCTCTACCCCAAACATGTAGTCATCTTTGCTATTTGCTTCCCCCTCACCCCTACCATTCCCAAGGAATGTTTTTGGTGTAGAAATAAATGGATAATCCTTAGAAAGGTGCCAAAGGACTCTGTTCTGTGTATTTAGACTTTTCCATTTCACCTAATCATTGAGTCTAAATAATACATCTTCCCAGTGCTAACTGAATTCAATTTAGCCAGAGCTGGGCTCTGTCACTCAGCCCTTTCTAAAGAACATTGCCTCATGGGAAGTTTCTTGCTAGCTGAGGCAAGGTGTGGTATTGAATAAGGTATGAATGTCTATAAATAAACTGACTTCTTGGAGTATAATGGGGAAATGCTATACATGGTAACATCTCAAAATACTGTTCTACGAGAGGATGAGTTTCTTCTATGAAGCCCACACATCTTAAGTGGGAAAATTAACTTGCATGCACTGTTTCTCTTCCCAGCCATTCTAAAACACTCCCACACCCCAAGAAGTGATCTTTCTCATGACTGCTTAGGGTCAACACATCTCTCACAGTGACTCTGGAAATTGAATGAGGGCCAATGGAGACTCAATGGGAATATTTTTTTAATAAATAAATCTAAAAACAATAAAATTGAAATTATATGAATATCTACTGCTAGAGGCTATAGTAGAATCCTAAAGAAATCAGGGCCGAATTCTATCCAGGAAGCTGATGTGTGCTCAAAGAGCACTGGAAGGTCCAACAAAATGTCTTTGCAAATAGGTGCCCATGCCTTGGGTCTTCTGATGCACCTCTAGGCTTGGCTCTTTTCCTGGTCTTCCCAGACATAAGCAGTGGCATCTGCTGGAAACCCCTCAGTTCTACTTGCATTACCTGGTGCTTCCTGGTCCCCTCACTTCCTTGGTTGGCCTAAACCTCTTCCCTGGGTCTCAGCTCCTTCACCACCTGGCATGGTTGCTAACCTAGGCTTCCCCGTCTCCTTCCACCTGTGATTTTTGCCCAGGTACTTGAAAATGAGACCTCACTCTCTGAGTATATAGTGAAATGCAGTGTAGCTCAATGGAAAGTACGGGAGCACCCATCCCAGTGTTGTCTCACTGTGTTTATATGTTAAGCCAGAATATCCTCATTTGCATAAGAAACACACATCATTTCTGAAATGGCATCAGATGACATATATAGACACTAGCATCTGTGCTTTTCATAGAGCATTTTGTCAGTAGAGGGTAGTCCCCTTTATTAGGGGCTTCATTCAAAGCTTCTGCCAACATCAGGAAGGCAGGACCTTACATGAGACTTGTCAATAGTGGGCTGGTACATGCTGGCCCCACCAGCTGCAGTACTCCACAGAAGATGGCCAGTCCTTGGTCTAGGGCTGTTTGCCCTCCTAACAGGATTTGTATTTCTATAAAGCTGAAGGATCAGATTTCACTCCATATGGGAAATGGATATACTCAGTAGAGACCTACAGACCAACCAAGCCCATCCTCACCCTTTGCAGAGTCGTCATAGCCAATGTACTTGATGGTGTCTCTCACCACCCGCTGGTAGTCAACCATGGCCATTGAGGTAATCTCCCCACACAGCAGAACCATACCTGTCTTGCACACTGTCTCTGTAAGGGAAGAAGGGTAGGTAACAGTCATGGACAGCAGACAGAAGCTCGAGTGTCTTGACCTCTCAAGATGGAGATGAAAAGACTCATTAGGGGCTTCATGAGGAATAGTCTCTAAGAAAAAATAACCGTGCCATCAAAAAGAGCAACTCCAGCACTAACCACTGAGCTCCTTCAAGTGCTACCAGAAGAATGAAGCTTTGGAAAGAATGAGTTGTATTTGAGTTTTGTGCAAAGTACTTACTGCTTCTGTTATCTTTGACAACCTATTTAACCTGTCTCCAGTAATGTAGCTTTCATAATCAACATGAATGTGGCACATCCTCTCCCAACATGCACAACACACACACACACACACACACACACACACACACACCCCATGATGCCAGAACAAGTAGGATCTTGATCCAAGGATCAAGACAGACCAGCTTTCTCAAAAGGAATTTTTCTTTAAAAACTGGAATTGCATAAATATCTACTGCCAGAGGCTCTCATGGAATCTTTAAGAATGCGAGTAAGAACCCTAGCTAAGAAGCTAGTGTGGATAAACGGGTCCACAGTCTTCCAGAAAGTGACACTGTTTGTTTCAAAGCTATCAGGGTGAGATCTTCCCTCAGAGGAGCATGAGGACCTGACATGCATGACATGGCTGAGATGCCTCTAGATAAGGAAGGAAGAAAGTCTATGCAGAGGACATCACACAGTACAGACACTGACAGTGGATGCTTGTCTCCACACTGGAACCTCCTGCACCATAAGCTATGTCAAAGGTCTTGGTGCAACCACCACTGTGTCCGCATTAGTAAGGTTAGAAGTTGGACCTGGACCTCCCAGACTCTGGGGTCAAGCACTATGTTGTGTGCCAAGGCCTTCTATCAGGCAAAGATTTGATGCTGAAGAACTTATCCCACAAACAACAGTAAAGTTATTTTGCCTACATGGATTTCTGGGAAGCATTGGAGGGCATGGGTGTGGACACGGGCTTCAGAGCTTTATTCAGCACTGATGACTTTCTGGAAAGCTGTTGGTTTGGTTATGAACAGTTAATGCAACTACTGCTCTTTGTTGCTGGTAAATGGGATGCATAAATTATTTTAACATCTGAAGTGTACCACAAACTAGGGAAGAAAATCAGAGTGGCCAGACATGCATAGCCATCAAGTGAGTCTCTAGATAGCCTCAAACATTTTGGACTCTTCACTTCCTCTGAAGGATTCACCTAAGAATTTAGAAAGGACCCCTCACTCCCAATGAAACCTGTCCCAAGGAGGCCATGTTCCCACCCAGCCCTCTGTTTGTTATGGTGACGACATCCAATGTAAAATTCTTCTATAAGAATCTATTTTGAGGTTAGAAACATTTTTCTTCTCTGATACAACATAGGAAGATCACTTAAAGAGAAAATCTCCTGCGGACAGGAGGGCAATGACTTTGGACTTGATTATGACTCTTATGCCCACCATGAACTTCTCTGTCCAACATAGTCAGGTCTCCAGCAAAAAGGGAACTTGTCTCTTACCACAGGCCACCTTGGCATTGGGGTCTTGCTTGAGGTGGGCATCCAGCACCGCATCACTAATCTGGTCACAGATCTTATCTGGATAGGAACAAAGAATAAGCGGACAAGTTACATGATTGATTGTTAAGCATGGCAAACTTAAATTCCAAAATATTAGACATCTTAATCAGTCAGCCTACTAAATCTACCTATCAAAGATAAGAAGAATATTCTCTCAGATGAATCTTTTGTATATTTTGAAGTTTTTACTTATTCTTTGACAGTTTCATGTATATATGTGTATATATATATAATATATTTTGATCATACTCAATTACCATTACCCTCTCTTATTCCCCTCCATTCCCTTTGAGCCTTTTCTTTAGGACCTCCCCCCATTTTGTTGTTTTGTTTTGGTGAACCTCTAAGTCTGACTGGGGTTCCCTGCATGAGTATGAGTGTGGTGTTATTTGCCGAAGCATGACAGATTTCCCAGTGGCCACATTGTACCATAGAAGGAAGATGACTTTCCCTCCATTAGTAGCCATTCAAGGCCAATACAATAACCCTTTGACTAGATGTGAGACCTCATGGGCCCCTAGAAACAAAAAAATATTTTGAATTCTTAATTTCTTCTAATTCCTACCTTATTTTGGATGGCATGCATTACACAAAGTCATAGAATTCCTTAAAAGGAGACTACATTTCAAATCCAACACTTGTAAAAGTCTAAGCAGTTCACAGTCACATTATAATAAAAAGTGGTTTCTTTCCCCAAACCTCTTCCCTAGTTCTAACATCTAGAAAAGTTATAGCTATAGTTTAAAATCCTTCATAACATCAGTAAGATTAGGTACTAAGTGGTAAGACCAGACAAATGCCATATTGAAGGCTTCATAGATACAATCTATCAGATGCAAGCACAGGCCCAGGTACATGGCAACACCCATGAGAACTCCATGAGGGAACCCATAGGCACCACTGTTGTTGGACAGAACACTACCATAAGCAGCTCTCAGATCCTCCCTCTGGTCACTCATCCTCTTGCAAGTCAGATATCCTGAGAACTGGGCTAAGATGGGACTGACAAAGATCCAGCAAGAGCCAGGAACTGACAATACTTTGCTGTTTGCCTTAAAGGACTCACATAGTCTAACATGTAGATCACCAAGTGACATTCTTCACAAATTCCCTCCAGCTGTGCAGTTAAAGTGTATCTACTAAAAAGTAATGCACACAAATAGGACGGCTATTTTCAGCACTTGGGAGGCAGAGACAGGTGAATCTCTGTGATTTCGAGGCCAGTCTGGTCTACAAAGTGAGTCTAGGACAGCCAGGGCTATTATACAGAGAAACTCTGTCTCTAAAAACAGAGAGAGAGAGAGAGAGAGAGAGAGAGAGAGAGAGAAGAGACTCCTATTTAACAAATATTGCCTCTCACTTAATGTTCAAAATGTCCAGAGAGTCTGCTCTAAGAGTGGGGTTTTTTAAGATTTATTTTTAATTGTGTATGTTCATGTGTGTAATCTGTGTGGGAGAATGTGCACATGTGGGTACAGATGCCCATGGAATCTAGAAGAGGATGTTGGTCCTACCAAGCAGGAGTGGATTCTGGGAACCAAACCCCAGACTTCTGCAAAAACAGTAATTGCTCTTATCATTGAGCATCTCTCCAGCTCAGAAGATTATTTTTGAGAATTCAGATCTTGCGTCAAGGAGTTTAGGTCTCAAAAGTAGATACTAAGATATTGATTAATTTGCCATTGGAGATAAACTTTCTAATTTGAAATAGATGGCGGAGTTTTTCTATCTATCCCCCTGCCAGTGGTAGATGCTGGTTTTAAATCCAGTTAGGTGTGAGTCCCTAGCCTCTGCCACCCCATCAGTAAAGGCCTCCTGACAACCTGATACAAATTACATGGTGCCCAATGTTGACCTGTCAGAATGTCTAGAAGCTATTCATAGGTTAAATGTAGACAGACATGAGAAATCCCATCTGTTTAAAGGGTCCAGCTCACACAGCTACCACTAAGTAGGGAAATGCAAGTTAGGGAAAAGTTAGAGTCTGGTAAGGTTATCAAGATAGCTGCTTGATAGTTCCTAAATCCAAGGGATCGGCCTCTCTTTCCTCCCTCCCCCTCCCATCTGGGAGTTTTGAGAAAGGATCACACAATGAAACTTGTCTTGAATTTGCTATACAGCCAAGGATAATCTTGATATCTTAACCCCCTATCTCCACCTTCCAAGTACTGGGATTACAGTTCAATTTTTTCCCCCATAGGTGAATCCATTAAATCTAGGGTCTTGCATATGCTAGGCAAGCTCTATACTACTGAGCCATGTCTATCCCTGGAAGGGATTCTTCCTTTGAAGTCTGTTCAGGCTTTCAAGGTTTCTGTCACTCTGTAGGGTTTAGACAGTCATTTTATCTTTCTAATCTGGGAGAATTGAACCATGGGATGGTAAACAGGTCACCAAGTCTTAGAGGAAACCAACTAACATGGACACTTAATTTACAGTGGAAAATGAATGGTAAATGAAACAAATTGATAGGCTACCATTAAGGAAGCAGAAACAGTCAGTGGATTGGCAGATGTTTTTGTGCTTTGCCCACTAAATATGTTGCTGTTACTGTACAATGGGCTACACTTAAGACAAGTAGCCACTGGGAAGAACTCACACTGGGCATAGTACATTCTTCTAATATATGGATGACTTCAGAAACTATGGAGCTGCCCAGTGTGTGTCAGTTACCAGGGATATACTTATGATTGTAAATATATCTGCAAATCTGTCAAGGAAACATGATGAGAATGGCTATTTACATCAAATAAAGCCTCACATTAAGTAATTTGACCTGAGATTTTCAACAGCTGTACCATTGACATTTTGGGCCAAATAATTCTTGGTTTGGGGGCCCTCTTATGCATTGTGGGATATTTAGCTCCATGTCTGGTCTCTACCCAACAGACTCCAGGAGCATCTTGCTTCCAAGTCCTAGAATGTAACAATCAACAAATGT
This sequence comes from Lophiomys imhausi, assembly GCA_907164525.1. Lineage (NCBI taxonomy): Eukaryota > Metazoa > Chordata > Mammalia > Rodentia > Muridae > Lophiomys > Lophiomys imhausi. The sequence continues at coordinate 11,670,894 of CAJQZJ010014563.1, read as the reverse complement.
TCCTAGACATAACAAAATGCTTCTGAAAGAAGAGGACCAGAATTGTCTTCAGTTGAGAACCATGGGATAAGACACACAGGTGTAGTGTATCAAAAAGTCCAACTTTGACGGTATGAAGCTAAATCTCTTGCAGAAAGAAGGAAGATGGAAAAATTAGACTTGGTGACAAGTCAACACACACTGTAAACACTGAAAATGAATATGAATAAGTGCCTAAGTCCTCAATCAGTGTGCCTAACCTAAGTTCTCCTAGAATAGTGGATCTCAATGTGGCATTCTCATATCACAGAAGCAGCACCTCCTCAGAGCTGTTACACATTAGAATTCTTAAGCATCTATCTACCAAGACCTACCAAATTGGACACTGTGGGAGTGAGTAAATACAGCCCTTGGCTTCATCAAACCTTGTGGGGTGATGTCTCTGTAATCCAAGGCTTGACAACCTCTGTCCTACAATCAGAAATTCTTACTATCTACTTACTCATGGTCCTGTCACAGAGAATTGTCGCTAGCTTCCCATCGAAACCTGTCCCCCTTTCAGGGACCAAAACAATGCTTGAATGGTCATCTGTAGCAGTGGTTCTCAACCTTCCTAATGCTGCGATCTTTTAATACAGTTCCCATGTTGTAGTGATCCCCAACCACAAAATTATTTCCAGTACTACTTCATAACTGTAATTTTGCTATGATTAGGAACTGCAATGTAAATATCTGTGTTTTCTGATGATTTTAGGTGACCCTATGACAGGGACGTTGGAGACCCAGAGGGGTTGCAACCCACAGGTTGAGAACTACTGCTTTTTAGGACATTCATCCTTGTGTCAGAAAGCATCTCCGAGATCCTTACCATCTAGAGCACTGTCTCAACATCCATTAGAATGCAGGGCTATTCTTTTTCATCTCTGCATGGTTTATGTGCAAAATTGGACCCTGCTTGAGGACCATTCTTTAATAGGTCACTGGTAATAGATGAAAGCTTTACTCAAAATATATTATTCAATTTAGCTCTGTTAACACACAGTGTATAGCAACTAGCCCCTTGCTGCTGAGATGCTGAGTAGCATCATAGACCTAGGCTTCAAGATGGGTGACAGTTTTACAACCAGCTCGCTCTGCAGTCTCCACAGCAACTGGTGAACCTTGTGTTTAGAAGTGACTCTCTGGGCACAGGCTGGGGATGGCAGGCTTGCCTATGAGTTCAGGACAACCTACTTACCTGGATGCCCCTCTCCTACAGATTCTGATGTGAACATGAAGGCTCCTTCTTCACTGAGAGAATGATCACACAGGCCATCCACAGGTCCATTCATTTTGTCACACTTTTTCGGCTTCCCTTCTCCAAGGTGACAACTTCAGTGCTGAAACTTCGCCTGTAGTTTCTCTCTATCTGTCTTTTTTCCTCCCCCTACAAAGACCTAGCAGGCTGGTCTTTGGCAGAGACACGGATATGATTTCTGCCTAAATGCCTATGAGCATGTGAGAACAGGGTAAGGATGAGCAAAGAGGGAGAGAGTGGATGGAATACAGATGTTTCACTCCCTTCGGCTGGTCACTGCTTGCTCCCAGGTGACTCCTATATATGGAAAAGTGAAAGTGCCTGAATAATCATGTAAGGACATTGGAGGAGTCCATTTCCTGGGAGGGGAGTCTTTTTTACCTTGAGGAATTTCAGCCTTCAACTCTGATGTCTCAAATGGGAAGCCTATGGTCCACAAGAGGCGAAGAAGACTGTGTAGGCTCTTGGACCGGAAGTGCCTCTCGGACTTCCTTCAGCTGCCTAGCTGATCTCTCAGTGACTCCATGGTTAACATCACACTCTGGAAAGTTGGGAGCCTGGAGTTACTCACAGAGACACACAAGCAGCCAGAAACTCTCCCAGAAATTTGGTATGGGCTAAGGTTGCAACACTGGCCGGCTCCACTGTGATTCCCTCCACCCCTACACCTGATCTGGATTGGGCTCACCCTCTCTGTCTCCTCAGGGCAGAACAGGAGCCAAGAGAGTGCACCTGTACTCTGAACCAGCTGTAGCATTACACAACAGATTCCATTTAGTTAGAGGAAAAGCTGTAGTGCCCTCATTATTTTTTCTGCCACAAGAAATCACCGAAACCATTAGTATCTCTAAGAGACCTACAAACAAATTAACAAGCGAGGTGTTTGGTAGTGGTGGTGGAGGGTGATCTGGGAAACAAAGACCATTAGTTTTTTTTATTTTGTTTTGTTTTGGTTTGGTTTTTTTTAATGAATCTTTTGAGAAACAGATCCATTATATGCAAATTGGTATCCAGGTTTAGTATCTCCCAACATGTGGTGTCCAGGTATTCAGTTTTGTGCCTCTCATAAACACCCTGTTCCTATAATTTCCTCATTTGTTTTGCTTTGCCCAAGAAAAGGAGTAAGCAGAATCCAATCATATCCTTAATTAGTTTGTGTCTGTCCCCAGCTTTTCTCCCACTCTCAGACCTACAGTCTTTGAAAAACAGGGAGTTGAGATCACAGAGGAGAATGGTGAGAAACCAGTTCCTTCTAGAATGCAATAAGAAGTAACCAGCCAAAAGTTTGTGCATACAAGTTGAACTGTAGGAATCTTGAATCAGGAGTAGGTGATGTTCCAAAAAAAATAATAATAATCTCAGTGAAAAAACCTCCTCTGCACTTACACAGGCACTTAAAACATTTTTTTTTCGGCACAAATTCTAGTGCTCCAAACCTTGAGGTTAGTTAACACGTTTGCTCTAGGGAATTAAAACTATATGAAGTTGACATGGAATGCTCAAAGGCAGCTTGTGAATGCACAGCTGTCAAATCACTCAACAAAGAGTGAGCTAGCTTGCACATGACTGCTAAAAGGTGGGAGTGAAAAGAGCCACTGGGAAAGGACAGAAAAATGAAGAATCAGATTGGCATTTTAGATCAAATGGCCTTTTCAATGCCAGCACACAAGAGCTTTCCTGTTTGTCCTGAAAATATTTCAACATCATTGGCTCTTTGTAAATTTCTTTTGGGTACACTAGTTTCAAGCCTAGAAACAGTACAAGCTAATGTTTAATTTGAACTGTAGACCTAGATTACCCTAGAAGGTAGAGCTGTAGCAACTACATTATAAATTTCTTTTGAAAGACTTGATGTCTAAATATCAAGAAATAATCAAAATTAGATAAAGCAAAAAGACAGAAAACAACTCTCTTTTGAATTCCAAAATGAGTCTACGGCCATACCACCCTGAACGCGCCTGATCTTGTCTGAATTCCAAAATGAGTAATAATACCATGGGGAAGAGGGTACCAGTTAGAAGATGACCTTTGTAGAGAAGTAGGGCTTTCAGAAATGTGCACAGGAGGTTTCTGAAGCCTGTCCACCAATCCAAAGTGAGGGAATATCTTGAAGGCAACTGATTCAGCCTAGTTCATGTGTGAGCTTCATACACCTAAATACAAGGATGGCTTATGGTCTTTCATAAAATAAATGGTAAGAAATCAGAGTGTGGCAGTTGGAAGTGCAAGAAGTTCAGGACTGGAGCCTCATTTGTTCTCTAACCCACTACACAGCACAGAGAAGGCCACCAGAGCTTTTCAACAGGTAAAATTATTACCTGCCTTATACAATTATTGTGAGAATGAGATTAGACAATTCAGGCATGATGAGTCTTTAATATACTTCTAGAAAGCAATACAAAGTTATAAATATTAACTAATATGACTAAACAGGCTATGCATCTATGCATAGTGTTCTTCTGAACAAATATAGAACATTGTATATGTGCATATGTTTATCCACATACATGTATTTGCATTTTGATCTTTTCCCATATCATATATATATATAGCCCACTGTTCATATTTGATATACAGATATTTATCCCACAAAATATATACTATATATTATTCAGTTGTTCATTCCCTGCTGGTTAAATTTTTTTTACTTTTCCAATTATGTTAACATCACAATAATGCTGTCATAAATATAGTAATCGTAAGCATATTTTGGTAAAATAGAAAATGGAAATATGTTTGGCCATTTACACCTATAAATTGGAACATACAGAAGGCTGAGGCAAGAGGATTGTCGGTTGGAGGTCAGTTCTGGATTCATAGCAAGATGATGTTTCCAAACAAAAACAAGGGCAGCATTTAGCAATGCTGGAGCAGATAAAGATTTAACATCCATAATAAATGTTATTAATTAAATAAAATGAACACCAATCTACCCAAGAATTATAATAGCAGCTTCAGTTGATCCTCTTTAGACTCACAGATCTTTCTGTTGACAGAGGTATAATTTCTCTAAGAGCCAAATCCATGAAGACTTCATAGCTCAAAATTGAGGAGCCACTATGTGAAGTTGGAAAGCTGAAACCTGAGTTACAAAGATGGTTCCAGGATGTTGAAGATGCCAGAATCAAGGAATACACATTGTTTAATGTGGCATGCATGGAGTGGGGCTGGCTCAAGGGAGAGGCTATGGGTGCTGTAAGCACCAAGATTAAAAAAGGGGGGATTAACCCAAGCTCTTTGGAGCCCAGATGATTCTGTAATGAGCTCTAGATACTGAAGATCGAACTGCATGATTTTCTGTTCACCATGCTGGAGATTTGTTCTGCTTTTGTCTTATCTGTCTTTCATATGACCTCTTCCCTTTTGGAATGGGAATATTTACTCTGTATCATTGTATGTTAGAAGTATATAATTTGTTTCTTTTTGGTTGTTTGACCTTGAGGAGTTTATCATTAAGAGATTGACTAGATTTTAGAAAAAAAAGCTCTGCATGCAATATTTACATTTTTGAGCTTGTTGGAATTATTAAAGACTATGGGAACTTAAATTAGTTAGACCAAGAGCATTTTGCATTAGAAAATTTACATGTGCCTATGGGGACAAGGAGTAGAAGGCTTAAAGTGATGTGTTTGGATATAAGCAAGAGGTAGAGTTGCAAAGGTTAATCTTTATTGTCAACCTGATGAGTTTTAGAAACATCATGTGAACAAACCTCTGGGAATGTCTATTGAGGTAGTTTCTGGTTTATGGTCATTGGTATGGCAAAGACCAGTGGGTGGCAGTATTCCATGGGGTCCTGGTATAATATGACCAGCTGTCCATGTTCCTGCTGCTATGTTTATCATCCAGTTAGAAGTGAAACAAAGAACACTACATGGTGTTTAAGCTATAGAAAGAATTAGTAACTACTTTCAAAATTAAAAATTACCTTCCTGGGTTTTTCTTATAGAGAAAACCACTGTGGGAGGCTAAGGTTGAATACCACACAACCTAGCAACTTGAAAACTAAAGAGGTTGATTTTGAACAAGAAACAAAATGCTGCACCTTGACAAATTAATTCAGATTCCCTAAGAGGAGACCCACCCTCCTAATCCTAATAACTATTATTCTGAGTCTATAGTTATGTCAGAAACCTAGTTTGGCTCTTGGCCTTTCTAAGCCAGATCAGTGCTGGGGGTCAATATTTAAATAGAAATCCTCCTGTGTTGCTGGAAGCCTCTCTCTGAAGTGGCCATGCAGACATCATTCATCCTCTATTCTTCCATTCTATTCATTCTCTGAATGTGAATTAAACCCATGCCATAGATCAACCCTATGGAAGGCTCTCTACAGTAAAAGGACCTGATGCAGCAGGAAGAACAGGTACTAAGCCCAGGAAACAGAAATGCATGGACTCTTTGGGGACACTTCAGGTGTGCTGAGAGTCTGGGGCATGGAGTGTGGCCTAGTAAACAGCCAGAGAGAGTATGAGAGGAGGACACAGGAGCCACACCACAAAGAGCTCTCTGTTCTCTATGAGGAGCTTAGTCTTGATGGCAGCGGTAAATCCATGAAGGATATCAAGCAAATTATGTCAGAACACATGGAATGTAATCAGATACAGCTGTTTGTAGACATATTGCTGGCTAGAGCTATGTGAGGTAACTGGACTAAACAAGACTGCACTGGAGGAGCTAATTGACTGAGGTAGTCAGAAAGTAGGGGTAGGGTCTGATACTTCATTGGGTAAGGTAAACAAGGGAGTAGGAGGACTCAGGGGTGACTTCCAACTTTCTGGTCTGAATAAATATGCAGTAGTGCAGAAGAAATAGCAACAGTAATAGACACACTGTGTGAAAAATAGGTAAGAGGTGAGTGCTGATGTCCTGGGTGAGAGTGGGAACTTTCAGTGACCTCCCTTGGCCCTTTACTGCGATAACATATTTCAACATATTGCTCCGTGCATAAAGATGTATTTAACAAGCATCCAAGAACTATGAAATAAAACTTGTTTATGGATAAAAAAATGTAAAAGTAATCCCAAATTCTGGCAAGAAGAGCAGTTTTTACAAGAAATATTAAGAATATAGGACTCTATAACTAAGCAATATTCTGAAGCCTGTTGGTATCCCTAAGTCAACAAAACTCATCTTGTATAAACAAATGCACTCACCAAGATAAATATTCCACTAGTGTCCAAACTAAAATGAGCATGGGTGTGTTTAGAGTTAGCAATAATTTCAGGGGGGGGAAACACAAAATTGGGTGGGATGGAAGAGCAAGATAGGATTGGCCAGTTCGTCTCCCAACCAAGATAATGAGGGAGGAAGAATGAAGAGGATGCATGCCCAAGATGGGAGTATCAGGAATTATGGGTGCTGCTGTGGACTCCACCCAGCTAACAGAACTCTAGAGGGTTTCCAATATTTTCAAGAAGAAGTGACTAGACCAAATCTACAAATCAATTTACATCAGCCACTTGATTAAATACTATACTAGGGAATCAGACATTGCCTCTCACTTCTAAACCTTTTCATTTATAGCATTGCTCGGATATGTTGAGAATTCTACTAGACATCTGAAGGCATCCCTGAAGCCATTTTGAAATAAGGTCGCCATGGTCATAGCTACTTAATACAAAGTTGGCTTATTTTCAGAATTGAAGATGGTCGCAACCAATGTTATTAAATTTATAGACAGTTCAATATGCACTAAGTCAACTCATCAAAATTCAGCAACAAAACTGGGAAAGCTAGCAAATACACACTGCCAATTGAATGACCTCACTGTTTGCTTCCCTAGTGGATGCTAGGTCATCAGCCTAAGGTTGTGTGATATCACAACAGCTGTGGCAAAGTCACTGACAAGTCATCTTTTCCCCAAAAACAACTTTTCCACTGAACAAATCACTATCACATCAAAAAAGCAGGAATTTACAACACTTCAAAGACAGAAATTATGGGGGGGGTGATAAAGAGATCTTGATATTTTATTGTTGTTCATGTTCTAGAAAAATCTTATGTTTATTTTATTTTTCTTTATGTGTTTTTGTGTATATCTGTATGTATGTGCATGTGTGTGTGGGTGCCCATGGAAGATGTCAGATTCCCTGAAGCTGGTGTTACAAGCATGAGTTCTGGGAACAAAACTCTGCAGGAGTAGCAAGTGCTCTTTCCTGCTGAGCTATTTCTTCAGCCCTTAGTCTCTCCTCTCTATAGATAGGTAGATAGGTAGGTAGGTAGGTAGATGATAGATAGATAGATAGATAGATAGATAGATAGATATCTTTGTGTGTGTACACATGTATGTATGGTTCTATACACATGTGTATGTGTGAGTGGAGAGCAGAGGACAGTCTGGGATGTCATTTCTCAGGAGCCTTGTGCTTTTTTTTTTTTTTATATTTGTGAGATAGGTTCTCTGACTGGCCTGAATGAGGCTTGCTGATTCAGCTAGCCTGGCTGATCAACAAGACCCAAGGATCCTCTGGTCTCTGCCTCCTCAGTGCTGGAATTAAAAGAATGAGTTTTTTCCTTCACCACATAAGTTCAGGAGATCAAATGGAGACCATCAGACTGTCTGAACTTTCACTTCTCTATAAAATAGAGATACTATCTAAGCTAAACAGAATCCAGATAATGTAGAGTCTTGCATCACATCTAGATCATAGTAGGTGTTTTCTTCCTTTTAAATGAATGAACTGCAATGCCAGAGGTAACTGAATTTCAAAACAGGACTGATGCAAACAAATACCTAGTTGGTCAGAATGGTCACATGGGAGTTATTTTGGAGTATGTGAATATTTCTTGTAACTCATAAGATCCATCCACCAACCGTGGTCAGTCTCACGGCCTGGGAAGTCATTCTGTGTACCTCCCAAGCTGCGAATCCTCCCACATTAACATGTATGTTGGAATTCAAGAAATCTTTCCTTTCTCCCTGAAGAAAGAAAATCAAAGCACTGAAAATAACAGCAAGGCTGGAAGTATGTTGACATGTTTAAGCTTCAGCAGAGAGGCTCAGCTTCAGCACCTCTAATGCCATTTGCCATCTTTTATGTCCTGAACCAGAATTCTTATTATTCAGTATAATTGCTAAAAGTGCACTTTGCCATATTTAAAATTTTTAAGTTTGATGACTGGCCAGCTTGGAAGAGAATTAACTTGAAAAGATAATCCCTTGGCCAAGTGACCTGTCCTAGAGGATTTGAAAATAATTCGTTGGTTTACAAAATAGTGAAGACTTGAATGACGTATTTAAATAAAATAAGACCAAACACATTTTCCAAACAGTTAGCATAGTAAGACAGGTAAAGTCAGCCTACCACCTGAGTGGTTTCCCAACACATATAATCAACAAAGAAAATCAATAAGACAGAGACAAACAAATCGATAGAGTGTGTAAGCAAATACTGAGCATGCGATTCCCAGAGGAGCAAATCAATCAGCAGTAAACACAAAAGAGGAGTCATGTTACTAGAAAATAGAAGAAAATGCAAATTAAACTACAAAGAAACTATGAGGTATGCTCCTATGGTGGGGAGATGGTGGAAGAGAAACATTACCAAGCACCAGAAAGGTCAACCGCAATAAGGGCTCCCATGCCCAGCTGAGAGCAGTGGAAATTCGCATGACTATTTGGAAAGCAATGTAATGTTATCTAAGATCTTGAGAATGGACACAACCTGTATCCAGGGCTTTCAAAAGTTTCCCTTGTGTACCCTGGAGCACCACTTCTGAAGCTGGATATTTGGTACCAACTCTATTTCTCCACCGGTGTGTGATGGTGGAGGCAGGAGAATTAGGAGTTCAAGGCTACGTGAGACCCTTCCTAAATAAACAAAGTAAAAGACGAGCAGACAAGAGCGTAAGTTTTTCTGCCCCAGCCCAGACTTACTTAGTGGGAGTTGGATCATATTTTTCCAAATCCAAAAGTCAGCAGTAGGGAATAAGTGCTAATTCAGAAGGAAGCGCTGCATGGGGTTTCTATGGCTGAGAAAAAAATTCTGAAAAACAACTGCTTAATATTAATAAAATGAGCCTGTCTTAGAAGCATGAAGCCCACACACTCTAAGACTGTGAGATGCTGCTTTTGGGTGGAGATGTTGCAGGGTTCAAATGAAAGCCCTTTCTCACCTACAGGTAAAGAAGCCTGGAACATTCAAGAATGTGAACAAGCACACATTCCCCATTTATTACCACCAGAACAAGAACTGTCCAGGCAGCCACTGGTATGTCATTTCTTAGTTTTGGAAGCTGCAGGCCCTGTACTTCCTATAAAATCAGATATATTTATCCCTCTCAGGTCTCTGAGGTGGTTGAAGAACAGATAGATAGAGTCTCATAATTAAATTTTGAGTTGTTAAGGAGTCAAGAGAGTGTTATAGACCTAAGAAGATGCTTTTAAAATTGTGTTGCAAGTTAGTATGAATGTTGAGTTAGATATAGAACTTTAAACTCATGGAGATGGTTAAATAGTAGAATATTAAAGTCAGGTGCCAAATACATATGGACTGGACATTGGGAATGTATGCTAAGACATATAATCCTCATAACTGTGGCCTAATTACCTCTGTTGTTTTGTATTGTATTTATTATTATAAGAGAAAGAGCCATTTGTTGGACTGAAAGGGGAAACTGTAGGGGGAAATAAGATATACTTTAAACTTAAAAAAAAAAGGGAAGAGGATGGGGGGTTGAGGGTGGGAGGGTGGGACTGGATGGGGGAATAGGGAGGGGACTGTGATTGAGATGTAACTTGAAATAAAAAATAAAGAAAAAAAAATAACAACAACAACAAAAAAGCGTGGGTAAGGCCAACATTGTCTGACGACTGTTTTTCGAACTGTTATTCTATAAGCAAGAGTATTCTACAGACAAAAGTAGAATTTTATTCAAGAGTCTTCTGGTCTGGTGGTTATCCACAGAATATGGGCACCATCCCCACTGATGTAAAGGCTATGTGTTTACCACCAACTGTAACTACATTCATTCAACCGATGGACCAATGTGAGAGTTTGGTTCAAAGCATCCTATTTATAGCAAATGGCTGCTCAGGCCATTGAACATGATCAAATCTGGGTGAAGGCTACCAGAATTTTTGAATAGTACTAATGTTGTACTATCTGAAATGTTGCTGAAGCATGAGACGTCGTCACACCAGACATACCAATGGCTTTTGGAAAAACGATTTTAAAATATACTCAAAGGTTAGGGTTGTCCTCAAGGCAAGAGATTTATTGGCGCCTTAGCAAGCAGTGTGGCAGGAGTCTGAAGTAAGAAGCTTCAGCCCCAGCTCTGCCTGACAAGGTTTCTACTCGTGAAGGTTTCTGAGGGGAAGGGAGGTCTTGCCTTGTGAACATGTTGCCTGTACCATGTGAGAGGGAATGTGTGACGGAGGCTCTCTGACAGTCAGGAAACACCCAGGATTGGGCATTGATGAAGATCTTCACAAGCCCCTTGGCACAGAGACTGAAGAACTTCCCAACGACCACCTGAAGGAACTCGGAGAAGAGACAAACCACAAAGTGGAAGCAGATGGAGAAGCTCTATGCAAGACACTGAAAAAATTCACAACAAAGAAACTGGCAGAGGGACAGGACACTCTCAGCAAAGGGCACAGAAGTCAGAAGCAGTGAAAGGATTCACAAGATCAGACAGGCAGCTGCAGGACACCCTGGATTACTACGAAGAAACAAATGGTGCAGCCAACACTTGGCATTTTCCAAATGACTACTGCACCTACTAAACCAGCAGACGTTGACACTCTTGTCCTTTCTACCTACTATTCTTGATTCTCATCAGAAAAAGAGAGAAATGTGTGATTACATCATCATAGCTAACAGCAAGTGATTTTAGTGAGATGCTTTAAACATCCTCAAGACCACATTTACCTTAAGCTGTGTGGGCTAGGAAATCATTCATTCAGTCATTGTGGTTTTCATTTTCCACAGAGCATGCAACAAATCTCACAAATATTAAACACTTTATTTTAACATTGGCCTTAAATGATTTTGTCTAACTATAGGCTTAGAGTGTGTGTCCCTAGCATGTCTAAGTTGGGCTAGGCTGAATTATAATGGTTGACAGGATGGTCATATTAAATGTGGATTTGGTAAGCTGTACAACATCGTAAGGCAAGAAGAGCTCTGGTTTGTAAGTTGAATCTTTGTGCCTTCTAGTGGTGACAAGAAATGTTACAGCTTAGCAAACAGCCGGAAACAAGTACAATTTAATGAGTTTGGGGGGAAGGTTGTTTTTGTTTGTTTGTTTGTTTTTTATTTTATTTTGTTTTTATTTTTTATTTATTTTATTTATTTGGGGGGGAGGGATTTTTTGAGACAGGGGTTCTCTATGTAGCCCTGGCTGTCTTGGACTCGTTTTGTAGACCAGGCTGGCCTTGAACTCACAGAGATCCACCTGCCTCCGCCTCCCAAGTACTGGTATTTTTTTTTTTTTTTTTTGGTTTTTCGAGACAGGGTTTCTCTGAATATCTCTGGCTGTCCTGGACTCGCTTTGTAGACCAGGCTGGCCTCGAACTCACAAAGATCCGCCTGCCTCTGCCTCCCAAGTGCTGGGATTAAAGGCGTGCGCCACCACCGCCCGGCCCAAGTACTGGTATTAAAGGCGTGCGCCACCATGCCCGGCTGTATTTTGTTTTTTGAGACAGAGTTTCTCTATGTAGCCCTGGCTGTACTGGATTCACTTTGTAGACCAAGCTGGTCTTGAATTTACAGAGACCCACCTATCTCTGCCTCCCAAGTGCTAGGATTAAAGGAGTGTGCCACCATGCCTGGCTAATTTTTTTGTGTGTGAATTTCACATCATGCATCCTGTTCCCTCTCCTCTCTCACCTCCCCTCAGACCTACCTCCACCCTTGCAACCTCCCCCCACATTAAAAAAAAATATCATTGTAGAAGCTGTAGTGCGTCTCAGTGTATCCCACAATATTCCCTTTTGCCCACACATTTTTGCTTGCAAATGTTCATCATAATGACTCCTTAGTCTGGTATGAGGCCTCTGGCTTCTGCTACATTGTCAATACTGGAACCTCACTGGGACTTTTCTCAGAGATGCTATTATTGTCCTGTGTCATGGAGAATATGTAGTTTTGGGTCTCTGGAACTGGCCTCTTCATGCACTCCAGCAGTTCATCCATGGGGTGGACCAACATAAAGCTCTGGGTCTGGGCCTGCAACCCCCACTTTCAGGACCTGCTCTCCCAAGTGCTGCAACAGGAAAGGGGTTGCTTCAACTCTCCTGCTTTTATGAACCTATCAGGGCCAATTCTCCCACCTGCTACCTATGGCAAGGGCAAGAAAGTAAGGATATCCCTCCTTTGCCAACACCACAAAGCAGACCAAAGGCACAGCTTCCTCTCCCACACTCACTCCCTCAGGGCTGGCTCACCCATAATCCCCACAACCAGGGCCAGCTGCAGTGTGCTGGCCAGGCAAGTTCAGGGCCTGCTCACCTGAATGCTGCAGCATATGAGGGGCAGGAACAGCTCTCCTGCTCTTGTGACCCCATCTGGGCCAGATCCCCTGTACACCTCTGATGGTGAGGGTAAAAGGAACGGAAGGAGAATTTCTCCCTGGACAGCACCTCTGCAAAGCAGACAAAAGGCAGGGCTGGCTCTCCCATACTCACTCCCTCAGGGTTAGCTCACCCACAATCAGAGTTCCTAGATTTCTCCATTTTTCTGCTTTCACTTTTTTGTTGCTTCTCCCACTCATCTATAATATCTTGGTCTTTTCCGTTGGTAGGGCACTTGGGTAAGGTGTGCATCGTATAGACAAATTATGTGGTCTAGCTTCAGGACTCCTGGGAACTATAACCATTATGTCATTTCCAATGACCCCAGACAGTTGCCTTCTATCTCACTCTCCAGGTCAGGGAGAGCAAAGGAAGAAGCTCTGATCTCTCTATGTGTGTGCTGGGAACCGAACTATGGTTCTCAGCAAGAGCAACCTACATTCTTAACTCTCTAGCTCCAACAGTTTTAAAATAATATTGGAACTAGAGAAATGGTTTCTAAAGTGCTTGCTGTACAAGCATGAAGACTTGTGTTTGGATACATTAACACCCACCTATAAGTCAAATGTGAATGCACATACTTGCAGCCCCACTGGATCTTGAGGGCTTATTGACCAGCTAGTCTAGCCAGAAGGTGAATTCCATGTTCATTGAAGAGAACCCATTTCAAAAACTAAAAAGTAGACAGCGAGACAGGAAGATCCCCAAAGCCAACCTCTAAACCCTACAAGTACACATACATACACAAGACCACCACCACCATCATCATAGTAGCATAAACTGAAAAATATCAAATCAATTAAATACCATAAATCCATAGTGATGAATATCAACTAAAAGAAAACCAAGGTAAGGGAGAAAACTTGGTAGGCAAAAGTGCTTGACACATGAGCCCGATAGCTTGAGTTTGGCCTTAAATTCCTGTTTTTAAAGTGAGGGGCTAGATGTGGTGGCATGTTTCACAGCATTCCCAGAACTGAGATGGGAAGTAGGGAATTACCCAGAAGCTCGTGCGTCAGCTAGCTTGGAGTATCAGCACAGTATAGACAAGAGACCCAGACTAACAATGGAAGAAAGACTCAACCCTTCCAGTATTGTTCTGACATCCTATGTGCACCACGATGCATATGCATCTGTCCTAGGACACACACACATTAATTTATTAAATTAGATTTTTTAAAATAAATCTAGAAAAAAATCTCTATAGTCTTTATCCTTGGTAATCAACCAAAAAAATTGAACTTTTATTTTGTTTTCACATGAGGAATTGTAGATCAGGGTAGTACAGATTTCTCATTGCTGGTGATGAATCAGATGGATGCTAGACACAAAGATAAAGTGAACATGAAAAAGTTTTAAATGTAGTTTACAAGGCCCAGCACCCATGTGGCAGCTCATAGTCCTGTGTAACTCCAGTTTCCAAAGATCTGACACCCTCTTCTGGCTTGCACAGGCACTACACACACATGATGCAGACAAATGTAGGTAAACACCAAAACACATGAAAATAAAGACTATGACATTTATGAAAAAATAAAATCAGAGAAAGTTGAGTATCCAAAATATCAAACAAAAGTAATATGGAGGATGCAGGCAAAAAGCATTAGAGAAAACTAAAGTACTCCTGTGGTGGTTTGAATAAGAATATCCCCCATAGGCATATATATATATTCATAAATATATGAATATATATAATATATAAGCCTTCATATATATGATATATAAACCCTCATATATATGTACATATATATATACATGAATAATTTGTCATCGAGGCACTACTTGAGAGGGATTATGAGATATTGTCTTGGAGTAGGTGTGTCCTTGTTAGAGGAAGTATGTCACTCATTGGCACAGAAAACATGCTGAACAGAACATCATTAGCACAGGCACTAAGATCAACAATTAATAAATGAAACTGAAAAGCTTCTGTAAGGCAAAGGACACTATCATTCGAACAAAGTGACAGCCTACAGAATGGTAAAATTTTTTTTTAATAATTTATTTTTTATTTCTTCAAGTTACATCTCAATCACAATCCCCTCCCTACTCCCCCCTCCAGTCCCACCCTTCCGCCCTCCGACCCCTCAACCCCCTCATCCTCTTCCCTTTTCTTTTTTTTTTTTTTAGTTTAAGGTATTTCTTTTTTCCCCCCAACAGCTCTCCCTTTCAGTCCAAAAAATGGTTTTTTTTCTTATAACTATAAATACAATACAAAACAACAGAAATAAATAGGCCACAATTATAAGAGTTATATGGCTTAGCATACATTCCCAATGTCCAGTCCATATTTTTTATGAACTCCACATCTGTTAGAGGGGTAATATCCAAAATATATAAAGAACTTAAGAAAGCAGATATCCAAAATATATATAATCCAATTTAAAATGGGGTACAGTTTGTAAAGATAATTTTGGTTTCTTTAAAAACACAGAAATGTTACATGAATATGTTTTTGTTTTAATCCTAGATGTAGGATGTGGGGCTGTTTCAGATTGTCCACTGCAGCTAACTAGGATTTGTCTCATGCTCTGGCAGGGGTGTGATTTTGCCAGCTGCAAATAGTTAATGTTTGGAATTCTTGGGACTCTGCAGAGGGTATATAAATGATAAAGCCATAAAAAAGGTAGTGGTGGCTGCTCCCTCTGCTGCAGATTCTTCTGCTCCTTCTGCTGTTGCTGTTTGCTGTTTGCTGGATTGCTGGATTGCTGGTTGGAGATAACCCAACAGTGGAGATCACACTTGCCCCAAGGAACTCGATAACACTAATCAGCTTGAGGTAGTTGAACAATATCGACACCCCCTTACCCCTCTAACCTTCTTTCTCTCCTACCTAGTATTGTGGAGTTGAAAGGGATAGGGGTAGTGTAGGGAGGTACATAAAAGAACCCAATAAAGTAGCCAAAAGTCTGGCTAAAACAGATCTAAACAGAGAATTCTCAATAAAGGAAACTAAAATGGCTGAAAAACTCCTTAAAAAAAATGTTCAACACCCTTAGCTATCAGGGAAATACAAAACAGAACTACTTTGAGATTTCATCTTATGTCTATCAGAATTGCTAAGATCAATAACACAGGTGACAGCTTATGCTGGTGAGGATGTGGAATAACAGGAGCACATCTCTATTGCTACTGGGAGTCCAAACTTGTACAGCCACTATAAACATCAAGTGTAATTCCTGTTTCTCAGGATGATAGGAATCCATCTACCTTAAGATTAGGTTACACCACTCTTGGGCATATATCCAAAGGGTAATTAATCTTACCACAAGGACACTTGGTCAACCATATTAACTGCTGCTCTATTCAAAATAGCCAGAAATTGGAAACAACCTAATGCCCCTCTTTTGATGTCTCTTTTGCTGGATCAGAAGAATGGGTAAAGAAAATGTGGTACATTTACACAATAGAGTATTATTTGTCTATTGTTTTAAAATGACATCATGATATTTGCAGGCAAATAGAAGGACCTAGAAAAAAATCATGCTGAATAAGATAACCCAGATCCAGAAAGATAAATATGGTATGTATTCACTTATATGTGACTATTAGCTTTTAAGTAAATGATAACCAAGCTGCAATCTATAGACTCAGAAAGATTAGGGAGGCACATGGATCTCCCTGGGAGAGGGAAATAGAATAGATTGTATGGGTAGACTGGAAATGATGGGAATGCAGGGAGAGACAGCTAGAATTGGGGAACAGTTGAGGGATTGTATGGAAACTAGTGAAGTGGAAACTTTCTACAATATATGAAGGTGATCTTAATAAAGTCTCCAAATAATAGGGGAAGCAGAGTCCCAACTGGCCATCTCTTGTCACTAAATGAAGCTTACATTTCTGGGACCAGGTTACATCCAATTGAGCTGTTTTCCAAAAGGATCCCATGGAAATCCCTAAATAGCCCAGACTGTTGCCAAGACAATAGGTTCTCTCCACAAACTGACAGCAAAGCCCCATTTCTGAAGACAACACCTACTCAATTTATTGAAGATGGAGAGATCAAGCTGGTGCCTACATAGAGCCTTTATCCCTAAGTTCTAGGATCTTTGGTATGAAATGATACTCTGCTGGTTACCAAAAGAGAAACTTAAAGACCAACCCAGTCACAAAACCTTTGATCTACAATGCTGTACTGCATACAAGATACCCTAGGACAATGGTGGCACAAACCTGTGGGAGTAACCAACCAATGTCTGAGTTGAGTGAAGGCCCACTCCATGAGATGTAACCCATACCTAACACTGCTTGATCAAGAACCAGAGACTAGATAGACAGAGACCTAGGATAAAACCAAACAAATACTACTGGTCTTTAAAAAGAATGTATAGTGATAAAATGACTCCTAATGGAATTCTGCTCTACTCATAGATCAATGCCATATTCAGCCATCAGAGAAGCTTCCTCCTGCAGCAGATGAGAACAAATACAAAGACCTACAGCCAGACATTATGCAAAAAGAGAAAGAGATCTCTCAGAGCTCAAGGAATCCCAAGGAACAGGAGGCAAAAAGAGTATAAGAGCCAGTGAGGATGGAGGATACCAAGAAAACAAGACCCTCTAAGTCAGCTAAGCGAAACTCATATAAGCTCACAGAGACTGGAGCAGCAAGCACATACCCTGCATAAGTCTGTACCAAGTCCTCTGTATATATATTATAGTTTCCAATTTAGTGTTTTTATGGGAATCCTACTTTTGTGAATGAGTGGGTCTCTTAATTCTTTTGCCTTTTCTTGGGCTCTTTGTTAGATGTAATGATTTTTGTTTTATTTTGTTATATTTTATTTTGTTATGTTTTGCTGTTTATCTCTTAGGAAATTGTTCTTTTGTAATGAGAGACAGAAAGGGATTAGATTCTGACAGCAGGGGAGGTGAGGAGGAACTGAAAGAAGTAGGAGGAGGGGAAACTGTAATCAGGATATGTTGTATGAGGAAAGAATCTGTTTTCTATAAAAGAAGAAACTACTATTTTGTGTGAGTGTGTGCACATTTGTGTAAGCACACACATATTTTGTGCATGTGAACATCAAAAAACAACTTCCAGGAATGTTTTCTCTTTCCACCATGAAGGTCCAGGGAATCAAACTCAGATAGTTGGGCTTGATGGCAGACACTTTTACTTGTGGACTGTCTCATCAGCTCTGAAATATTTTATTTTAATAATGCATAGTTTATAATATTTGTGAAGTGCTACTTATGCATGCTAAATACATATATATTTATAAATATATATTATTTTATTTATCATATCATTATATATATGTATGTGTGTGTGTGTGTGTGTGTGTGTGTGTGTGTGTGTGTGTGTAGTAACTAAGGGAACAGTTAGTGTTTCCATTACCTTAAATTTTTACCACTTCTTTATGGTAATGACATTCAAAATTCTCTCTTTTGACTAATCTAAGGGTACTCAGAATGGAAAGAGTAGATGGCTCGTGGAACATGGCAAGGTTGCTTTAATGATGTGTACTTTTTTGTTGTACTGATATACAACTTGATCCTTAACTTTGCTGAATATCAACATCCTTCCATTCTGGATTCACTGCACCTGCACACATTTTAATGGCCTCATCGTCTTCAGTGGGAAAAATTAATTACCTATGCTTACCACCTTAGTAGTCACGGTGTTTTCATCTACTTCCTCCCCTGATGGATTCCTTGCTGTCCTTGAGCCTGTTTCAGAAGGAAGATCTACTACACTTCATAGTAAGCCGAGGGTGTGGTCCACAGCAGCAGAGACACTGCCAAAATGAGCCTAGGTGCCATCAGCAAGAAAGTCTATGTCCCTGAGAGACAGCCAGGATTAGACACTCTATTAGAGACCCAACTCCCTTTAGGGCTAAGAATATCTGTTTCTCCCCTTTTCATCCAGTTCTGGTCAGGAGTACTTTAAACAAAAAGTATCCTGCTTGGAGCCACAATGTCTCAGCCTGTGACCAGCCAAATCCAGCTCTCACACATACCCTGTGAGGACTGCCCCAAACTGTGAAAAGTCCAAAAATCACCCCCTCTCTATTACCTCCTGTCTGTCTCTCACCTCTAGCCTCCCATGATGGAGCCCTCTGAGGCTGAGAAAGCCTGCCAAGACACAGTTCCCTTCTCTTATAGACACTCATGGGTATGAATGACAGTGAGTCATTCTGAACCCTAGTGCCTGGCCTGGCAGCTAGATTCCCAGAGAACACATCTCTCCAGGGTTTTTGTTGTTGTTGTTTTTGTTTTGTGAAAAATGTATAGAGCATGTATAGCAAGGTAATGTTTACATTTAATAAAATAAATAATTCTCCTATTTTTCCCTGTTTCAATTTCCATCTGAACAATAGCTTAGAAAAAGGATATTATATACAAAAGCATATTTATTTAAAAACAAAAGAGTTTAGTTCTAGCATTTGTGGTTTTTATACCCATGTCTTTAAGAACTGAAAACTTGGCCAGGTGTGGTGGCACATGCCTTTAATCCCAGCACTCAGGAGGCAGAGACAGGTGAACTCTCTGTGAGTTCGAGGCCAGTCTTGTCTACAGAGTGAGATCCAGGAGAGCCAGGGCTGTTACATGGAGGAACTCTGTTCCAGGGGAGAAAAAAAGAAAACTCATACCATGGCCTTAGATTTGGAAGAATTCTGTAAAGGAAGTTCTCCCAAGAACCCTAGTGTATCTGACTACAGTCCCCTAGTGCCTGTGCCTACTGACTGATGAAGAAAAAGGATGCTCCAGGTTCTCCAAGACTGTTTCCCACTCCACTGCCTCTGTGTGAACAGCAACTACTTTCACCAATCCTGAAAAGACAGATTGGACCTTGAGTGTAGATGGTCAAGTCAAACTTTAGGACACCCACCAACAGATCAATGCAGAAAATACTCCTTCCAAATCCTGCCCATTATCATGGGAACTTGATTGAGTGTTCCTATGAGGTTCCACCTGCCAGCAACCTGGAAAATGCTTTGCAGTTCAATCCTAAAGGAGAGACTGTATCTAAGGATTGTACAAACTCTTGAGACCTCCATCCTTTGTACAATATTTGTTTATTTTCTAGAACTTTCCTTCCAAGCAATATTGTTCTTTGTAGAAATGTACATTCTTTTGACTCATCTCTTCTCTCTTTTAGTTGCTTCAGCAAATTCTGCCATACTTCCCAAAGTATCACAAGTAACCAGTTGTATTGAGAAATCTAAACTGTGTTTTAAGGATAAACTTAAAGCTCATTTATAAATTTATTGGGGTGGGGGTGGGGTAGAGTTCAAGGTAGAAGGAGAAAAATACATATTAGGGCCCTTGTATTTGAAGTTTGAAACAGATAGAAAAATATTTCTCTTTAGCTGGTTGGTCCTACAAGTCTTGTTCAATGTTTCATGCAATCTAAAAAAAAATACAAAGTAAATAAACTTTACTACAATGAAAAGACACAAGGCAAAGAAAATCAAGCTTAAATAATGTCAATGTGACCCTACAAATGTAGTTTTTTTGTTTCCGATGATTCAGAACAGTACCCAAGAAGTATATAATTATAAATGATGTTCCCAGATGAAATTGTGTCTGTACCTTTCTCATCCTTCTTGAGAGGCTCTTCCTTTCCTTAGCCACCTTCTTCTATTAGGAGCAGAAGCCTTGTCCCATTGATTATGAGCCTTAGCCTTTAAGGGTGTGGTCATCTGTCCAGCCCAGGAGCCTCTTACTGGAATTCCTAGAGATTCCTTCCTAACTAGATCTCAGGCCTTCACACACTGCACTCTCTCCTCAATGTTATGTTCCCTCTGTATCCCTACTACAGCTATACCATACATAAAGTGGTTTGGGGTCATGCACATACCTTATATCCACCTGAAATTCAGTATCTCCAGGACTAAAGCCTCCCTGTTCAAAAACCCTGCTTCCTTATGTTCACCAACTTATCCAATGCTAACACTCACAGCTCAGCTGATCAAGGAGAAAAGGCTAGGTTTCAGTCTCGCCGCTCTCTTTCCCCCATCCCTTGAGCCGACCTCAAGCCCACTGTGGTTTTATCATGACCTTGTCATCTTGCATGCAGATGACTGTAACCACCCCCATATGTGGTCTCCCTTTTTCAATGCCTACTCCACTCTCACTCTCCACCTGATAAAAATCCTCTATCCTCCCAATAACTCCCTCTGCTCCTAATTCCCATCTGCCTAAGCCAACATGCACAACCACCCCCATATGATCTGACTTTTCCCCCCCCCCCCCCCCACTGCCTTTAAATCTCACCACTCTCCCACTCTGTGAAGCCTAGTTGGAACACTGGGCTGTTTGGCAGCTTCTTGATCTCTCTAGTTCAAGTCTCCTTGCTTGGTCTCTTACAAACTCTTCCCAATAGCTCATGGGCTCAAATGGAAGGAATTGTTTATTGGTTGTAGCTCCTTGCTGTCTAATGCCACAGTCAAAGCAACATGTCATGGTGGGGGTGGGGCGTAATTTGGCTTACACTTCCAGGTCACAGTTCATCACTGAGGGAATTTGGGGCAAGCAGAAGCCACAGAGGACGGGCCAGGCCCGACCACTACTTATTTACTCCTTCACTTTCCTTATTTCGTATTCAGCCTAAGCCCACAGTAGGCTGGCTCTCCTACATCAATTAGCAATCAAGAAAATGCCCCCACAGACATGCCCACAAACTAATCTGATGGAGGCAATTCAAATTCAGTTCCAGATGTGTCAGGCTAGCAATCAAGATTAGCCATCACAATGCCCTCCTGGCAGGACAGTCCCCCTGCTGATCTGACTTAGTTATTCATAGGCCCTTCTTTCAGTCACAAACCACACTGGTATCGACAGAAGATTTCTTGATCATTCTAATGAGCACCAAATGTTCTGATTGTGTTAGTCCTCTAGACAGGAAACTCCACCAGGTGAAAACTGCCTTATTTGCCCCTGCATCTGGCACAATGCCTGACATCACAATATGCCCGTTAAGTAAACACGTGCACTTACATTCTATAAAAACACTTGTTCATATTAAACTATTTATGTGTTTCCAGAGTTTGCTCCAGACAGCCAAAACAGTTCTTTCTCTTTTGAATTTAAGGACTGTGCATTTCACAAAGTTATTTTACGCACGTATTTCTAAGAGGTTTTGATGTTTTCAAATTCTAACTGTAAAATAAACAGACACAGATGATTAGATATAGATAGAAGCCTGGACAGATATAAAGTTGTACATCTTAATAGACATAAATATTCCAGTGATGCCTCCTTGACAGGCAGAGCACCAGTGAAGAATTTGGTTTCGGGGGGTGGGGGGGAGGAGTAGCTCAGCAGTTAAGACCAAAGGCTGTTCCAGAGGACCTGGGTTTGAATCCTAGCACATATACGGAAGTTCACAACCTTCTCCAATCCCAGAGGATCTGGCACCCTCTTCTGGCCTCCACTCACACTGCATGCACATGGCACACAGCCATACATGTAGGCAAAATATCCATACACATAAAATAAAGGCTAAAAATAATAATTTGGTTAGCACCTGCACTTTTAGGTCCTCTTTGTGCAAAGGAAAATATTATTTGCCAACCCATCTCACATCTATTCGACTTTATTAACATGAAAAGTACCCTGTACAAGGATGACATATCTTGATACTTACGTCAGATAGCATTGGCTCATCAAGCTCCTCCACTCTGCTCAAGTTAGGTGCCCCATACCGATCACTGATCTCTGCGAGGGTTTTGTCTGAGTCCACCAATGATTCCTACAGTCATAAAATTCAGTTTTTACTTTTACATGACTTCAAAATGAACATGTTCCTTTTCTTTCAATTTTGAACTAAAATTCCTGAATTAAACACTCAAACTCCACATCGTTAATTAGTAGACTCCACCAATGCCTGCTAATGGTAAGAGAAATGCTAGTAAGAAGCACTCAAAGTTATTTTAAATCCATTTGGAATTTCAAAATACATAATTTATAAGTAATTCCATGGACAATATAACAGGACATTTTAGCTCTAAAATATACCAGTACATATTGAATGTCCAAATTTTATTCGCTTTGAGATTTGTTTGAAAGCCTGTGACTTTATCACTAGAATATCCATTTGGAGTGACGGTTTTGTAGGGTTTTTGGTTTTGCTTTTGTTTTGTTAAGACAGTCTCAGTATATAGCTTTAGGCATGCCTGGAATCACAACTTTATAGCCTCAGGCACTGTGCTCACATGTGTATGCCACTATGCCCGTCCTGGAGCAGCAGTATGGACAGTGCCCTTATTAAAAATTTAGCCACTGATTCCAAAAGTGAGGTTTCTCTTCTAAGATACATATTCATTTCCCACGATGCACAGTAGTTCTTCCTTCTCACAACTGATTTCATGGACTCCCCGCCCCTCGCCATGTTTCCCATGCCCATCATTCCCGAAATTTAAGTAAAGAAAACACTGAACATTGCTCATTTCTATCCCATGTTTGGTTTTTAAGTTTCATTTGTATAAAGTGCTAGGGTCTGTTTAAGAGTAAAAGCAATGTCACTTTCCGAGGAGTGATCAGAGTTCAATGCATGCAAAACAATGGATCATGGTTTAATTTATTACTGTATACTAGTAAGAGATAACTGTTTATAACTAAATAAAACTGTTTCAAAAAAATGAGCTGACCAGAGGTGGAAGGTAAATCTCAATTGTTGAAGATATCATGCCCTTCAGACACACAGTCCCGAGCTAAAGCTGACCTGAATGCCCTTTACACTGGGGGTCAGCTTTATGGTACCAGGAGACGCCATGCAAGCTTCCAAAGGAAAGAAGTAACCAACAGTCCTACCCAGCCATGATGCCTATGAACCACAATGACCAGCATGGCCCAATAATCCTAAGGGCACAATAGTGATACACACACCTTAGTGGTAACCAAGAGCTCTCTAGTTGGACTTAAGATCTAATCAACAACAGGGGCATCCTGCTTGGTACTGGAAAGCTAGCTAACTATTCAGGCTCAGTGAGTTCATATATCTTTTTGTTGTTGTTGTTTTGTTTTTTTGGTTTTTTGAGACAGGGTTTCTCTGCGTAGCCCTGGCTGTCCTGGACTCACCTTGTAGACCAGGCTGGCCTTGAACTCACAAAGATCCGCCTGCCTCTGCCTCCCAAGTGCTGGAATTAAACGTGTGCGCCACTACTGCCCGGCTGAGTTCATGGATCTTAAAGGAGAACCTACAACCACCACTAACTACACTCTAAATATTTTTCCTTGTACCTATAGATAAATAAGTGTTCATCTTAAGGAAACTCATTAAGAAAACTTCTCTTAGCAACAGACAGAGACTATTACAGAAAACCTCATTAAATTAAATTTAAGCCACATTAAAATTAAATTAAAGTAAAACTTTGTTAAATTAAAATGCAGAGTTTTAGAGCCCAGTTCCAATGAATACATCTACAAAACAACTTCTGCACCTAAGGCTCGTGGAACATTATGGAAGATTGTTATAGAAGGATTTCAAGAACCAGAGGATCAAGGAGCTTGCTATGAGACTGTGTTTCCTAGTAATGTCAGTAGCTATATACATAAAGTCTCACTAGCATGGGTGCATAAACATTAGCTGAACAAGAACAATAGTAGACATGCCAAAGTGGACTGGGGAAAGCCCATGTTACCTCAACCCTTCACAAAGAGCTACAGCAACTAAAGGATGATAAGAATAGGAGAAATAGTCTTCCCCATGGAAAAGAACATTAATTGGTTACCCAATGCCAATTGATCAGCCCTGAAAACATATACAAAAGTTATATTATACAGACAGAACAGGTTATATTTAGGAATATATATGTACATATATGTGCATAACAACAATTAATGAAAAATAAGCCAATGAATTTGAAAGAAAACAAGGAGAGGTATATGGGAGGGTTTGGTGGAATAGGAAGCAATAGAGAAATTATGTAATTACATTATATTCTCAAAAATAAAAAGAAAATATATAAAAAAGATATATTGTGTGAAATTTTCTAAGACTTAATAAAATATTATGAATTTTAAAAATGGACTGAAACATTAAAATTGAAGCAAAAGTTCTAGCAACTATGAAATGCAACAATATTAAAGGAATATATTAGAATAAGAGATTTTTTTTTTTTCGAGACACAGTTTCTCTGTATAACAGCCCTCGCTGTCCTGGACTTGCTTTGTAGACCAGGCTGGCCTGGAACTCACACAGATCTGCCTGCCTCTGCCTCCCAAGTGCTGGGATTAAAGGAATAAGATATTTTTAAGGAGCACTTGAAGTAGGTTTTATATACAGAAAGAAGGGAGTGCATATTCCTTAATAAATTAACCTTGTCCAAGTTGCTATCCAATGACCAAATGGTCTCCATAGGTCCATAGCAACGCCTATGATGTGCAGTGGAAATGTTTACTCAGCATGGGAGGTCCACTTCTGAATGGGAAGCTTTTCTTCTAATCAAGTCAGCCTACTATGGCATCCATGTTTTCATCACTGTGACCTTGCAGCGAAGTCACATGACTCACACTGTGATGAGGCATTTTGGCAGTTGGAAGATTATTCATTTGTGATTGTACATATGACTACCCTAACTATAGAGATATATGTGGTACTATTTTGTAAAGATGATGATGCCATTTATTCTAGGAAGTTCTTTCACTTATTTATTTTTGGTTGTTGGTGCGTTTTTTGTTTGTTTGGTTTGGTTTTTTTTTTCTTTTTTTTTGAGACAAGGTAACTCTACATAGTCCTGGCTGTCCTGGAGCTTGCTATGTGAACTAGGCTTTCATTGAACTCACAGAGATTCCTGTCTCTGCCTTCTGAGTGCTGGAATCAGAGACATGGGCTACCGTACCTGGCTTCTCTAGGAGGTTATTATCCTGCATCCACACAATAGCCCAGGTTATTTATATACTTACAGGAGACCCGCCCTCAGCCATAAGGATGACTATTTGGCACTAACCTTTCCCCCCAGTTCTTTTAATTAAACCAGAAAATAAATCCATTCCTTTGCAATAATGGGAGCTTCAACATGTGACTATCCAGAACCCAGTAAGATCCAAGTTTCTCATCATTTGCCATAAACCAGAGCACCAGAAGGGAGGTGAAAACCAGCATCAGAGAGCTGCAGGGGAGACATTCCTGTCAGCTCTTGACTTTCTTGCTCCCAGGAGTCTGAGGCAAACATCCCAGAGTCACGCCCCTCATCAACCCAGGTGTCTTCAATACATTTGAGAATGATAGTTTACATTGTATGTCTATAAGCAGAGGCAAGTGGGTCTATGAGTTCGAGGCCAGCCTGGTCAACAGAGCTAGTTCTAGAACAGTTAAGGCTACACAAAGAAACCCTGTCTCACAAAAACAAAGCAACAACAACAAAAATGTTTCAAATGATGTTTTTTCCTCATCTAATCCATTAATAAACTTTAAGGCTACACAGAGAAACCATGTTTCAAAAAACAAAACAACAGAAAATGTTTCAAATGATGTTTTTTTTAATCATCTAATCCATTAATCCAATAATAAATTGAATACATTTGATAAAAGTTGCTCCTGATTTCAGTTTTAATTATGGGTTCAATAAAGGGAGTTACAGTTGGGTAGGAAAGACAGTAGCCATAAACAGTCATTCAGAAGTCTAGCCTATATAGCACATATTTTCAAGATATTAGGAATTATTGGCTAAACTGGAGAGTTGACTTTATGTACATATTACCAATAAAAATGGGCTTTAAAAAAAAAACATTTAAAGCCGGGCGTGGTGGTGCACTCAAGAGGCAGAGGCAGGTGGATCTCTGTGTGTTCAAGGCCAGCCTGGTCTACAGAGTAAGTTCCAGGACAACCAGAGCTAAACAGAGAAACTCTATGTTGGGGGAAAAAAAAAAAAAACCTAATTCAGTTCATTGTTTATTTTTATAAGAGACATGAATATGAACGTAAGAACAGATTTTTTTAATGAAAATTATTTTTTGGTAAATTTAACAAGAAGAATATTTACATGCTACTATCTCATCCATCAGAATATCTTCAAATCAGCCAACATAATGAACAGCTATCTGTCTCTTGACAAAACCACTGACCGACAATGTCCCTCTAGAGACCTTTGTGGCTCCCAAAGGCACACATGTGACTATACTAACCTCCTGTGTGATGCCTACTGTTCTGTGCCGCAACCGCTGTTGTGAAACAGGAAAGCACACAGAAAGGCTGAAGCTTGGAGTCCCACAGGGTTGTTCTGCGTCCTATAGTCTTTCTGCTGGCATGGCTGAAGTCTAGAAGCTTCTAACAAGCAGAGGTGTATAGCAATGCTTCAGATTACCTTATTCATTTGTTCTTGCATTCTGTTGAGTTCTTTTGTCTTCTGTTTCTCTTTTTCCTGCATTTCCAACTCCAGCTGAATTGATAACTGCTGTTGAAGAGTCACAGCATTAAATCCGTACGGAAATTACAACAGATCAACAGCTACACATTAGCTCTACCACTCCTTTCTGCTTGTTTGTTTTAGACCAGTCATACCTATGTAATCCAGGCTGGACTCTAACTCCTAACAATCCTCTTGCTTGTTATGAGAAGAAGGACAGCCTCCACTTCTCCAGTGCTGACATTACTGGAACTACCACAGCTGCCTATGTGTCACTTTTAAAGTCCCCAACTAAACTTCAGAAAATTGAAAAAAAAAGTCATTATAATCAAATAATATTCAGCTTCTACAATGATTGATTTTCTTAAGCATTAAAAAGGATACTTCTTTAATTGCCAAAGGTCGGAAGAAGTGTATACAGAGTCAAGTTATGTTTCTTTTGTTCTTAAAACTATAAATAGGACTAAAGTGGTTTTTCTGGGATGAGAGCCTTACAAGTACACTTGGAAGAAAAGCAAATCTTGGTTGCAAAACAGTGAGTGAGAACAAGCTGACGAACATGAAATTGCTCATCTTTAAGCACTGCTGACTAATAAGAGTGTGCTTGTTCCTACTGCAGCACGCACGGATGTTAGCAATAAAGAACGGATGTTAGCAATAAAGCTTATGGGCCAAATGGAACTCAGTTTCTGTTTGGGTGCAGCTCAGAAGCCAAGCATGTCAAATACGTTCTGCAATGGTTGAGGGAAAATAAAATCGAAAGAATAATGATCCATAAGACATGAAAGTTATATAACATCCACGTTTCAGAATCTGCAAATAAAGTTTTATTGAACTACAGCTAGGCTTATTCAGCTGTGAATTGTTTGTGACTGCTTTTCGATGACAACAGAAGAGCAAGGCAGCCTTGAAAAGAGCTACATGTGGCACCATTGTGACACTACAAATCAGAGATAGCGAGGTATGCCAATCGTGTTTGAAGTGTCATGATATGACTATGTTGCAACTTTAAACAATCTTGATACTCATCTCATCAAATAAAGGAGCTAGTTGCAGTGACACACACTGCTAATGCCAGTTTTTAGGAGCTCAAGACAGGAGGATCTGAAACTGGAGGCAGATTTGGGCTAATTTAATGAGGCACTGTCACAAAGAAATAACAATAAAAGAAGACTCTGGCTGGCAGTGGTGGCACACTCTTTTAATCCCAGTACTGGGGAACCAGAGGCAGGTGGATCTCTGTGAGTTCGAGGCCAGGCTGGCCTACATAGTGAGTTCCAGGATATATATATAAAGTATCTAGGTAATTCATTTATTGTCAAAGCAAGGAATGGCATTTGCCAGTGTGAATTAATTTAAACAAAGTTGATTTCCCTGTTCACATTAGTTTATTTGCATAATTAGACATTTGGTGAGAAAGCTGGATGTTAAGTCTCAAAACCAGGGACAAATAACTACCTCAGGTGCCTATATTTAACATATAAAAGCAGACCTGGCTGCCGCTTCTCTCAGCATCTTTCAGTCTCTACCTGTTACAGGGTGTGGCTGGCATACTTCACCCCTTATCCTAAACTTCTGCTGGACTGCCCTTCCTTATACAATCTAGCCATTTTGGCTATCCAGCCGTTTCTGTCTAACCTCTACTCTCCTTGTTCTACCTTCTCCCCTTCTCCTTCTCACATGGCCTGGCTCAGGGTCATGTTCACTCTGGAGTCTCCAAGATGTCCCTGCCTCTGGCTATGCTCTCCCTTTTTACCTACAATAAACTTTCACCTCTGCCATACCTAGAAGCAGTTATGTTCTTCCTTTTTTTTCTATTTCTTCTCTTTTCTTTCTGTTTTCACTCACTGCTCAATTTGTTGACACTAGGAGCAATGTCAGCTGACAACTAAAAACAAGTCAATCGCTTTTGAGTGTTTTCTGTCAGCTTTCGCTGACTGTTGTTTGCTTGTTTAATTTTATCTTTTGACAGAGTCTCACTAAGTAACCAAGGCTGGTCTGGAATTTAGGATTGTGTTGCCTCTGCCTTACAGTACAGGGATTATAGGCATGTACTACCATGCCCAGCTATTTTCTTTGGCTTTTTTTTTTAAGAGAGGATGTTCCCAAGGCTACCTACAATGTTACTCATTGAAATCATCAGTGCTGAGTTGGAAATGACCTCAAGGAAGAAGTCACCAAATTTTCTTCGTCCTCCAACTCACACAGTTCAGGGAGCAAGAGAGAACTCTCTGCTTCTTCTAGTCTCAGTCCACTCCCTGCTAAGAGCTTCTCTGTTGGTTCAGCCCTCCTTCTCCTATCTACCTCTGCCAATGGATGTAATTCTTTCATCAGCCATAATTAACATCTCCTGCAGAATGCTGTCATACATCCCACACCCCTTTCAAATGAAATGCTTTGGGTTCAACACAGAGCAGATTAGAAACACAGCTAGAAAAATGTTTAATTTCTAGTGTTGCTAAAATTTATTCCAGTAGGATGAAGTAGATGAGTCCAAGTATCTGTCCATAGTGACCTCATTGTCTCAAGGAAAGAGAACTACTGAGACTTGCTGCTTCTGCAGGAAAACAGTAGGAGACAGACTAGCAGTGGAAGCTGTCAGAGTGGACAGGTCCAAGCAGACAGCACTATTATGAATATTTGGTCTCCCGATGCTACATCATACAGTTCAGTATCTTGTTTCAGAAATGCTTAGAACTAGGATTGGTTCAAGTCTCATATTTTTTATATGTTTACATATCTGAATATGTAAATAAAATAAAAAAATGTCTACAGGTATGGTGCCCAAACCTAAACATGAAACTTAGTTATGTTTTACCTTCTACCTGGAAGTAATCATATACCATACTTTAATAATTTTTTTAATGTGAAACAAAGACTAACAATGTGGAATTTTCCACTCTGTAGCATCATGTAAACACACAAAAAGTTTTATATTTAGAAACATTTTTTGGATTTTTTTTCAGGTTAATGAAATTCAACACATAAAGCCTGGTCAACTCACTCTTCCATCCTCCTAAGGTATTATTTCAAACCTTCACCATTCTTTCCATCCCTCCTACCTCATCACTTCATTCTTAGTATACACTCATAGTTGATTCTTATTTCATAAAGAAGATAGAAACAGTAGCACACAGTCTGCTTTCAACTTTATGTCACAAGCCAATACACCCATCTATACCTGTGCTACCTGTTCTTTGTGTCTAAGCTACAGTGAAAAAAGAGCTTATCCATTTGTTTTCCAGACCCATCTCCTCTTATTACTGTAGACAGAAAGTTCTATACCATTTTTTCTAATGTCACTAATTGTGCTCTATGTGTTCCTAAATCAAAATAAAACCCGTTGCCCTTGACCTCACAAGCCCCAAGAAAGTGTGATGCTCACTTACCATCTCCCTCCTTACCCATTACACCCCATTCTCCCCACTGTTCCCAGAGACATTGTCTGGGCTTTGAATGAGGACTAGCTCAGCAGTGGTGCCATTTTCCTTGGCTTCACTATCCCCTTGGCTTCCATCACAACACACTCTCTGGGTTGTCTTATTACCTCATGCTGCTGCCTTTTCAGAAAAGAAAGATGGGGATACTGAAGAGTCATGGCTAAGTGATCAGAGCTGGTCAGTATTTCGGATGTGGGTTGTACCACACCAAGGGTGACACTGTTCACTTCAGTCACATATGACTCTCTGTCTCACCTGCTGAAACAAGAGTTCCTCGGCTTTGAGTCGCTCCATTATTTCCTGCTCCATCAATGCTAATTCTCTCTCGTGCTCCAACTGAATCATTTCTGTCTGTCTCTAGCAATTGGTAAAAAGCAACAGCACACAACTGTTTAGAGACCAAACTATTTGTAAATGCAATCTCTCAGAAGCATCTCAATTATAAGTACTAGAAACAGGGTTACGCAAATGATGGTCTGTTCATTTGGAGACACTACAACAATTTAGGGGAGTTTTATATTTTAGCTGAGCAAAGAACACAGAATTAAGATTATCAGACAAAAATCTACAGAAAAATATGTCAGAAAAAGACAACACAGAGAAGAAAATATTTAAAATCCAAACAGAAGCTTTCTTTCAGTTTTCTCCCCTCTACTTTTACATATTGTCCAAAGTTTTTATATAATATACATTTTTGTATGTTATTGTATGTGAGATTGAACATAAAAATATCGACAGGATGAACCAATTGAAATGTTCTTTTAATTTCCTAAAAGGAGATCCATATTTACCAATTTTTCCATGGTCACATTTTCCTTGTATTTATAAATCCACAAGGCTAAATATTCTATTGGATCCACTGGGCGAACTCTTGCCACTTCTGCGAGACCTTGAGTTAGGCATGTCCCCAGGTGCTTTTGAAGGTATGCTGACTCCATTTTTAACTCCTAAATAAAACCATCTACAAATGTTTTTCATTAGAGTCAAAAGTGTTCTGAGTAGGCACAGTAAAGAGTAAAGTCAAACCTGGTGTGGTGGCGCATGCCTTTAATCCCAGCACTGGGGAGGCAGAGGCTGGCAGATCTCTGAGTTCAAGGCCAGCCTGGTCTACCAGGGCAAGTTCCAGAATAGCCAGAGATTCACAGAGAAACCCTGTGTTGAAAAAAACAAAACAAAACAACAGAGAGTATAGTAAAGGAGGCTACCTGAACGTTCTATCTGCCACTAGTCCTGAGTGTTTCTCATTGGGGTGACATAAGCAAGCTGGCCCAGGAAACTTCAAATGATTTACAAAATGACTCTGAAGTAGTCATAGCTGAAATAGCTTCTACCTCCCAAAAGCTCTCAAGTTTAGTCCTAGAATCAGAATTGCACGCCAGCATTACTAACAGCATTGTGCCAAGTAACGCTGGTGCAGTTAATGGCCACAGGGTAGATAGGGAGCCAGACTCAAAGAGCTTAAGTGAACAGCCCAGAACACTTGGTTGGCAGATGAATGTAGGGTTTGCACCAACTTCTTGACCTCAGGGCTTTAACTCTAATAACTCTAAGATGTTTCTCCTAAGCACTTCAATAAAAAAAAAAAAATCACAAATTATCCTTCTCTTCTTTACAATCATATATTGCCAGAGAACACCAATCCAAATTCCAATAAACAGCATAAGGTTACTCATAATCTGGCCATGAATTTCTCTTTGTGCTAACCACAAGCATCTCCCTGTCATCATACATCCTGGGTTTTTACTCCACCAAATATCCTGACATTCTACACATCACACCCTGCACCTTCCCATCTCCATGAACCTTTCCTCCCTCTACTCTTGGAACATACCTCCTCTTCTTCAAGGCACAGATCATTTCTGGCTGTCAGATCTTTGTCAACCAGTACAAGGGGATTCCTTGCTTCGAGTAGCTCATACAGTCCTTGTCATGTTGCCTGAGAAGTGTGTAAGAGCCCCTCTCTCCTCTCTCTCTCTCTCTCTCTCTCTCTCTCTCTCTTTCTCTCTCTCTCTCTGGCCCTGATAGGGTAACAAGAGCAGGAAAGCTATCCCTGCCTCTCACATGCTACAGGAGAGCAGACCCTGCACCCTGCCTGGGCAGCACAGTAGAGCTGGCCCTGGATGTGGAGATTGTGGGAGAGCCTGCCCTACTTTTTGTCTGCTTTGTGGAGGTATGGCAAGGGAGAGATCGTCTCCTCTCCCTTTTGCCCTCACCACTGGTGGTAGACAGCCCTGAAGGGGTCATGGATGCAGGAGAGCTGATCCAACTTCTTACCTGCTGCAGCACTCGGGAAAGCAGGCCCTGAAAGTCAGGGTTGCAGACCCAGAACCATGGCTTTGTGTTAGCTCACCCCGTGGATGAATTTCTGGAGTACATGAAGAGGCTAGTTCCACAGACCCAAAACTACAAGATCTCATGACACAGGATGATAACAGCATATCTAAGAGCAGTCCCAGTGAGGTTCCATTATTGACAAAGTAGCAGAAGCCAGAGGCCTCATACCAGACCAAGAAATCATCATAATGAACATTTACAAGCAAAAAACGTGTGGGCAAATGGGAATATGTGGGACACATTGAGACACACTACAACTTCCACTATGTGACTTTTTTTTTATGCAGGGAGAGGTTGCAAGGGTGGAGGGTGAGTCTGAGGAGAGGTGGGAGAGGAGAGGAAACAGGGTGCATGATGTGAAATTCACAAAATAAACAAAAGTCTCTCTCTCTCTCTCTCTCTGTGTGTGTGTGTGTGTGTGTGTGTGTGTGTGTGTGTGTGTATACACCTGTCCTTATTCTAGGAGTCAGGCTCCTCTAGATTCCCAGAAATATTCTCGTGACTGAGCTCACACCACTGTCTGTCTCTCCATGGTGGCAAGTGAGCAAGTTTGAGCCCACTCACAGTGATTTCCCAGTCTTTTTAGATATGAAGACTGCTGCATGGCTCTTTCTGGGTTGACTATTTCTAGGCTATCCAGATGGACAATGAGAAACCAAACAAATGATTCCACCTAAGTCCAGAAATGTGATCTAATGAATTTGTTGGGGTTGCCCACAGAAGCTAGGGTGAGATCATATGCCCCAATACGAAGGCTACTGGTATTTTTTTCATTAAACATATGTGATGTGTCTGTCAGTTGCCTTCTAAACATTTGCATTTGTATCTACTGTCTCTGACTTCATATGGCATGGAGATGAGAATGAATATTAACAACAAATCAGTAAATGCAAGATTAAAATTGAAATATGTTCTCTGAAGAGCAGACAGCAGGGGATCTGTCAAGCCAGAGAAGCCAAGAAAACCTTCTGTGAGGAGTTGATATTTGCCTTAATCTCAAGTTTGCTAATGAAATAGTGAAACTCACAAGATGGGGAAAAAATAGGAGAACACTGGCAGCCAGAGGAGACAGGGTGTCAGTGTGTAAAGACTTGCCTCTGGACCAAGATACTTAACATTTTACATAAACTTTCAAACATAAATATGTCTCTTTGTAGACAACAACCTGGCCTGCAATAGTGATGGGAGAGCAAAGTTGACATTGTTGAGGGCGATTTGGAAATATCTAGAAAGATCAGAATGTGTTCACCTTTGCAAACAACTGAGTCCTATCTCAGAAGTGCAAACTCAGGACCGTGAAATGACACATGAGCATCCATTCATACCATCATTCCCAGGGTCAGATTGGAACACCATCTGAATGTCCAGGCATAGGGTCAGTTAGGTACAATATCATGGAATCCGGTGACAATAAAAGGGAATGGAGATGCTCTCTAAAATAGGGAGTGGTTCCCTGGTGACTCACAGTGCAAGGAGGGGAAGGGGTGGTAGAGAAATTGCTTCTGCCACCAAAGGCATGGACGTGCAGGTGCCTAAGTGTAGCCCTAAGAACTGATTGAAACTGGCACAAATGAGATGATTTCCTATCAAGTCGGCATTGGTGTCCTAACCACATAAAGAAAAGCGTTATGGCCACTGACTGGACTGTGTCTCCATTTTGCTTCTTCGGTGGGTAACTCCCTAGAGATAAAACCCCATATCATCACATGGATATCTCAATGTCATTTGAAGTTCAGTTACATAAACATGGAAGATACTTCTGCTGCTCCAGAAACACTGAATGTGGGGAAGGGATAATGGTCGTCGTGGGGAAAACTTTGATCTAGAAGTTGGCCAGGGTCTATCTGGGGTTTCTGGCAGCGACTTAGCCATTCTCAGTGGGGGCTTGCATGAGGTCCCTCTGTCACCTCTGTAACACCATTTTCTGGTCATATGAGGAAAATAATAGACATTTTTTTCTTCCCTAAAAAATGTTATTTCCTAACAAACATCGATAAGCATCCAGTTACACAGAAGAAAGTTCATTCCCACAGAAACACCTCCCTCTCGCTTGGAACAGCTACGGTGGGCCACTGAAAGAGGTCCTCTGCCAGCTCTGGGAGAGAGAGAGGGCCTGGGCAGAAGTGATGGATTCGGCACTTAAAACTAGAGCAGACCCAGTTCAATTTGAATTTCTGAGAAACAATGAACAATTGTCTTATACTATATTTGTGCTAGAAACTAACCGGTTAACTTAAAATCAGGCAGCACTAGTTTTCCTATTGGGTGGCTAGAGGACGGGAGAAGGGGGAGGAGGAAGACAAAGAGGAGGAACCGGAAGAAAGGAAGGAGGAGAAGTCACCCAAGCCCACCGGCTCACACTCGGGAACTAACCCTCCTCCCTCAGCCTCCGGGGTGAGACCTACGTGTCTCGCAAGGTTTAATTTTGTGAACTGCTTCTGCAGAGACACTAGAGGATCGGTTCGAGGAAGAAACGCTCCAACCTCCTTGGTGAACGCAACTGAGGCGAGTTCTGGCCACCTGCCAGTGAGTCGCGTCCCGTTGCCTGGCAACGAGTGCACGCACAAGGGGAGAGCAAGGTTTCATCCCCACCCAGGCAGTGGAAGCAAAGAAATGGAAGAGGAATTCGCGCACAAGGGGAGGGGGGCGCGCTCACGAAGGGGCCAGGACCCGCTCTATAGGGGAGGGGGCAGATAGATGGGAGAACCAGACTTAAAGAGAGAAAGCACCTTGGAGGAATATCAGGACAGAGCAATGTAAACTGGCAGGCACCGAGAGACAGAGGGACAGGAACCCTTAGATAGAAATCCTGTGAACCAGCAGGTCTTTGAAACTTAAGGAAGACAGACCCCTTTGATCCCTGGGGATCAAAGCTGCAGGCTAGGTGCCTTGGTAATGTCAAAAAATCCACACCTTTCAGAGCCAATTCAAGCACAAGCAACTTCAGGTTGCCATAAGACAACTTCCACCAGGCTCTGGTATGTACTTTTCCTTGACTGTGCTTGGTTAGTTTTTGTCAACGTGACAAAAACCTAGGTGTACCTGAGAAGAGAAAATCTCAAATGAAGAATTCCCTCAGATTGACTTGTGGGCATATCTATGAGGCTTTTTCGTTTTCTTTTTCCACTAATTTGTTTATTTTACATTCCAATCGCCATCCCCCTCCCTCCTCCCAGTCCCACTCTCCTACCCACTTCCCCCATACTTTCCCCCACCCACCCAGTACCAACCCACTCTGGCACATCAAATCGAATGAGGATTAAGTGTCTCTTCTTCAACTGAGGCAAAACAAGGCAGCTAGGAAAATGGAATCCAGAGGGAGGCAACAACATCCAAGTCAAGAGATAAACCCTATCCAGTTGTTAGGGGATCCAGTTGAGCACCAGTCCATCAGCTTCATATGTGTAATGAGCCTAGGACCAGTCCATGCATGTTCTTTGGTTGGTGGTTGAGTCTCTGTGAGCCTCCCCCTGTGTCCAAGTTAATTGGCTATGTGTGTCCTTGACCCCTCTAGCTCCCTCAAATCTTCCCCTAACTCTTCCTCAAGACTCCCTGATTTTCACCTAATGTTTGGCTGTGGGTCTCTGCATCTGTTTCCATTATCTGCTGGATAAGGAGGCATTTTCTTGATTGCTAATTATGGGCATATGCCTGCTATGGGCAGTGCCCATCCCTGGGGAGATGATCTTGGGCTGTATAAGAAAGCCAGGGGAAGCAAGCCACTAAGCAGCATTCCCTTCATGGTTATCTCTGCTTCAAGTTCTTGCACTGAGTTACTGCTTTCTTTGATGGTGGACTGGCTGTTACTTGTAACCAAGATAAACCCTTTTCTCCCCCAGTTTGCTTTTGGTCATGGTGTTTATCACAATAAAAAGGTAACTAGGACACGGGCCTGGTGGTGAGTGTCCCATATGGGGGAGGAGACAGGATTTCCTTTGCTCTCTTTTAACTTATGTGAGCATGGCATTTGCTCATTGGTAGAGGTTATCATAACTACAAGAAGGGATACTGATGGATCAACAAAGTACAAATATTTCCTCTAGACTCCCACCGTCAGAGCCCTCAGAGATATTTACTGAGTACTTAGTGTGGTCCAGGTACAAGGGATAGTATCCTCATAGGGCTTGTCACATTTCAGCAGTGTGACATCCACTAAATGACCTAGGAATGGTCTGAATTCTGGGAATTCAGTTAGTGATTCAGTGCTGGGATTCTACAGGGATAGAGGCATAGAACAGTGGCTGAGGTTGCATTGGGGATCTTGTCAAGACATGCATATGTTGAATCTGAGATGTTGGAAGTTGCATTTCACCAAGTCCATCAACACCTCATCATTAGATCACACAGGGCAACAGGGGTGTGGAAGACTGTTTATCCACATGCTGGCACAAAGATGACCTGCCCCAATCCCCAAGCCTCCACACCTACCCCAAGCTTTGGGTTTAAACACCAATGCATACAGGGATAACCCTTCTGGATGTTCCCTTTCTTTTCTTCTGGCTTCTAGAAGCTATCTTTGGCACATGATCTTGAGTCTTGTGCTGCGTTTTTAGTCTGTCTTGGCACTATGGCATCCTCCATGTCTGATCTAACTGGTGACCCTGGCAATTACAGCTGTGCCTATGTGGTGGTTTCAGTGAGAATGGTCCCCATAGGCTCATGTATTTGAATGCTTGGTCCCCAGTTGCCTTAACTATTTTGAAAGGATTAGGAGGCATGGCCTTGTTGGAGAGGTGTGTCACTGGGAGTGGGTTTTGAGGTTTCAAAAGCCCAAAGAGGCCCAGTCTGTCTGCCACCTCCCCCACCTCTGAATTGCAGATAAGATGTAAACTCTCAGCTCCTGCCCCCATGATGGTCATGATTCACCTTCTGAAACTGTAAAGCCCCTAATTAAATGCTTTCTTTTATAAGTTGTCTTGATCATAGTATGTCTTCACATCAATAGAACAGTAACTAAAATGGCCTACTTGTATAATTCATTCCCTATCTCAAGATTTTTCTCTTTTCATTCATTTATTTGTTCATTTTACATCCCAATCAAAGCCCCACTCCCTCCTCTCCTCCCAGACCTAGTTTCCCACCCACTTCTCCCATTTCCCCTCCCAGAGTAACAACTCAACCTGGTACATCAAGTTGCATCAGAACTAAGTACCTCAGTGGAAGGACTGAGGACAGATAAGGCAGCCCTGCTAGAAGAAAGGGATCCAAAGGCAGACAACAGAGTCCAAGTCAGAGACAGCTCCCACTCCAATTGTTAGGGGTCCATTTGAAGACCAAATAGCCTGTCAGCTTCATATGTGTAGGAGGCCTAGGCCCACCCCAAGCATGCTCTTTGGTTGGTGGTTCAGTCTCTGTGAGCTTACACATGGGCCCAAGTAGGCTGCATTATCTGCCACTCTTGACCCCTACTGAGAAATCTAAGATCATCAGCCCCACCTAAAGTGATGCTGTGGGATAGTCTGTAAGCAGTGGTTTGACAGGCCCATCATTTTTCCTTCTCTCTCCCTGTAAAGTAAATGAGCCTCTGTTGTCTATGTCAAAGACTAGCTTCCAACTTCACAAAGCACAGCTTGCTATGTACCTAGAGTTTCTCTCTAGGACTTTATTTTCTCTGTACTTGGAGGAAAATATGTGCTGGTTAGTTAAAAGCCTTCCCCACCCTTAACTAATAATGTGCCAAGCCTCTCAAGACTGATGACCATTGCATCTCATGGTCTGAGATATTCCAGCTGAAAAGCCTTAGGAAAAACCTGCTTGATTATAACGGCTACTGGCAAGTGTGATTTGGTTGGTTCTTCTAAGAAAG
This sequence comes from Lophiomys imhausi, assembly GCA_907164525.1. Lineage (NCBI taxonomy): Eukaryota > Metazoa > Chordata > Mammalia > Rodentia > Muridae > Lophiomys > Lophiomys imhausi. Next base: position 11,632,226 of record CAJQZJ010014563.1, on the reverse strand, counting down.
GTAGTGTTATGATTTGTATCTTAAATAACCCCCAAAATCCACTAGAAAAAGGCCTGTTTGCCAGTGTGTACTGTTAGATCCAAATGAAACTCCAAAAGACAGTCCAAATATCCCAAAATGGGCTCAGCCTGGACTGCAGGAGGATTTCTGATGGTTAGATAAAAGGCAATGTCCTTAGGGAACATATGAAGCCAAAGCCAATTCCCCTCTGCCACAGGAAGTCATTCCCATTATCGCTGGCAGAATGTGGTACCTATTAGCATACCAAAGTGCATACTAGCTTCCCTCAGTGTCACCAGTACCTGTTTCAAAGTTCATGATAGCATCCTAGCCCTTCCCACTTCCTCCCTACCCTAAATGCCCTCCATCATGGGTTTCCCTCCCCCCAGCTATTCAGTCTGCTTTTAACAGTGCTAGTTTTGATATGCTCTCCATGCGCTATCGTGTCCTCCCCCTCCCCTGCCCTGGACCAGTCTGCTGGCCATGTTCAGTCTATTTTTTTTTCTGTCTCTGCCCCTCTTCTCTGCTCTGGACTCTTTCACTTGCCTCTGGCTGTTTTCTCTCTCATATCTACAATAAAAGCCTTCCCCTTCCCCTTAACCTTATAATGGAGCACTCATGTCATCGGTTTGTACAGGAAGCATTGCTGGAAACTGATGGAACTTTTAAAGCGTAAGGCCTACTGGATTAAGGTGTCTCACTATGCCTACTGGAGGAAGGTGTGTCACTATAGGTCATGCCCTTAAAGGGAACTGCGGAACTCTGACCCCTTAGTCCTTCTCTCCTTACTTTCATAGGATGAGCAGCTTTTTTTTTCTCACATGTTACTCCTTACCCTGAGGTCCTCTCTGCCTTTCCACAGGCCAAAACCAATGAAGCCAAGTGACAATGACCTGAAATGTCTGAAGCCGTAGGCAAAAGTAAAGCTTGCCTCTTTAGTTGATTTTCTCAGCCATTTTGTAAGAGCAACAGAAAGTTTACTAATGCAGGAAATTGGCACCAAGTAGTCAGGCTCATTGCATTGATGACTTGACAACAAGCATCCGAAATCTTTGGAATTTGGAAAGGAATTTTGAAAATTTTGGAGAGGCAGAACTTGATGGACAGTTCTGACAAGGGCTCAGAAGACCAGAGTAGCAATGAGTGGATAAATTGACATGACGATATGACTGCTTGATGGTATGGCTAAGGGGGAGGGGTTGAGGAGAGGGAGTTACTGTAGATGGAAGGTAAAGAATAGCCAGAGGCATCTGGAGAACCCAGAGCAGATGGAGAAAGAAGTAGGATGAACATGGTCACTGGACTGGACCTGGCCATGAGAGAAGCAGAGCAGAGAGAAGAGAGAAGGAGAGAGATGTGGAGTCGGGAGAGACAGAGAAAAAAGAGAGACAGTGAGAGAAGGAAAGCATGAGAGAGGGAGGGGGAGGCCAAAGACAGAGGATAGTGCAGGCTTAGAAGGAGAATGAGAAGCTGGAAGGAGGGAAACCTGTGGGCTAGTGAGGTTCAGGGTAGGGGAGGAGGTGAGAAGAGCTAGGATGGACTTTGAAATGTTTAACTGAGGGAGGCTGGAGGCCAGTGGGCACTGTAGCATGCTGATAGACACTGCAGGTAGTAATTTGTCCCATCTGCCTTTTCGAATTTGGGGAAATGGAGTTCCCTTTGGACCTGACAATAAGTATGTGAAGCATGAGGACATGGAGCATAAGGACAGGCTTGTGAGATTTTAGATAGACAGGAGGACTCTACTCTAAACTGAACTAGAGGCCCTTTGTGTTCCATTCTTGTCTTCAGTTTGTCCATGCCCTAATATTTTACATCAGAATGAGTTTAAAGGTAGGACTAACCAGGCAGAAGAAATTTTTAGATAATACAGCATCCAGGCTAAGTACTGCTGGCTGCTTTTCACCAGATTTACCATGAAATACAGGAATAAAAAGTAAAGAAGAGGAATTTTTTAAAACTTGCAGTTTGAGGAGAATCTCTACAGTCACAGCCAAGAAGAAGGTAATTGACAAGGGAGTCACAGCCTTAATGTGGTGGGCACACCTTTTATCCCAGACTGAGGCTGGTGTGTAGAAAATTAATTAATTAAATTGTTTAACAGTATTTAGATTATCATTAATTGATTGCTGTTAATCCTTAACCAGCCATTATAAAAGAGTACACATAGACACCACATGGATTTTAACAAGCCTTGGCCTGAATTGTGCAATCTTAGCCCACCTAAGCTAGCTTTTAATTCCATTACCCAAATATGACCCCATATATACATAGGTCCCCTTGGAGTGCTATTCTCGATGCTATGCCGATGTTCATGGCCATGTAGAATGAGGTTCTTTTTTCTAACCTATCAGTGTGTGTCCTCCTCCTTCCTGCTCCTGGCTGGCATCACCTGAAAAACTTCCAGCATTCTCAAAGATGTTTCTCTGCTTCTGTGTCTCCCGGTGGAAAGGAAAGATTCTCTGTGTAAAGCACAGGGTTCCTGTTCTAATCTCAGGAAGTCCTGCCTTCCTATACTATTTCTGCCCAGCTAATTGGCCATAAGCGGCTTTTATTAGCCAATCAAGAGAATGCCTCAGAAGGGGTGGTAACCAAATCTCAGCATTGAAATCAGCCTATCAGAAACAATGTTATTAGACCTTCCCTCAACACTGGTAGATCTCTATGAGTTTGAGGCCAGTCTTATCTACATAGACCTTGTCTCAACATACCCCACCCCAAAGAAAAAGAATAAGCAGTGAGGCACACAAATGAAAAGATCCCTTGAGGGCATCTCAAGAGCCAACAAAGCCCTAAAGCCTAGTATATTGGTGCACTCAGGAGGCAAAGGCAGCTGGATCTCTGAGTTTGAGGCTAGCTTGGTCTACAGAAGGAGTTCCAGGACAGCCAGGGCTACGCAGAGAAACCCTGTGTCGAATAAACAAGCAATATCAACAACAAAATACTTCAGAGACTCTTGCAGATACACTGAATGTATTTTTTATTATGAAGTAAGTACTCATCACTGAGAGCCAGGGGCAGAATGTTGTGATTCAGATCTTAAACATACCCTAAAGGGTCATGTGTTAAAGGCTTGTTTGTGGAGCTGTCACAATACTAGGAAATGACAGAGTCTGCAAAAAGGGGAGCCTAGTGGAAGTCAGTTAGGTAATTTGGGACACACCCTTTGAGAAGACTCTCTCTCTCCTTGTGTGTGGGAGTGTATATTCCTTCCTTCTTTTTTCCTCTTCTTTCTTTCCATCCCCTTCCTGAAGTGAGCTACTCTTACCCACCATGCACCCTGTCTTACAATGTTTGGCCTCATTACAGGCCCAGCGTGAAGGGACCAAATGATCATAGCGGTAAACCTTTTCTTCTTTAGTTGATGATCTCAAATATTTTGTCATAGTAATGGAAAACTAACATAAGTGTGATCCAGAAATATCTCTTATTTGTCCTGGAACAAATCTAACTTTTTAGAATGGATCTGTTTTAAAAGTTAGGTTGCAAGCCGGGCAGTGGTGGCGCATGCCTTTAATCCCAGCACTTGGGAGGCAGAGGCAGGTGGATCTTTGTGAGTTCGAGGCCAGCCTGGTCTACAAAGTGAGTCCAGGACAGCCAGAGCTGTTACACGAGAAACCCTGTCTCGAAAAACCAAAAAAATAAAAAAGTTAGGTTGCACTTCTAAAATAGAGTATCTGATTTGGTGTTTCCCAGGTCCCCAGCATGGAAACTGCCTACCTGAAGAAGTGCTTTGGAAACAGCCTGACCCAGGCCCTGGCAGAGGTGGCAAGAGTACAGCCCAGTGACCCAATAGAGTACCTGGCTTACTGGCTTTACCACTATAGAGATCTAGCTAAAGCTAAAGAAAAGGTGTGTTTTTCTACTGGGCGTGCTTAGGGAGGGTGCAGCTTGATCAGAACAACTTGAAATCCAAGGCAGAGTCCTGAGCTGCCCTGAGAGTTTTGGGCTCATCTACGTTGTGAGGATTGTTTAGTCCCAGCTATCTCTGAAGTATGAGGACTCTGAGGAGTAAGGAGGGAGTCTAGTTCAGTGGGTTGTAGAGTTGGGTTTGGAGCTACTGGCTGGCTAATGCTCCTAATGGGAAGTTCAGTGGGCCTGGTGGACCCAGGCCTATCTCAGATGAGGGAGGGTTCCTGTCTAAGGGATATGACCTGATTTGTCTCTGTCATATTACCCCAGAAAAGGCAAGAGGAGCTACAGCTTAAGGAGTATGACAAGAGCCTCGAGGAAGCAAAAATGACAGAAATGCTGAAACAAGAAAAATATCAGATTCAACAGAAGTGTGAACAGTGTCACCAGGTAGGAAGGAAGAATGGAAAATTCAGCTCAAGCCACTTTCAGCCAGGGTTCTCATGCTTTTCAAGAAAACTTTCAAGGTGTCTATCACACAGCAAAGCCCATTGGTTGTCCCTCACAGCCACATGTTAGGCATAAGCCAGTCTCATTGACATCTTCTCCAAAAAAAAAAAAAAAAAAATCCTTGGCAATAGAAAAATTAAATGTAAAGAGGCACTTTTATTTTAGATTTCAGAAAATGCCATTAATATGACTTGCTTTAAGAACTTCAGATTTGGGGCTGGAGAGATGGCTCAGTGGTTAAGAGCACTGGCTGTTCTTCCAAAGGACCTGGGTTCAAATCCCAGCACCCACATGGCAGTTCAAAACTGTCTGTAATGGCCAGGCGTGGTGGTGCATGCCTTTAATCCCAGAACTCGGGAGGCAGAGGCAGGTGGCATGTGGATCTCTGTGTGTTCAAGTTCAAGGCCAGCCTGGTCTACAAAGCAGGTTCCAGGACATCTTGTCCTGCTACACAGAGAAACCCTGTCTGGAAAAACAAAAGCAACAACAACAACAAAACCAATGAATTTAATAGACAAAAATAAATACATAAATAAAAATTTTTTTAAAAGAGCTTCAGATTTAAAATATTTTTTCATGCAAATTCCTTGAAGCCCTTTAAAAATATGATTCCAATTTTTTCAGAAACCGAATATTAGTATGTAGTATTCTATTTAGCATCTTATCTTTAGATTATAATTATTTATGTATCAAGCATCAAACATGCCCTCTATGATGTAATTCAGACATCAGTTACCCTCTCCAAACAGGTGACAGCAACAATTCCTTCCTAGGTTTGGCAAGCAGGACTTCAGTCTCCCATGGTCTTTTCTACATATCTCTAAAAGTTGTGCTGTTTTACACAGGACCTGGTTAGAGAATTCACTCAAATGTAATATTGGGATTGACACCAGACATCTTTATAATCAATATTCCTTAATACTCTTTGTGAGGCTCTCTACATTCACCAGCTTTGTTGGTTCCCAAAACCAACTTGGAAGACACTAAGCTTGCTTACATTTGATGCTAAGGTACTCAGTAGTCTCACACACTTTCATAAATAGTAGCCTTATGTGTAAGGCTCTGTGTCTTATCAATAAATTATAAGAAAGGTACAGCAGGTTCAGAAACCTGAGCTACCTGGTAAGTTCAAGGCCAATTTGAAGAAATAAAAATCTTAAAGAACTGAGACTATCACTCAGCATTAGAGAGAAGAAAAGGGAGGAGAAGGAGGAAGTGTCAGGGAGAGGGGGATTCACTAAGTACCTCAGGAACTCACTGAGATCTGATTGCCTCATCCTCCCAAGTTCTAAGAATTGCAATCACTGTCTGTCTATCACATCCATCAGAAAGTTAGTTTTATAGTACTTCTTGACAATCATATGAGTCCAATTCATGCACTCCAAGGTAACTATGAATATGGGAAAACATTGCAATATATTTTTGTGTAACTCCATTGTGTAGGTCTCATACTTAAACTTTGTACTTACTTGGCCACATTTTGCAATATCTAAAGGTTGGGCATGAGAGGGAACTTGCCCTCCAGGGTTCCTTCTTTGAACAACTGAGATGGAAGAGATGAGGCCCATTAAACGAATTTCTCATTACTCACTGTGCATGCCAATTTCCCACACTATTTTCTTGTGAATAGAAAGAAATACAGAAGGTAAGGCATGACTCCCAACATCACCTTCTTTTATGTTGCGTTAGTAGAGGAAGCCCTTGTAAGGGCAGGTGAGAAAGGACATCCAGTGCTGCCCAAACTGTACAAGCTCTTTTTAAGTGTTTATAGGCACGTTGTAATCATAGACATTGATTCCCTTTGTTAGAAGGAATAAGGACAACCTGGGACTAAACCTATATGAATGCCTTGTTCACCTGGCCTCCTGACTCAAGTGTGAGTTAATGTCCAAATCAAATTTCAAAAGATTAGGAAAAGAGGTGGCAGGCAGGGGGCAGCAAAGACAAACTGCAAGTTCTGGTTCCTAGATGACTTAGTGTGGATTTCAAATTACTGCTTGTTACTGGTCACCTCCAAGTGCGTCGTGGGGCTCTCTGCTATGGCCTCTGGGGTTCACATTATAGAATGGCCTTCTGAAGCCTCCATACAAAAACTAGGTGGAAGTAGGCTGTCAAGCTTCAGTTCCAACGTTCCTTACCCAGGGACTCCAGTAACACAGACAATCGACTTTTGGACATTACTCCAAACATCACTGCGGCTCTGGTTTCTTTGGTTTTGCCTGTGCTGTATTTGTGTGCACTTGTATGTGTTCCTGGGGCAGGAGGGTGACTTGTTTGTGTGTGGTACTTGTCTCCACATGCACGTGTGTACACATGAGTGTGCAAACCTGAGGCCAATGTCAGGAGTCTTCCTCAATCACTCTCTGCCTTATTTATCACATGAGGAAGTGCTGCTCAGCTGAACCCAAAGCCTGTTGCTATGGTTCCTCTAACTAGCTAGTTTGCGCTTAGCACTGGTGCTTTGCCCATAGAACAATCTCTTCAGCCCTCTCTCTCATCATTGGTTTGTTTGTTTGGTTGGTTTTGGTTTTGTTTTGTTTTATTTTTGGAGCGGGGCATGCCATACCCAGAAGACAGTGTTCTACAATGTTCCACCCCTTCTTCTTTCCGATCTTATGTTCTTTCTACCTGCTCTTCTGCCTTGGAGGAAGTGATAAAGATGTCCACCATTTAGGGCTGAGCATTAAACAATCAAGTCACTTGTTCTCAGCACCACTTTTTCTCAAACTTCAGGTTGGATCATTTCTGCTGATTTGCTATCGAGTTTAAGCCTTTCTTCTCCCATGGCCAGCTTTCTGTTTAGGAATTTCTATGATTATTTTTCATCTTTTGTGTATGAGAGGCTATGCATTGTATGGATACATATGGAAGTCAGGGGTCAATCTTGGGTGTCATCCATCCTGGTTTTTGTTTTTGACTTTTTAAGATTTTTTTTTTTATGTGTGTGAGTGTTTGTGTGTATGTGTATAAGTATGCCATGTGCATACAGGTCTCATGGAAGCTGGAAAAGGGTGTTGGATCCCCTGGAACTAGAATTACAGACAGTAGTAAGTATCCGTGTGGGAACCTAGGTCCTCTGTAAGAGCGGCAAGTTTCCTTAACTACTGAGCCATCTTTCTAACCCCCATCTTGTTTTTTGAGGCAGAGTCTCTCAATGGCCTACTAACTCTTAATGATTAGCCTAGACTGACTGGCCTCAGGGATCTGCCTATCCTGGCTTTCCCAGCACTGAAATTACAAACACATGCCACCAGACCCAGTTTTTCTGTTTTGTTTTGCTTTTTGCTTCATTTTGGAGATCAAACTGATGTCCTCTTGCTTGAAAAGCAAGTTATCCAATGGTTGAACTATTTCCCCAATCCTTCTGATTTTGAGTGCAGATATACTTTTCAACTCTAGAGTTCCTCAGTTTCTATTTTCTTGACTTTATACCTTAATTTTCACTTATTATGCCCGTGTTTCTTCCTTACAATTTTGGGAAATACTTAATGACTATTTTAAGTTCCTGTCTGCTATTCCTATCATCTGTGACATTCTGAATTAATGGCTTGTATTTTCCTCCTACCTCATCTGTCTAGTAATTTATATGGGTGTGCTGAACATTGTAGATGATGTTTCATAGAGAGTCTAGAGTATACTGTATTAGGTTTTATCCCTCCAGGCTGTTCACTCCTTGGTGCACCACTTTCATCCCAGTGGGTTTGATCTCATGGTTCTTTGTAGCAGGTTGATTTCAGCTTTGTTCTTTGTAGGTGTCCCGCATAAAAATAGCAGTAGTGTGCTCTTGCTATTCCCATGTTTAATGTCTACAAACACCTTCTCCCCTTTGCGTTTTCTCTTTAGGAACTATTCACCACACCTCTTTCCTCAAACAAGACCCCAGCCCTGCAGGAAGACCCAGCACCCGTTGAGGGGAAGACTATGAGGCCGGAATCTCAACCAGGTGTCTCGGGTGTAATTACAGAAGTGCCTCAACAGGCTATTGCCTCCTGAAAAAAAAAAAAGAAAAGAAAAAAAGGCCTGCAAGAGGAGTTCTCACCTCAGCTAAGATTTAAGAGATGGAGGCAGAGGTGTCTACAGATGCTTGGGTCTCCTAGCCACAAATACATTTAATCATGTGAAGTTTTGAATTAGCTATAAGATAAAAATTAACTCAGAACAAGAATTAGTTCTTGCGGGCCGGGCGGTGGTGGCGCATGCCTTTAATCCCAGCACTTGGGAGGCAGAGGCAGGCGGATCTTTGTGAGTTCGAGGCCAGCCTGGTCTACAAAGCGAGTCCAGGACAGCCAGAGATATTCAGAGAAACCCTGTCTCGAAAAACCACAAAAAAAAAAAAAAAAAAAAAAAAAAAGAATTAGTTCTTGCAATAAGTCGTCAAACTAATGAGGTCTTTTCCTCCTAACATTACGGAGTGAAAGCACCCTTCCTCTCCTGGACTCATTATCACTTTAGCTGTGCTTTGTAGTCAGGGTTCTGGTAATCCTTACAGGGTCCGGGAGGCTGTCTGTGGCACTGTTAACAGGCGTTTTCCCTCACTCTTTGTCACCACTTTAAAAACTATGCTTCCATTTTTTATTATGATAAAGCACATGACATAAAATTTACAGTTCAGTGAACATAACACGTTCATATTGTAGAATTGTCCCTACCAATCAACATCCAAACTCTTCCTTTACCTTGCAGGGCTGAAACTGTGTCCCATTAAATAATAACTCTATTTACCCCTCCCCCTAAACTCTAGAAACCATCATTTTACTTTGTCTGGGT
>CAJQZJ010014563.1:11599271-11611680 GCA_907164525.1 Lophiomys imhausi | reverse complement strand
AAAGAAAGAAAGAAAGAAAGAAAGAAAGAAAGAAAGAAAGAAAGAAGGAAGGAAGGAAGGAAGGAAGGAAGGAAGGAAGAAAGTTTAGAGACCATAGTTCTGCTGAAACCTACTTAAGTTTTTAACATAACCAAGGCTTCTCTGCAGAAGCCTCCTTCAGCTTTTAGCATACCTGCAGCCATTTTTGTCTTTAGTCTCCATCTTAATCATAAGGTGAAACTAACTTCAAGTTCTCTGGCTCTGCTTACCTGACATGAAAAATTAGCTTTTGTTAACTGTTCTGCTTGAAAAATATATATATATACTCTGCTTATACAAAAACCACAATACCTGCCATGTTCTACTCCCTAGAATGTTGAGGAACTGCAAAGCCCCTAAGTCCCCTCCTGCCCCAAATCCCAGCCAATCATCTTTAAATGCTTTGTTTAAGCCGGGTGGTGGTGGCGCACGCCTTTAATCCCAGCACTTGGGAGGCAGAGGCAGGCGGATCTTTGTGAGTTAGAGGCCAGCCTGGTCTACAAAGCGAGTCCAGGACAGCCAGAGATATTCAGAGAAACCCTGTCTTGAAAAACCAAAAAAAAAAAAAAATGCTTTGTTTAGCTGCCTTGGGATGATGTACCTGGTATAGGATTGGTGCTTCTTGCTTGGCTAAACACAATGTACCTGGAATAGAATTGATTGTTATGATTTTTTTTTATTCTTCCTGCTTGATTATGTTTTTTCCTTTAAAAACTAACTTTGAGAACAGCTCGGGGACTGAGCCCTGGTTCCTGAATCCAGGATTGGGGTCCCTGACCAGTCAACCTTGGTTCAGCATTCAATAAACTTTCATCAGTCTGAGCCTGATGTTTAAGTGGTCAATATGTGGCTATTCTTGAACCCATAACAGTTCAATACTTCATTTTGTAATGTTGCCAAGTATCTGTCAACTGGCATACAGTACCCATCCTTAGAATAAAGTCTGAGTTACTTGAAATGGCATTCAAAGACCTTGTTTCTTAGGTCACCTATGCTAGCCAATCAAAGTACTGTTGCTTCATGATGCTTGATTCTGCCTTGCCGAAACGTATTTAACCTGAACTGAAATTCTGTTCAGGAGTCCCCTCCTTCTCCTTGCATAGAGAAGCTTTGGGGGTGACCTCAGCATGCTGATTAATAAAATCCTCTTGAATTTTGCAATGTTCTTGAGTTCCTGGTGATTCCTCGGTCGCCCCACATTTGAGTACAGGAACCCGGTCCTCGGCCCTTACACTACCAGGAAGAGATTTAGACTGAGGCATCTGGAAAGAATGCTCTCTAACCTGTTGAGCTGTTTGTAGGCTGCGCAGTGTGTTCAGGGTTCCAAGCTTTGTGAGCTGTAATCCATGCTGGGGTAGACTTCGGTGATGTAACTGTCTTTGAGTCATTTTTGCCCCTGTAAAAAACCCTTCACCCATATTCCTGTAAGTAACACCAATAAAAGTCATTGGTTCACCAAGTTGGATTTTGGTGGCATCTGTACTTTGGTCTGTTGTGAGAAACCTATCTCAGTGAGTAGACAGGTGTTGCATCTCCCCAGGGAAAGTTTTGTCACACAAGTCCCTCCCCATTTTATAACTTTTTTCCTAAAGTACCCAAGGGAGAAAGAAAAGACAGACTTAACCGGAAGTTGCTAGGAGCAGCTTTGGTTGTTTCTCTCCACTGGGAGTGGTCAGTATAGCGCCAGGAGGAGCAAAAGAGGAAAGTGGTATGTGCCTGATGGCCATCTCCTGTAAGCATTTCAGGTTTCATAACTGGTGCATTGAACTCCAGAACCTTGTTTTATATACCATATTCTGATGTGCTTAGCATATAGCCTTTTCTTAAAAGATATGAACATTTTCCTTAAGCAACATCACAGAACAAAAACAAAAATGCACAAATGTGGACTGAACATTTAAAGACTACATAAAAAGCCGGGAGTGGTGGCGCACGCCTTTAATCCCAGCACTTGGGAGGCAGAGGCAGGCGGATCTCTGTGAGTTCGAGGCCAGCCTGGTCTACAAAGCAAGTCCAGGACAGCCAGACAGCCAGGGCTGTTACACAGAGAAACCCTGTCTCAAAAAAACAAAAAAAAAAAAAAAAAAGACTACATAAAAAAATATTTTCATGTGACACTTAAGTCTCTTCCTTTTTTCTTTTTCTTTTCTTTTTTTCTTTTTTCTTTTTTCAAGACAGGGTTTCTCTGTGTAATACTGGCTGTTCTGGAACTTGCTTAGTAGACCAGGCTGGCCTCGAACTCACAGAGATCCACCTGCTTCTGCCTCCCCAATACTGGGATTAAAGGCATGTACCACCAATGCCTAACTGGTACTTAAGTTTCTTAAATATTTTAGGTACATAGTTAGATGGACCAGAATTCTTTATAGAAAGATTCCACTATAACTATTATAGCTAAGAGAATGATAATGTAGTAAGTTACTTATTGTCATAGCAATGTATCATCTAAGGATGAGTGTGTGTGTGTGTATGTGTGTGTATGTATATGTATATGTACGTTCATGCACATACACATGCATGTGAGTATGTATGAATGTTTGTATGCATGTGCAGATGCTCATATATATTTACATATATGCATGGAGAACTGTCTAGAAAGATGGCCATTTGAGTGATAGGATACCTACTAAATTTGTATTTTATTAAGCTTTTCTGTGTCATTTCAAGTTCTCTATCATGATTCCAATCCCTCTTTATTTATTTGTTTGTTTGTTTGTTTGTTTGTTTGTTTGAAACAGGGTTTCTCTGTGTAGCCCTGGCTGTCCTGGACTCACTTTGTAGATCAGGCTGGCCTCAAACTCACAGAGATCCACCTGCCTCTGCCTCCTGAGTGCTGGGAGTAAAGGCATGCACCACCACACCCGGCTCCAATTCCTTTATAAAACTCAAAATATATACACAAAATTTTTACTTGCAGAAAATAATTTTGTTCTGTTTTTTGAGACAGAGTTTCTCTGTGTAGCCCTGGCTATCCTAAACTTGATTTATAAACCAGGCTGGCCTTGAAATCACAGAGATCCACCTGCCTCTGCCTCCCAAGTACTGGAATTAAAGGTGTGCACCACCACACCAGGCTTGTAGAAAGTAATATTAAGCAAATCTTGTTAATATGAGAATGAACAACTCTGTTTCTTCATTTTCACCAGTGTTGGTCTCCAGTTGGTGGAACTTTTTGGGAAGGATTTGGAGGTGTGGCCTTGTTGAAGGATGTGTGTCACTGGGATTGGGCTTTGAGGTTTCAGAAGCCCATAGCAAGTCAAGTTCTCTCTCTCTCTCTCTCTCTGTCTCTCCCCCCCCATCTTTCTGCCTCATGGTTGTGAATGAGATATGAGCTCTCAGCTACCACTCCAGTGCTATACTTGTGTGCCTGCTCCCATAATCCCTGCCATGATGGTCATGGACTCACTCTCTGCAACTGTACAGCTCCCAATGAACTCTTCTGTATGTTACCTTGGTCATGGTGTCTTTCTCTTCACAGCAATAGGAAAGTCTCCCATATCTGACAATCATGGAGTAACTTCCCTGACTGCTTCTCTTTCTGCCCTCTTCTTTGACTGTTTGGATTGTGAGGGATCTGCTAGAAGAGGGAACCTCTTCCTCCATGGGGCAAGGCAGATGTGTTAACCCTGCACTGCGTGCTTTGTCCCCTTTGGTCTTCTGAACCTGCTGGTCCTTACCTGAATTCAGCAGGTCTTTGGGGGCTTTATAGTCTTTTTACTCACAATGTATTTGGAAAACTAGGCAATGGGAGGGAGATATGAGTCTCCATCATGTTATTTAGTACATAGGATTATCCACCTACCTAAACAGTGGAAGAAGCCACTTAAATGGCCCCATCCTCTGTTTCTCCCTGACACTTAAATGAGTAATTCTGTGAAGATCACATAGAAGGATGTCCCTGGATCACCCCTGCTGCTGGTGATACAGTGGTTATTACAATCATTGTTACTGTGTTGGAGTCGCATCGTTTTTTAAGTCAGATGCTTTCAGTTATATAACCACAGGGTGGCAGCAGTACTTCATAATTTTAACTTGTCTCAGACCCCAGCTAGGGTTTTTTGTTGCACTTGATGACAGTGGTGCGATTTTTGTCGTTGTTTTTGTTATTGTCTTGCTTTGGTTTTGTTTTTTTCATTTAACAAAAATTACGTATATTTATAGTGTACAACATAATGACTAAGTAGAAATAATTAACATGCATTACTTCTCATTCTTACTAATTTTTTTTTTTACTGAGTTCACTTAAAATCTAGATTCTTAGTGATTTTCTTTCATGCATACCTGATTAACTATAGTCTCCATGCTGGACAACAGATCTCTTGAACTCATTCTTTCTCTTTTTATCTAATGGAAATGTATCATTTAACCAACTCCCAAACTCCTACTGTGCCGTCGCCCCCACCCCCATCCCGGGCCCCATCATTGTTCTTTGAAATGCTAGTTCTTAGTTCCAGAGGGCCACCAAAGGCAAGGCCCCTAGAATCTTTTCCATCGACTTGTACAGAATCAACAGACAAGCTTCCCTTTCTGCCCAAAATCTTTCATGAGCTTCAAAGAGTGAATAATTGTCTGTGGACTTCTCAGTCACCAATGAGACATGTACAGCTAACACACACACACACACACACACACACACACACACACACACACACACAGCCCAGTGATTGACTCAGATGAGAGGGTAGGAAGCAATAAGAACCAGAAGTCAAGAGGAATCCATGTGTTTTGGACACAACAGGACTGCTGCATTTATGAGTTCACAACTGTGGTTACCTGCACAAGATTAAGCCAGTTTATGTTCCAACATGGAAGAGGAAGATGCTCAGGAGTGGCCAGCCCTAGCTAAATGCTATTGACAGTCATAACTGCTAGGGAAAGGAGAGTCAGCGTTCTTTAGGGCTGAGGCCCCTGGGAGCTTGACCCCATGCTCTGGTGGTCTGCCCCACACCCATGAGTATATGGGGAGCACAAACTGGACTCAGTGGATTATTAAAACAAAACAGAAATAGATAACATGTGTGGGATGGGTCTGGGAGGAGTTATGGGAGATTGGAGGGTAAATATGATCAGAATATATTATACAAATGTATGAAATCTCAGAGAATAAAATACTTTTAAAAGTCTAAAAAGGGATTTGTGTTTATTTTCATGGAAATTTAATTAGCACACAATTTTCTGTAAAAATACCCTGCTTTATTTTGATGTAACTTAAAGAAATAAACAAATGTTTAAAAAACATAGATGTGGGCTGGAGAGATGGCTCAGCCATTAAAGGCTAGGCTCACAACCAAAAATATAAAAAACATAGATGTAAAAATACTCAATAAAAAAATATGCAAACTAAAAAAAAATACCCTGCCTTGGCTTATATAGTTCTCTATAATTTGTAAGACTGTACACCAAGGAACAACTAAAAAATAAAAGTCATTATTTATTGAGCAGCTACCAAGTTCAACCACTCCCTAAAATATGCTTTCTTTGTAATTGCAAAGAAAGACAGTAAAGAGTAGAGGTACTGTAAAGGAAATAGAGGCCATGAGGAACAAGCTATATATTTTATGTTTAGTGTGTCTGAATCCTTTTCTATTTCTATAATAAAAATTCTTAAGGCTGCATAATTTATGGAGAGGGTTTTTGTTGTTTGTATGGTTTTGTTTGTTTGTTTTGGCTCTTGATTTTGAGAAGGAAGTTCAAGAGTGTACCATGTCCCTGACTTCTGATAAGGGCATTGTGCTGCATTACAACATGGTTTACAAAGCCGAAGGAGACACCAGCATGTGCAAGAGAGAATGCATGTGAGCCACAGAGAGGACAGAGAACACTGAATCATTTTGTACTAACCAGCTGCTGTACACCACTGTCCTCTGTGCAAACTGCCACTGTCTCTAAGCTCATCTGTACCTGCTTGTAGACTTGACTGTCCTTCATAGGAGGGATTGGGAGTCATTCAGGCCTCACTTGAGTATCCATCTGGACGCTCCATCAAGTCATTTGTATCCAATTCTGGACTAATTTCATATGGCCTCTGGGTCTCTTGGGAGAGGCTGGAGTAGACTGTTTGAAGGGGAACTTCAGGAAGAGGGCTTCAGCTATGAGGCTGAGGGGAAGCCTCACAGCAGGGTGAAGATTTTCCAATGTGGCTTCCTTGAGATCACCACACTCCTGTCAGGAAGCCAATAAAATCATTGGTCCCCCAGGAGGAAGTTTGGTGGTGCAAGGGCTCAAGAATCGATGAAGGGAGCCGGGCGTGGTGGCTCACGCCTTTAATCCCAGCACTCAGGAGGCAGAGGCAGGCGGATCTCTGTGAGTTTGAGGACAGCCAGGGCTGTTACACAGAGAAACCCTGTCTCAAAAAAAACAAAAAAAAATCGATGAAGGAAGACCCCAGACTCAAATAGTACATAAAAGCAAGTAGCATTTGCTCTGCAGAAACAATCAGCATGCTGGGGTCGACCATTAATGCAAAATGGCAGCAATCCTAAGAGAAGCAAGCTCCAGGCTCCTTTTAAGTCACTTAGGGGAATTCTAGTGGTGGCTATGTGACTCATTGGGATTGACTGGTGTCCTTAGCAAGAGGTACCTGTATAATTTTGATTGGTCTGGATCTTGAAGGAGGAAGAACTACTTTATAAGGACCTTTTTCCCTCCCCCTAATTTTCTCTCCCCCTAGCCTCTGACCAGATGTCAGAGCAATTGTTGATTGGTCACCCTTTGCAAGGACTCAAGATGGAGGCTTTATCTAAAATGGAGTAAGTCAAGTCCACTCAGTGGAATCCAACTGTGGTTTGTCATTGGGACCTTAGAAGGAAGGAATGTAGACATTGCCTTAGCCTCAACTCTCACAAGGAGAAAATTGTCACAACACCAGCTCTCCTGGTTACAAACCCATTTCTTTGAGGTAGACATTAATCCTTTCAAGGGTGGTACTGTCATGACCTGATCCCCTCCCACCTCTTAAAAGTCCTACCACCTCCCAATACTGTGGCATTAAGGACCAAGTTTCAGCAGGTCACCCATGAAGCAACTAACTACATTCAACCCATGGCCAGGTTTATGATTCATTTTGAATCAACTTTTGTGGAAGGTTCAAGATATGTATCTAGGTTCTTTTTTATTTTATATGATTATCCTAGCACCATTCATTGGAAAGACTATGCTTTCTCCTATGAGTCACCCTTGTGGGTGTGTCAAAGATCAGTTGTCTACATTTGCCTGACTCTTTTTCTAGATTGTCTTCTGTTCCTCTGGACTGTGCATATGTACAGCTGCTGTGTCACTGTTGTAACCAGTGCAACTGTCTAGAGAGTTTTGGGATGGGGTAGTGAGAGTAAATCAATATTAGTTATTATAAGTTCTTTACATTTCATATAGACCTTAAATTCAATGTGTTGATCTCTACAAAATACCTTGCTGGAATTTTACTGAGATTTTCTTGAATCTATAGTTCAAGTGGGAAGCAATTGGCTTATTAGCCATATTGAGGGAGTTTTTGGGGGGGAGGGGTTGAGACAATGTTTCTCTGTATAGCCCTGGCTGTCCTGGGACTCAGTCTGCAGACCAGGCTGACCTTGAATTTACAGAGATCCTCCTGCCTTTGCCTCCCAAGTGCTGGGATTAAAGGCATGTGCCACCATGCTCTGCTTTTATTGAGTCTTTTAATCCATGAACATAAAATAACTTCCACTTATCTACATTGTCACTGCTTTACTTCACCACTTTCATAGATTCCCACAAGTGGTCTAATTGGATTGAGCTTAGCATCCATGTCATTTGGGTATGTAGAGCAGTGTGTAGATATGATTGAAAGCTTTGCTGCCATGGTTGGTCAAGACATATGTGTCATAGGAATACAGTCTGGTTGTAGTTCATTACAGTTCCTTTCTTACTGCTTGATACAGTAAGAATCCGGGTGCTTTAGGTCAAATTTAATTCAATTAAAAATTTTTAAAAGAATATATTTGTTATTTTTGAGTTAAATATTTTATAAACATTAACAAAATCCAGTTGATTGATACTGCTGCCTATGTGGTTATGTACTGATTTCTTCCTACTTGAGCTATCTGTTATGAGAGAGAAGCTAATTCTGCCACTCTACTTCTGGATGTTTCTCTTTTCACTTTTACCAATATGGATCTTACTGCATATTGTATTGTTTGTAGAATCCCTGAAACAGGGTAATGTCCTGAGGCCCAAGAATTATTTCTTAGAGTTTTGAAGCCCAACAAGTCCAGGGTCAAAGAGTCTGCCTGCATCTGGTAAAGTCCTTCTTGCTGCTTCTTCTCCTGGTGAAAAACAGAAGGACAAGAAAATGGGGATGGGGACAAACATTCTTCAGCAGAGTCCACTCCTGCAATGACTACTTAAAGCTACTCTGGATAACAGTATTCATTCATGAGAGATGAGCCTTCCTAATCTTATCACATCTTAAAAGTGTCATCTGAGGAGAAATAGGCACGCTATGTGTATGGAGGAAAGCTCAGGAGCCCCACCCTTAAGATTACAGGCAACCAAGCAATGCCGAGAGTCGGAGAAATATAAGACTATAATATAAATATAAGAAATGTAAGACCCCAGGGAAAACTGGTTATCCAATACCAAATGATCAGTCATGAAAACATAGACACGTAAATAATCTTATATTGACTGAACAGGTTGTATTTATGCATTTAGAAGTGTGTGTGTGTGTGTGTGTGTGTGTCATATCACATGCACATATACAAATATAAAGGTATGCAACATCAATAAAGAAAAAGGGAGGAATTTGAAAGAGAGCAAGGAGGGTGGAGTTCATGGGAAGGTTTAGAGGGGAAAAAGTGAAGGGGAAATGATATATATTTTCAAAAAATGTTTTTGTGTTTTTAAATGTCTCATCTAGCAACAGCATTGGTTACTGTTTGTGTTTCTAACATGAATTTGGGGGAGTACATTGAAACAGTAACTTTCTACTCCAGCCCTCCAATCCATGCCCTTCTCTTTTTTTTTTTTTTTTTTTTTTTGGTTTTTCGACACAGGGTTTCTCTGTGTATCCTTGGCTGTCCTGGACTCACTTTGTAGACCAGGCTGGCCTCGAACTCACAGTGATCCGCCTGCCTCTGCCTCCCAAGTGCTGGGATTAAAGGCGTGCGCCACCACCGCCCGGCCATGCCCTTCTCTTATGTGCTTATCCTATACAAATAGCTCCAAAGTCTAAACTTCTGTTACCAACTGAGAAGTTCAAAGTGCAAAATTTCATGAGAATAAGCTCTGACTCATTCACTAATGTGACATGCATCTTTCTGGGAAGTTCTTTCCAGCTCTGAGCTGATAAAAGGAACAAGCAAGCCAGTATGTTGGTATACTTCTATAATCCTGGCACTCAGGAGACACAGACAAAAGACCATGAGTTCCAGGCCAACTTGGGTTATGTATTGAAACCCTGTCTCAAATTTTTTTTTTTTAAAAAAAAGAAGGAAGGAAGAGGAAAACAAAGGGAAGGGAGAGAAGGATGGGGTAGAGATAGAAGAAAGAAGAGAAGAGATTAACAAATGGCTTCTTCTAGAACATGGCAATAGGGCAGATATATAATTGAGTTCCCATTCCTAAAAAGGAGAAATAACCAAGAAGAAATGGGTTACTGGTGCCAAATAAATGCAAAACACTGAACAGAAAAAGTAACGGTAACCAGAAGGCCTGAGGATAGTCTCTGAGTCTGTCTCTTCCTATAGTCACCCTAGGATAGGACTTAAGTGTCCAAGGCCTCACGCAGCCCTGCCCTTCTTGTTTCCCTAGGGTCTGTCTCACTAAAAGCTCTTTGGGACTGAAGTTTAAGCTTCCTCCTGGACTGATGATTCGTATCAGAAGCCCTGTGGTTCTGGGGTCTTGGATGGTGCCCAACTCCCTAAAGGGGCTGTCTGTAGTGGAGCACTTTTATTTGGATTATTTTTGGCATTTCCAATTCGGTATGACATGGAAGTTCTTACATTTCTTCTATTTTTTTCCCCATTCAGGCTTCCAGCATGTTGATCATAGTTAAGCTGGAGTCCCTGTCTGTCCTAACATCTGTGTCACATCTGGTTCATCTTTTTAGTTTCTGCTTCAGCAGCTATTGTGACTTTTACTGTAGAAAGACGTCCATGTTATGTCAGAAGCTGATCTGAGTAGACCTCTGGTTTGAGGTGTTCTTGTCCAGGAGGAGTTGGGTGTATTTATTTAGTAGGTGCTGGTACAGCAGGCAACTTTTCCCATGTCCGTGTTTCTGTTTTCCCTTTTAGTTTCCCTATATGATCCTCCTTGGAAAAACTCTGTGTCTTTCAGCTGTAGTCCACGGTTATCACATGGTAGACTTTGTCAGTGTGTGTGTGTTACAGAATAGCTTTAAAACCCTAAAGAGGAAAGGACTTTTTGATTGTTTGTTTGTTTGGGGTTTTGTTTTTGTTGTTGTTTTTGTTTTTACTTTTTTTTTGAGACAGAGTTTTTCTGTGTAGCCCTGACTATCCTGGAGTTCACTCTGTAGACTAGGCTACCCTCAAACTCAAAAAACTCTGCCTCTGCCTTTGCCTCCTGAGTGCTGGGATTAAAGGTGTGTGTGTGTGTGTGTGTGTGTGTGTGTGTGTGAGAGAGAGAGAGAGAGAGAGAGAGAGAGAGAGAGAGAGAGAGAGACCACCACCTTGCTCAAGGCAAGGGGTTTTAAGAAGGCCTGAGAGGCCAAATCGGGGAAAATAACTGGGAAGTGAGAGTCTGCAGGGTTGAAATAAATGAACCAATTGGATTTCTCAGTGCCTGTGCCGAACTTCTGCCACTGCCTCTGCCACCAGTAGTCACAGGTTGGGACATGTCCAGAAATGAGAGAGCAGGACCAGGTCCAAAGAAAAGAGCAGATGGAAGATGGATAGCAAAGAGCAACTCAAGTAGCCTGTATCAGCATCCAGGACCAAGCTGAACTGAAACCCTTGGCTCAATGAGAGTTTTCTGCCTGTCTGCTCCTTGACACACTCCAGGTAGAGGGAGTCCACTGACGCTGAAGATCCAGGTATCTACCTTTTTATGAGGTCCAGGTAAGGGAGTTATATTCTCTCCTTGGTCTTCTGTGCCCAGCACGTTCATGGGCCTGATCTTCTTGATACAGTCTCCACATGTCTGTGTGCCCCTACAGTCCCAATTCAACTCACCCAGAAAAATTTTCTACTCCAAGGATTAAGTCGTTTGTCAGTCTGTGTCACATGGAGGTGCCTGACAGACAGTTCACATGTCCACTCAGGGGCAGCACCATACTCCATCCTCAAAAAAGGGTCAAAGGATGCTTATAAAATAGAGTCTGTCACAGTAAGACAGTGTCTGAAAGCCAACTGTTTTATACAACACAGAGTAACTGAGAGCAGAGTGCAGCATGATCTCAACACTACCTGAGATAGTATGCATAGTGAACAGCATCGTGCCAGACAGAAGACAAGCTTGCGGTAATTTGTAGTTCCTCATCACATCAACCCATAACTGTTAAGAACCTAACCAATGACTACCAAAGCATGAACCACGTATTTTTGATGCCACACACCAAAGAGAAATTGGAGCCAAGTATAGTAGCATACTTTCATAATTTTAGCACTTGGGAGGCTATAGAAATAGTTAAATTAAATTATTTACTTAGCATTTATATTATCGTTAATGGGTTCAGTGGTGTTAATCCTTAACCTGCCATTATAAATGAGCACACAGACACCACATGGATTTTAACAAGCCTTGGTCTAGATTATACAATCTTAGCCCATCTAAGCTAGCTCAAAATATTCCCCAAATATGACCCCATATTTCTCCTGGGCTGTTATTCCCCCACGCTATGCCGATGTTCCAGGCCACGTGGAATGATCTTTCATCTACCCCATCATGTGTCTCCTGCTTCCTGCTCCTAGCTTCTACTCCTTCTTCTTCTGGAGTCTTCTTCTACCCCTGAAACTCTCTGCTTCAGAAATCCGAGCACCTTAGTCCCGCCTATCTCTGACTTTGATTGGTCTCAGGCCTCAGCATTTATTTAACCAATCAGAGACAATGGTTAACAAGAAAGTTAACACAGCTTCACTTGGTGTACAGCAAGCAGGCCTCTGGGACCAACTAATTAACATTTAGAATGCATGACATCACCCCATCAGGACGCTGAGGCAGGCAGGCAGATCACAGTTTGTTTAAGGTTGGCCTGGTCTACATAGTGAAACCCTTCCTATAGAAACCTAAAAGAAGGAGAGCTTGAGTCAGGTGTGGTGGTGCAATCCTCTCAGGAGTAGAAGTATTGGACAGTCCAAGACCTACCTGGTCTGCATATACAGTTCCAGGTCAGAGAGTGAGATCCAGCCTAAAAGAAAAGGAAAGAAAGAAAGGAAGGAAGGAAGGAAGGAAGGAAGGAAGGAAGGAAGGAAGGAAG
>CAJQZJ010014563.1:11572822-11595398 GCA_907164525.1 Lophiomys imhausi | reverse complement strand
TGAAGTGAATATGTGCTGTTATAATACAGAATATAGAAATGTCCTTATCTAAATCTCTTCTGCCCCCTATATTTTTCACTGTTAATTGTAACTAATGTCTTTAAAATCTGTTTTGTATGGAAGATTTCATCCTACTCTTATGCCTTTAGTAAATTGTATGTATTGTATGTATTCAGTGTAGTTTATTTGGGGGGATTCTTGAGGATATAGTTTTGACATTGATGCTTATCAAATAAACAGCAAACAGCTGTTATTAAGGGAGCATGGAAACCAAGGCAAGCGAGATGGCTCAGCAGATAAAAGTTCTTGGCATGCAAGCCTGACAGCCTGAATTGGATCTTTGGAATTCATGATGGGAGGAGAGAACTGACTCCCAAAATTTGTCCTCTGACCTTCATGTGTGCATCCCATGATAAGCATGTTCCTGTGCTCACACATGTATCACACACAATAAATAATTTTTATAATGAAAAAGTATTAAAACTAAAAAGTCTTCCCTTCCTAGTGGGGTACAGGAGCCAGGAGAGGAGAAAACAGAAGAAATCATCGAAACTAAAGAAACCATCCCTTTTTTTTACTTTAGAGGCATTTGTGTGAGCTACCTTAACCCTCTGTTAGATTTAAACCATTTTTAGTACATCTTGTGAAAAACAACACTTTTTAGGTGGTTGAGATATTTGTAGAATCTTCTCCCTTGCAAGGGAAGTTACATTATGAACAGAAGCAAATCATTCTTCTTCCTAAGAGTCACCATTTCGGCACTCCAGCCGCACCACAAGAACAAAGGTAAGTGAGATTATTTTTTTCCGGAGTTTCCAACATGGTGGCACAGTGTGCACTGTAGCGGAGAGGAGAGGCAGAGACCTAATCCAGTCACAGCAAAGCAATTAGGAACCAAGACTGCCTGAAAACAGAGCACGTGACAGTGTGTTCTCCACAAATACTGGGGCGGGTGGGTCACTCACCCTTGCACCCAAGCATCTGAGGCAGTCAGCAACAGGCACACTGAGGCCGGCATCTGTTGTGGGTGGAGCTCCCTGCCTGCATAGTCAGCCTAGCTGGGGAGCCAGAACGACTGGGTCAGTGAGAGGAGAACACAGACCCAACCACAGCTCTACCTGCCTTTCTGAGGAGACCTGTCAGCTCCCAGGTCCTCAGAGGCTAGCCCTCTCCCCACTCCAATCCCCTCTATATTGGTCCAATTGGGTCACAAGCAGTTGAGGAGAGCAGCAGCCACCCTCCTCTCTGAGAGCCAGTCAGTCTATTACAGGAACCTAAATGGAGGTAAACACCAGGATCTCAGGATCAGCCAACCCCCAGGGCAGGGAGTTTTCCTGAGCACTAAGGTCAGGTAACAAAAGAAACAAACAGATAACACCTGGGTCCATCTGATGACAAAAGGTCAGTGCAAGAACATGGTAAAAAAAAAACCAAAGCCGGGCGGTGGTGGCGCACGCCTTTAATCCCAGCACTTGGGAGGCAGAGGCAGGTGGATCTTTGTGAGTTCGAGGCCAGCCTGGTCTACAAAGCGAGTCCAGGACAGCCAGAGATATTCAGAGAAACCCTGTCTCGAAAAACCAAAAAAAAAATATAAAAAAACCCAAAACAATAGGATGTCTCCAGATCCTAGCAATAATGCTACAGATAACTCTGGACAGCTGAACCCAATTGAAGCAAAGGAAAATAACCTTAATCCTATGCTTATATTAATAATAGAAGGCCTAAGGGAGGAAATCAAATACCTCAGAGAGCAACAACAAAGTACTGCAAAGGAGGTAATGGAAAAGAATAAAGCGCTTAAAGGAATGGAAGACCTGAAAAGGGAAGTTGAAGCAATGAAGAAAATCCAATCTGAGACATCCATAGAACTGGAAAACCTTAAGAAAAGAATCGGAACTACAGACACTAGCATCACCAACAGAATACAAGAGATGGAAGAAAGAATTTCAGGCTCAGAGGATAAAATTGAAGAAATAGATACATCTGTCAAAGAAAATGTCAAATCTAAAAAAGTCCTGACACAAAACCTTCAGGAAATCAAGGACACAATGAAAAGACGGAATCTCAGAATAATAGGAATAGAAGAAAGAGAAGAGTCCCACCTCCATGGACCAGAAAATATCTTCAACAAAATCATTGAAGAGAATTTCCCAAATCTAAAAACAGAGATGCCTATAACTGTACAAGAAGCTTACAGAACCCCAAATAGATTAGACTAGAAAAGAAAATCTTCCCGCCACATAATAATCAAAACACTAAATGTACAGAACAAAGAAAGAATTTTAAAAGCTGCTAGGGAAAAGGGTCAAGTAACATATAATGGCAAACCTATCAGAATCACACCTGACTTTTCTTCAGAGACTCTAAAAGCCAGAAGGGCCTGGACAGACGTCTTGCAGACCCTAAAAAACCACAAATGCCAGGCCAGACTACTATTCCCTTCAAAACTGTCAATCAACATAGATGGAGAAAACAAGATATTCCATGACAAAGCTAAATTCAAACAATATCTATACACAAATCCAGCTCTACAGAAGATGTTAGAAGGAAAACTTCAACCCAAAGAGGTTAACTACACACAAGAAAGCACAGGAAGCAAATAGCATGCCTGCAGCAAAAACAAAAGAAAAGAAGCTCACTCACACACTATTTCTACCAACATCAAGATGGCAGGAAGTAACAATCACTGGTCATTAATATCTCTCAACATCAATGGACTCAATTCCCCAATAAAAAGGCACAGGCTAGCAGAATGGATGCGAAAACAGAATCCCACATTCTGCTGCTTACAAGAAATGCACCTCAGCAAAAAGGATAGACATTATCTCCAAGTAAAGGGCTGGAAAAAGATATACCAAGCAAATGGACCCAAGAAAAAAGCTGGAGTAGCAATTCTAGTATGCAACAAATTGGATTTTCAACCAACATTAATCAAAAGAGATGGGGAAGGACACTATGTACTCATCAAAGGAAAAATCCACCAAGATGAAATTTCAATACTAAACATCTATGCCCCAAATGTAAGACCACCCACATTCATTAAAGAAACACTACTGAAGCTCAAATCCCACATTGAACCTCACACATTAATAGTGGGAGACTTCAACACACCACTCTCACCACTGGACAGATCAACGATGCAGAAACCAAACAGAGAAATGATGAACCTCACAGATGTCATGAATCAAATGGACCTAATTGATATCTACAGAACATTTCACCCCAAAACAAAAGAATACACTTTCTTCTCGGCACCTCACGGAACCTTCTCCAAAATCGACCATATAGTCGGTCACAAAGCAAGCCTCAACAGATACAGGAAAATTGAAATCACTCCTTGTAACTTATCAGAACATCATGGAATAAAGCTAGGCTTCAACAATAACCAAAACAACAGAGTGCTTGCAAAAACATGGAAACTGAACAACTCTCTCCTCAATGACCTCTGGGTCAGGGAAGAAATAAAAAAAGAAATTAAAGTCTTCTTAGAACTCAATGAAAATGAAGGCACAACATACCCAAACTTATGGGACACATTGAAAGCAGTGCTAAGAGGAAAGTTTATAGCTCTAAGTACCTTCAAAAAGAAACTGGAGAATTCCTATACTAGCCACCTAAAAGAACACCTGCAAGAACTAGAACAAAAAGAAGCAAACACTCCCAAGAGGAGCAGACGAGAGGAAATTATCAAACTCAGGGCTGAAATCAACAACTTAGAAACAAAAAGAACAATACAAAGAATCGACAAAACCAAGAGCTGGTTCTTTGAGAAAATCAACAAAATAGACAAGCCCTTAGCTAAACTAACTAAAAGGCAGAGGGAAAATACCCAAATCAACAAAATCAGAAATGAAAAGGGGGAAATAACAACAGACATTGAGGAAATCCAAAGAATCGTTAGGTCCTACTTCAAAAACTTGTACTCCACAAAATTGGAAAATCTAAATGAAATGGACAATTTTCTTGATAGATTCCACCTACCAAGGTTAAATCAAGAACAGGTAAACAAATTAAACAGTCCTATAACCCTTAAGGAAATAGAAGAAGTCATTAGACGTCTTCCAACCAAAAAAAGCCCAGGCCCAGATGGTTTCAGCACAGAATTCTACCAGACATTCAAAGAAGAGCTAACACCAATATTCTTCAAACTCTTCCACAACATAGAAACAGAAGGAATACTGCCAAACACATTCTATGAGGCCACAGTTACCCTGATACCTAAACCTTGTGAAGACCCAACGGAGAAAGAAAATTTCAGACCAATTTCCCTTATGAACATGGATGCAAAGATACTTAATAAAATACTTGCAAACCGGATCCAAGATCACATCAAAAGTATCATACACCATGATCAAGTAGGCTTCATCCCAGGGATGCAGGGGTGGTTCAACATTAGAAAATCCATCAATGTAATCCACCACATAAACAAGCTGAAAGAAAAGAACCACATGATCATCTCATTGGATGCTGAAAAAGCTTTTGACAAAATACAGCACCCTTTCATGATAAAAGTCTTAGAGAGATCAGGCATACAAGGACCATACTTAAAAATAATAAAAGCAATTTACAGCAAGCCAATAGCCAACATCAAACTAAATGGAGAGAAACTTAAAGCATTTCCTCTAAAATCAGGGACAAGGCAAGGCTGCCCACTCTCTCCATATCTCTTCAACATAGTACTTGAAGTTTCAGCTAGAGCAATAAGACAACTAAAAGAGATCAAGGGGATACAAATTGGAAAGGAAGAAGTCAAAGTATCCCTATTTGCAGATGATATGATAGTATACATCAGTGACCCCAAAAATTCCACCAGAGAACTTCTACAGATGATAAACTCCTTCAGCAAGGTGGCCGGATACAAAATCAATTCAAAAAAAATCAGTAGCCCTTCTTTACACAAAAGATAAATGGGCTGAGAAAGAAATAAGGGAATCAACACCCTTCACAATAGCCACAAATAATATAAAATACCTGGGGGTAACTCTAACCAAGCAAGTGAAAGACCTGTATGATAAGAACTTCAAGTCCCTGAAGAAAGAAATTGAAGAAGATATCAGGAGATGGAAAGATCTCCCTTGTTCATGGATAGGTAGGATCAACATAATAAAAATGGCAATCTTAGGATAGGTAGGATCAACATAATAAAAATGGCAATCTTACCAAAAGCAATCTACAGATTCAATGCAATTCCTATCCAAATACCAACTCAATTTTTTACAGATCTGGAAAAAACAATTCTCAACTTCATATGGAATAACAAAAGACCCAGAATAGCTAAATCAATCATGTACAATAACAGAACATCTGGAGGTATCACCATCCCGGATTTCAAGCTGTACTACAGGGCAATAGTAATAAAAACAGCATGGTACTGGTATAGAAACAGACCAGTTGACCAATGGAATCGAATTGAAGACCCAGAAATAAACCCACACACCTATGGTCACTTAATTTTTGATAAAGAAGCCAAAAACATACAATGGAAAAAGGAAAGCATCTTCAATAAATGGTGCTGGTCTAACTGGATGTCAACATGTAGAAGAATGCAAATAGATCCATACTTAATCACCCTGTACAAAACTTAAGTCTAAGTGGATCAAGGACCTCAACATAAATCCAGACACACTAACATTAATAGAAGAGAAAGTGGGGAAAAACCTTGAAATCATTGGCACTGGTAGCAACTTCCTGAGTAGAACACCAATAGCTCAGGCACTAAAACAAACAATAAATGGGGCCTTATAAAATTGAAAAGCTTCTGTAAGGCAAAGGACGCTGTCCTTAGAACAAAACGGCAGCCTACAGAGTGGGAAAGGATCTTCACCAACCCAACATCTGACAGAGGGCTAATATCCAAAATATATAAAGAACTGAAGAAATTAAACACCAAAGAATCAAATAACCCCATCAATAAATGGGGTACAGAGCTAAACCGAGAATTCACAGAAGAGGAATCTCTAAAGGCTGAGAGGCATTTGAGGAAATGTTCAACGTCTTTGGTTATCAGGGAAATGCAACTTAAAACAACTCTGAGATTCCATCTCACACCTGTCAGAATGGCTAAGATCAAAAACTCAAATGATAGCACATGCTGGCGAGGATGTGGAGAACGGGGAACACTCCCCCATTGCTGGTGGGACTGCAAACTTGTGCAACCACTTTGGAAATTAATCTGGAGATATCTTAGAAAATTGGGAATAAATCTACCTCAAGACCCAGCCATACCCCTCTTGGGCATATATCCAAAAGATCTGAAACGAAACCACAAGGACATTGCCTCAACAATGTTCATAGCAGCTTTATTTGTAATAGCCAGAAACTGGAAACAACCCAGATGTCCTTCAACTGAAGAATGGATAAAAAAACTGTGGTACATTTATACAATGGAATACTACACAGCTATCAGAAATGAGTAAATCATGCAATTCGAAACCAAATGGATGGAACTAGAAAAGCTCATCCTAAGTGAGCTGACGCAGTCCCAGAAAGATAAACATAGTATGTATTCCCTTACAAATGGATATTAACCATACATCAGAGGATAACTATCCTACAACCCACACACCCAAATAGATAGGAACCTAGCATATCTATCCTAGGAAAAATTCTACCCACCAGTGAGTCATGGAATCTGCTGCAGGTTAGTGGAACCCCACACCCTAGATGGTGTGCCTTATCAAGCTCCAGTACAAGTGGAAGCTCTTGGGCCTCACATGACGCAAGATCTGAGGGAGTATGATATGTGAGGACCCACCTCATCTAAGGAGAAGGAGAGTACCAAGTAGAGAAACAAGGAGGGAGGGAGGGAGGGAGGGAGGGAGGGAGGGAGGGAAGGAGAGAGGGATGGAAGGAGAGAGGAAGGGAGGGGCCAAGAGGGGAGGAGGGAGGAAACTATGTTCTAGAAGTAAATAATACTTTTTTAAGAAAAGAGTTAATAAGCTTAAAAATATAATAAAATACAATATAAAATTTTCAAACTATAATTTACCTTACTGGCATGAAAGGAAAATGGCCTTAATTTCAGACTAGAATGTTAGACTGCAGGTGGCTACAGAGATTACACAAACTTGATAGCAGCTTAAAAGTTTTTTTGTTTTTTTGTTTTTTTTTTGTAGAGGTATAGGCTATTTCCATGGTTTGGCATTAAAAAGCAGGTAACATGGGCTGGAGAGATGGCTCAGCGGTTAAGAGCACTGGCTGCTCTTCCAGAGGTCATGAGTTCAATTCCCAGCAACCACATGGTGGCTCACAACCATCCATAATGAAATCTGGTGCCCTCTTCTGGCCTGCAGATATACCTGTAGACAGAACACTGTATACATAATAAATAAATCTTTAAAAAAAAAAACAAGGAAAAAGAAATGCCTTTAAAAAAAAAAAAATAAAAATAAAAAGCAGGTAACAGGTTTAAAACACTGTAAATAAATTAAAGGTGACAGCTGTTCAACCTGGTTTTACAAACCTCCAAGAGTTGAAAAAACTTAGAGCTAAGGTAAAATAATGCATGGTGTTAGCCCATGCCTTTACCTCCAGCAGAGACAGGAGGATCACTATAGAGTTAGTTGTCTTATAAATTCTAGAGTTACAAGAAACAGGGTGGTGATGGTGCACACCCTTAGTCCCATCATTGGGGAAGAATACACCCTTAATCCCAACACACTAGAGACAGAAACAGGCAGATCTCAGAGCTCAAGGCCACCTGATACAAAACAAGCTCTAAACAGAGAAAAACTTTGATCCAGGGGTGGAGGAGCACATCTTTAATCCCATCAGTTGGGAACCACATGTCTTTGATCCCAAAACTTAGAATGCAGAGACAGGCACATAGGATTTGGAAAGATTTAAGTTTAAAAGCTACTTACAAAAGGCAGGCTGCAACTCAAACAAATTGCCCTTAGAGATATCAAAATATATACACTAAAGGTTTGTCTAGCTCCAAAATATCAAAATAATTTCTTCTTTAATCCGGATTGAAAGGTAATACTTTATATATTGTCAAAAAAACCAAATTTGCTCCAGGAAAAATATTACCTGACCCCCCCCTAAAAAAAGGTAATTGTCCCAGAGGTAGGATTAGGGCAGGGCTCTGTTCTTATCTTTCCAGGAGATTTAAAGCATCCATTCAAGGAATCCAGGGACAACTGGACAATGGAAACCTCAGCAGAAAACAGATCAGACACCAAAGAAGATGAGTGGCCCAGATGATCCAGCCTTGCAGACTTCTTCAATAGCAGTTTCCTCAAAAGTCTACAACCACAACAACTCAAAATCGCTAAGATCGTTCAGCTCCACAGACTACTCCAGCCAGATCTTCAGTAAAGCTCTGGAGATCAGCTTCTGTCTATGAATTTCTTAGGACATCTAAATAGCTGAGCACAAAAGGACTTAACATCAAATGATTCTATTAACATTTTTAACCATTTTTCCATTCTTATTTGGGCCCCAAACAGGTTTACTAAGTCCCAAATCAGCAGGAAGTCATTTTAAGAGAACAACGTCCCATCCCCAGAAGGTGGGGAGGGTGTTCCCCCCACTTTGGTTATTTGATAGATAATAGAAATTTTCGTTATTTAGGGGAAAAGACTACAAGCTGTTAAATGGTCTTGTTAAATGGGTTTTGGAGGTTAGACCCAGGGACTTCTCTCTTTTTCTTTTCTGTATCCTCCTTTCTCTCCTATATAGGAGTGAACAGACTTGAGAAAAATGGGACATAGACATAGTATAGGAAAGATCAAGAAAAAAGGACAAATTATTGAATATAGCCTTATACCTTTGTATACTGATACAAAATTAATATTATATTTGGCTAAATTGTTATTGATCATTGTATATTAATGCAAAATTAAGATTGTATAGGGCTACATCGGTATTGATCTTTGTATATTGATACAAAATTAAGATTATATTTGGCCACAATGGTATTGACCCTTGTATATTAATGTAAAATTAAGATTGTATTGGGCTACATTGGTATTGATCTTTGTATATTGATACAAAATTAAGATTATATTTGGCCACATTGGTATTGATCTTTGTATATTGATACAAAATTAAGGGTAATGTTTCTTAAAGGTATTGTTCGTAGTAATACTTAAAAATGAAATGTCAAGTTTTGACCTCTCGCTACCAACTGACATAAACTGTTTATAATAATTAAGAAACGGAAACTAATAATCATGAAAACGTGTCATTTTGTTAGTTACTATGACAGTCTATCACAGTTATTTTCTAAGCTATTCAGAAATCAAGTTGCTAAGAGACAAGCAATATTTGCTTATCTAAATATAAGAGATAGATAGGGCATCTTCAAAAACCTCAAGAGATCTGCAGAATATGGCATTCAAAGATGTTTTCTTAACTTAAGGTTTTTTGATATCGAGACATGTCAGCTCCTGACAGCACCCCCTATTCTACTCCAAGTAGAAGATGAGCATCGAAGAATCTCCAGTGGGAGATGATTGAATTGGTGTTAAGCCGTTCTCTTGGCAAGAAAAATCCCTTGCTTCAACTGTAGACAGACTTCTGTCCAAAAAGGACAAAACTTGGAAGCAGATAAGTCGACAGCCTAGCTCTGCCAAGACAGGGTAGGTAAGTCCTTCATAATTCCTGCTCTACAATCAATGTCTGTCAGAGAAATGGAGCCAAATGGCTGAAGATTGATGCTGTAATGTATGGAGAGAAAATGGGAACTGTCCAGGCAGCCACTGGTATGTCATTTTTTAGTTTTGGAAGCTGCAGGCCCTGCACTTCCTATATAATCAGATATATTTATCCCTCTCAGGTCTCTGAGGTGGTTGAAGAATAGATAGCTAGAGTCTCATAGTTAAATTTTGAGTTGTTTAGGAATCAAGAGGGTGTTCTGGATCTAAGAAGATATTTTTAAAATTATGAGGCAAGTTAGTATGAAAGCTGAGTTAGATATAGAACTATAAACACATGGAGATGGTTAGATAGTAGAATGTTAAAGTCAGGTGCCAAATACATATGGACTGGACATTGGGAATGTATTCTAAGCCATATAACTCTTATAATTGTGGCCTATTTATTTCTGTTGTTTTGTATTGTATTTATAGTTATAAGAAAAAGAACCATTTTTTGGGCTGAAAGGGAGAGCTGTTGGGGGGAAAAAAGAAATACCTTAAACTAAAAAAAAAAAAAAAAAAAGAAGGGAAGAGGATGGTGGGGCTGAGGGGGAGGAGGGTGGAAGGGTGGGACTGGAGGGGGGAGTAGGGAGGGGATTGTGATTGAGATGTAACTTGAAGAAATAAAAAATAAATTATTAAAAAAAAAAAAAAGAGTCACCATTTCCTCCCCTGGGATGTGGACAGTGAAGGGTTAATAACCTAAAAGTCTCAGGTGGTCTCAGAAACTCCTTGCAGGAAGTTATCTACTTACTAAGACCTGCAAGACTCCTGACAAAAGGTCAGAATGTCAGGAGAACCCCTGGTACTGAAGCCAACATGACCAGAATCTCCACCAAAAATCAGTCTGTGAACAAAATCTTCCCACCCAAAAGTTCCCTTTTCTGCCCTATAAGACTCCTAACTCAAGCGGAGCATGGTGATGCACAGGTTTAATTCCAGCACTCAGGAGGCAGAGGCAGGTGGATCTCTGTGAGTTTGAAGCCAGCCTGGTCTACAAATCGAGTTCCAGGACAGCCAGGGTTATTACAAAGAGAAACCCTGCCTCGAAAATAAACAAACAAACAAATAAATAAATAGGTAGATAGATAGATAAATAAATAAATAAATACCCCTAGCTCCTGTGGCAAGATTGACTGCCCTCTGTTGTTTTGACTAATGGAGAATTCTGCTTCTCTAGAGATTGGTCTCCTATTTCCTTCATTTTCATGTCCCCTTGATCAACTCTGATCTAACAGACAGGATGTGCAAAGTCCCTTTCCTTTACAGAGAAACTCAAGTACAGAGGGTTGGGAGTCGGCAGTACTGACATCAAGAACAAACTCTAGGAACCTCAAAGAAAGGAACCAACCCAAGAAGAGTATAAGGGGGAAATATAACTGGTGTTTCACCTAGGCATTGAAATATGAAGACTTTCATAGACAGACAAGCATGAGGAAGGGCAGTCCAGACTGAGAAGAGTAGAAGAATCCAGACAGACACCTGGTGTCTGGAGGCAGGGAAGAATGGCAGTGTGGCTGAATAGAAACAGGACTGTATGTTGAGACTTGTGAGGGTCTCTTAGTGAAGCATGCGTGCTTCTGAGCTGGGCCCTGGCTAGATCGATTCCCTTGGCTAGCTAGTATCCTTGGTGCCAGGCAGATATCACAGCTATCCCTTTGGGCTCCAGACAAAAGAAAGCTTGTTTGCAGGTTACATGGGGATCACTTCTGTGGCAACTGACAGAGTGACGGGATTCCAAATCACTGGAAGGCAAAAGCTTTGAGGTGATGTCTTGTGAAGGGAGGATGGAGTGAGCACAAAAACACCCACTGCTGGCCTCTCCCTGAAGTAGCTATAGTAACACCACTTCTAACTGGAAGTTCAGTTGCATCCCTTGAAAGCAGAAACATCATCTACTGCTTCCACATTAGCTCCTGAGGTGTCTGGCCCTGTGCCAATGAAGACACACATTTGGTACTTTAGGATATCATGAAGAGAGTCTCCAGCAAGGGGACTGGAGGCAGGTAGTAGCTGGTGGCCATATGCCACTGTCCAAAGCAGGCCATGGTCAGAGACACAGGGCTTTCCTTTCTTTCTTTTCCTTTTTCCCTTTTTTTTTTTTTGCTTTTCGAGATAAGGTTT
Organism: Lophiomys imhausi; assembly: GCA_907164525.1. Taxonomy (NCBI): domain Eukaryota; kingdom Metazoa; phylum Chordata; class Mammalia; order Rodentia; family Muridae; genus Lophiomys; species Lophiomys imhausi. The sequence goes on along the minus strand of CAJQZJ010014563.1, from coordinate 11,583,633 downwards.
CTCTGTGTAACAGAGTCCTAGCTGTCCTGCCCTCACTCTGTAGACCAGGCTGGCCTCAAATTCACAGAGATCCACCTGCCTCTGCCTCCAAAGTGCTGAGATTAAAGGTGTGCGCCACCATGCCCAGCTGAGACAGGGCTTTTCATCATCCCAACTAAGACTCTTCTGTCTAAGACACATGTCACCTGAACAGGATGCTAGGAAAAGGACAACAAATGCAGACTTTTTCTCTGAGGCTCTTTCTTCTAAGCATGTCTAGACTACAGCTGAGAGTGTCCAGTGAGTACGACTTGTGAATGGAAAAGCTGGTCTTTCTTGATAAGGCTTCGATTCATCTCAGAGTACCCAGCCTCTCCGGTCTTAATGGCAGTATAGATGATTTTTACATAACAGCTGATGGTTAAATGAGAGATGGAGCAAGCCATCTTCCAGAGCCCAGGATATGGAGTATGAGGATACTTTCACTATTTTATTTTTAATTGCATAGCCTTTAAAATCCCAACAGTACCCACATCTATAAATCTCAAAGGGAACCTCACCTTCATCTTTTACCCTTGCACTGGCCTCTCCCCAAAACCATTGTTACCAACATGTAATGTTCCCTTCTAAATTTCTATGTATATACAACCTTAGCATGCATAGAGAGGACCAATGCATACTTCCTGTCAGTAGTGAAAAGGCCAATACTGCCACCAGTAGCTATCGGAGTTTGTCTCCCTTAGGGACCTCCATTCAGGTAAAGATAGATTCTGCTTGACATGCCACAGAAAATGATTTCAGGTCAAGTCAGAGTGAAGAAGCAAAGTCATTAAGTTTATTCATTACAATAGGGAATGGAAAGAATGAACAGGGGCACATTTCTATTCCACACTGTAGAAAGGAATCTGAACATAAGCAGTCTTCCTAGCTGAGTGCTTATTCATTGTTAATGGTCTGCTTGTTCTGAGTTAAGTCTCTGGCCCAGGTAGCACACGGAGGAGTGCAGGACTGATACCAGGAGACATTAACAAGACTCAACATCACTGGAGGTGCCAGAACCCAGCTCTTCAGAGAGACAATAACAAAGAAGTCCAGGAATGATAAGACAGGAGGCTGTGATAAAAGTGCCATGGCCAGAAGAAACTTAAGGAGAACTATACACTTACGTATATAGTTCCAGAACATTAGAGTTCATGGGGCAGGGAGGGCATGGCAGCAGGTGGCAGGAAGTCAGTTGATCACATCTTTCATCTTCCACAAAGAAACAGAGAAATCAAGAACTGGAATTGGGGTGAGTCTATAAACCAGCAAGCTTACCCCCGGTGATATACTTCTTCCAGCAAGCCCCCATATTCTAAAAGTTCTGCAATTTCTTCAAGTAGTGCTACCAACTGGTGACCAAATATTCAAATACATGAGCCCATGAGGGACATTTCTCATTCAAACCACTGCAGGTCAAATGTACTAAACCATTAAGTAGTTTCAAGGATCCAGTGGCTGGTATACTTTCAGTGGGAAATACATGCAGGACTATTGATGTATTGAATGTTGGCAAGAATGTCAGCAGGAAATCTCAAGCTTTGATGGTGGGAATGGTGATAATCCTCTCCATCATTCATGTTTCTTTATAATATTTTAGTATTCTATTAATTATGTTGCATTTACATATAAGTAACAGAAAGTTGCCTAATTCTGGTTTAAGCAATATAAACTTCTACTGTGCACAGTATGATTATAAGTAGACTAAGATTAGGCCAAAAATAAAGACTTCTGGCTCCCACTCTCAGTTTGTTGATAACATGTGCTGCTTGTTGTCTCATGGTCATTACATGGCTATACATATCTGGACACAGCAAGAATATACAAAGACAGAAGTCTTTTTCCTCCTTGTAAAACACTCTATAAAAATGAACAACTTAGGCCGGGCAGTGGTGGCGCACGCCTTTAATCCCAGCACTTGGGAGGCAGAGGCAGGCGGATCTTTGTGAGTTCGAGGCCAGCCTGGTCTACAAAGCGAGTCCAGGACAGCCAGAGATATTCAGAGAAACCCTGTCTCGAAAAACCAAAAAAAAAAAATGAACAACTTATTTTTATGTGTATGAGTGTTTTGCCTATATATATGTATGTGCATTATGTACGTACAGTAACAATGGAGGCCAGAAGAGAGCATTAGATTTCCTGGAACTAGAATTACAGATAATTGTGAGCTGCTGTGTGGTGATGGGAGCAAAATCCTGGGTCTTCTCCAATAGCAGCTAGCTAGTGCTCCTAACCACTGAGCCATCTCTGCAGTCACCAATACCTCCTTCTAAAAAGTGTATTTTATTTTAAATTGTACATATGTGTCTTTGTGTGGTTATGTGCTTGTAAATGGAGATGTTCCTAGAGGCATTAGATACTGTGGATCTTTAGTTACAGCTAATTGTGAGCCACCCGAAGTGGATGCTGGGAACCAAACTTGGATCTTCTACGCAAACAGTAGATGTTCTTATTCAGTGAGCCATTATTCTCTGGCAAATCACCAGTGAAAAAGAGGGAGCATATAGTTGGTATAGCTAACAGTCAGAACTCTTTGGAATGAAGTGGGAACCAGTCTTCCCTGAAAACAAATCCCATCTACAGCTGCTGAACCCAACTGTGGTTCTGTTCAAAATATACTAATGGGGAACAATGGTAAGTGGGTAATAAACAAATTGGTAATTAAATAAAATGGTAATAAACACATCTATACATTGAAGAATATTCCATTCTTTTAAAAAGAGAGAGAATACTTTAAGGCTTTTATATTAAAACATAAATAAATTCATGTAAAAGGCTTAACATTTTCATAATATTTTTTCACTGAAAACTGATATGCATCCCTGTCTCTTGATCCTGTTTTAAGAATTTTAATAACATTTTGGGTTTTCTTAATATGATTCTTGAATTTACAGTGTTAGTTTAAATGGTGAATAGAATCCTTTTTCACTGTTGAAAAAGGATTGAAAAAGGATTCCTTGTCCCTTGGAGGCACAAGTCCCTCATGCCCTGGTACCTTTCTATAGTATGCCATGGTGAGAGACTTCACAGCACCTATCAACATAAAATATAACCTTAGGAGAGTCCTTCTCCACCCAATTTCTATCCATGTGACTGCCTTTGTTTGAGTTTCTATTCCTGTGATAAAACACCATGACCAAATCAACTTGGAGACTGAAGGGTATATTTCATCTTACAGTTTACAGCCCATCATCAATGGAAACCAAGACAGAAACTCAAGGCAGGAACCTGGAGATAAGAACAGAAGCAAGGACCATGGAGGAATGCTGCTTACTGCCTTGTTCCTCAGGGCTTTCTCAGCCTACTTTATTCTATATCCAGAACCACCTGCCAGTGGAAGCACTGTCCCCAGTGGGTGGGAACCCTACCACATCAATCATTAATCAATAAAATATCCCATAAATTTGCCTATAGACAATCTGGTAGGGTGTTTTCTTAGTTGAGGTTCCTTTTCCCAGATAACTAGCTTGTGTTAAGTGGACAAAAACTAACCAGGACAGTGATGCAGGCAAGTTATTATTCCTAATCAACTTCCTCATCTGCAGAATAAGTAACGATGCCTGTAGAGGCTGTTACAAGGATTTAACTGAGTATCATATATAAAGACTTATACCAGTCTGGGATACATACTAAATTATATATTAAGATATCCTATGATTGCCAGGTGCGGTGGCACACACCTTTAATCCAAGCACTTGGGAGGTAGAGGCAGGTGGATCTCTGTGAGTTCAAGGCCAGCCTGGTCTACAAAAGTGAGTTCAGGACAGCTAGAGTTACACAGAGAAACCCTGTCTCAAAAAAACAAGAGAGAGAGGGAGAGAGAGAGAGGGAAAGAGAGAGATATCCTATGATTATAAAATAATGTCTTGTTATTTTCATGGTGCATGGGGTTGAAACTAGGGTCTTGTCCATGCAAGGCAACTTTTCTATCACTAAGAAAACCCCAAGCCAGTTAGTTAATTCTAATCATTTTAAAAATAGGATATCTCGGGGGCTGGAGAGATGGCTCCGCGGTTAAGAGCACTGCCTAGTGCTCTTCCAAAGGTCCTGAGTTCAATTCCCAGCAACCACATGGTGGCTTACAACCATCCACAATGTGATCTGGTGCCCTCTTCTGGAATGCAGGTGTACATGCGGATAGAGCACACATATGCATAAAATAAATAAAATAAATCTTTACCAGGCGGTGGTGGCGCACGCCTTTAATCCCAGCACTTGGGAGGCAGAGGCAGGCGGATCTTTGCGAGTTCAAGGCCAGCTTGGTCTACAAAGTGAGTCCAGGACAGCCAGAGCTGTTACACAGAGAAACCCTGTCTCAAAAAACCAAAAAAAAAAGGATATCTCAAATTATCTAAGGATATGTTCTTACCCAAAGTGTGTAGACTGATTATTTGCTTTTATTGAATTTGTTTATCCTCTACTATTATGGAGGCAAAGAGTTAACTTTGTTTAACTAAAATTAGCATAGTTCTATTTATGATATTTGCTCTCAGGTCTTGGTAAATAATCTCTTTTCAGGACCTGGAGACATAACGCAATTACAGAAAGCCCAAAGTTTGACCCTCAGCACCACACAAACTTGATGTGGTGGTACAGCATTCACAAGGTAGAGGCAAGAGGATCAGAAGTTCAAGGCTATCTTTGACTGTTCATCGAGTGTGAGGCTAGGATTCGTGAGATCCTTTCTCAAAAACAAAGTCTTATTTTAATTGAATTGCTTTATTCTTGTTTCATTTAGGGATATTATTAGGGAAAGAAGTGATTTTTTAAACTAAATCCCTTTGGCCACCTAACAAGATAAACAGTTTTTTTTTTTTTTTTTTGGTTTTTCGAGACAGGGTTTCTCTGTGTATCCTTGGCTGTCCTGGACTCACTTTGTAGACCAGGCTGGCCTTGAACTCACAAAGATTCGCCTGCCTCTGCCTCCCAAGTGCTGGGATTAAAGGCGTGCGCCACCACCGCCCGGCTAAGATAAACAGTTTTGTTACATTTAATGGGTCCACATAGACTGTTAGATCTACTGATGTTGATACTCTTTGCATTCTTAGGTTCAATTCTGTTTAGTTATTGTCCTAGTTTTTTTTCCTGCTGCCATGATAAAATGCCCCGACAAAAGCAAGGTAAGAGAGCAAGGGTGCACCTGGCTCACAGTTCTGGGTGACATGGAAAATCTCATTTTACCTTTTCCTCTATTCTGCAGGTTAGAGCTCAAACCCAGCACAATCCCCATGGAAACAGTGTCTTTCAGACACAATGGAATTGATGCTCATATGAACTCAGAGACTGTGGTAGCTACAAAAGACCTACACGTGTTTAAGTCAGACTGTGTCTGAGAGGGGGCAGTGGACCTGGAGTCCCACCACAAACAGTGAAACTATCAGCAATTGGTACCTGTTGGCAGAAGGAAAATCAGTTTTTTTCCAATGAGGTGGCAACCATACTCCAAGGCTGGCTCAATGCCCAGGACAAAATGAACTCCATGTTTTTGTTGTTTTGTTATGTTATGTTATGTTTTAGTGAACTTTTTGTTTTGTTTATTTTGTTTTGGTCTTTTTGTCTGATGGAATTTGCATTTGATTTTTAAAAAATTCTCTCATACAATACATCCCGACCTCAGCCTCTTCTTCTTCCTCCCCTTCCAGCACCTTTATCTCCCTTCTCCCTCAGATCTATGGGTCCTCTGTTTCCCTTCAGAAAAGAGCAGACTTCCCAGTGACATCAATCAAACAATGCATAACAAGATGCAAGTTGTTGATTTTTGTTTTATGAGGTTTTTTTTTAAGTGAGAAAAAGAGAGGGAGAGAAGCAGAGAATGGTAGAGGAAAAGAAAGAGAAAATTGAGTAGAGTGGTCAAGGAGGTGGGGGAATCTGGGAAGATTGGGTAAGGGAAAAATATGATCAAAACATAGTGTATGAAAAAATTTAAATTGAAAAAAGAAAAAAAAAGAAACAAAATTCCCTTCCCAGATGATTCTAGATTGTGTCAAGTTGATAATAATTAAAACAACTGTAATCAAGCCTAAGATACTAAGCTGTTGAAGCTCCTCATGATTTGGAATTCAGGGTTAGCCAAATTTAAAAAAACAACAACTGTCAAACTGTCATCATTATAGAATGACAAAGCTTTCCATATCTAATTTTCACAACTCTGAAATAGAGCCATGCATTACAACCAAAGATATTCTATCCTACAATTATTTGTTGTCTGAACAGCAGGTGCAACCTTGTTTTCATGGCCCAAATACCTGTCAGTGTAGATACAACTGCTCAATCATGGATCCATTATTTGAGTTACGTACCTTATGGTTTTTTTTTTTAATTATATGTATATGGGTGGCAAGAGTGGAGGAGGCTGGAGAAAGCATATATGTGAGTGCAGGCACTTGCAGAGTCCAGAAGAGGGCATTAGTTCCCATGGAGCTGTAATTGCAGATAATTGTGAACTGCCCACTATAGGTGCTAGGAACTGAACCCAGGCCCTCTGCAAGAGCAGTACACACTCTTAGCCACAGAGTCATTTCTCCAACCCCTATGTGCATTATTCATACTGTATGGGTTGCCTTTCATTACTTTGTAGATCCTGAAACATTATACTATGATTTTGCACTGACCTGAAAAGGTCCTTCTACTTTCATTGAATCTGAGCAGTCGAACGTAAATTTGGTAACAATAAAGTTAATTTTGTCATCAAAGCTGACTTGACTTCCTTAATTTTTTTGCTCAATAGATGAAAGACTTATAGAACTGGGGAAGAAAGGAACACAGCACACATAAAAGGAATCTTTTGCTGGGCATGATGGCATATGCCTATAATCCCAGTACTCAAGAGGCAGAGGCATGCAGATCTCTGTGAGTTTGAGGCCAACCTGATCTACAAAGAGAGTTCCAGGATAGCTAGCACTGTTACACAGAGAAATCTTGTATTGAAAAAAAAAAAAAGAGGTTCTACATCAGCTGGGCTGGTGCTGCAGGTTGACTAAAACATTCAGAAAGCAGAGGCAGAAGGACCACAAATTTCACGCCAGTCTGTGGTACATAGCATGACTGTGTCTTAAAAAACAAAAGGTCTAACATGCAAAACACACACACACACACACACACACACACTCACATGCACAAGCACCAAAGATGAGGACATGGTTAGTAACTAATCTTCTTATGGCCAACTGACAATATTGTGTGCAAGTCCAGACATCAGAGTCTAAAAATGCCAAAGGAAAGTTAACTTTGGTTGCAAAGAAATTCCTTGGCATGTTTATTTCATTTCTGTTTTTCTTCTAGATCCACAATGATACTGAGACCAATCAGAATACAATCAATATACAACTTTACTCAGACCACAGTACTAGACATCACAGCACAGCTCTGATTCATTCGTTTCTTAGTGTATAGATGTTCTCCTCCCTATTCTGGGTCCTAGGAACCATTCCAGAATGACCACAGCAGAATCAGCCTTAGCATGGAGCCAATACATGGCTAACAAAGCAAAGAAGCAAACAAACCTGGGTCAATTCCATACAATTTGAGGTATTTTGTTTTGTTTTGTTTTGATTTTGCCTATTACTCATAAATAAAAACTTCCTAACTGAACACAGGCATAGTTAATAGTTAGAATAATAGAAAGGACACCATAGCAGCCTTCTTTTTTTAATCTGGAGAGAATGCTTCCACCACCAAGCCTCCAATCAGCCATTGGTTTACCTGATATTCCACGGGGAAACCTCTAGAAAGAGAGCTCTACTGACTTTGCTGTGAGGCACACTGTGGAAGCAGGGCATCCTCATGCTTCAAAAAGCAAGAAAAAACAGGCCTGATGGTACATTAGTAATCCTAGCACCCAGTAAGGGCAGGCAGGAACACAAAAATGTGAGAACAAAGAGCTGAATTTAAAATATTGACAAGTCAGGAAGACTTGTGTAGCTGATCAGTGCCCACTTATTTTTGTGCTTCATAGACAATTCTTGGCTTTAATTTGACTTTTTATGCACACACAGGACAGAAATATGGACCTATAGCAACGAAGTCAGACACCAATTTTCGCTCTGTTTTCAATTAAATGCTAGCTGCTTCTTAAACTCTTCCCCCTTAAGCCCAAATGCTGTAGGGCTTAGAGAAGCATGTCATGATACCTACGTGGTTCACAGTTGAGCAAGTATATGAAGCCAGCTGAGTCTAAAGATGCTGCTGGTCACTGAGTGATGAGCCTTTTCCCAGCTCTATCTCCTGTTGTTAGAGCTTGCTATCTGTTCTAATGACTCCGGTGGTGCAAAAATGTGTCCCAGTCTGAAGATGGTAACATATATGTTATCTAAGCTGTCACAAGGCTTCTAGTCAGCTTTAACTTTTACTTCCTTGGGTTCAAATTCTTGTTTTGTTTTGTTTCGAAATAGGGTTTCTCTGTGTAACCAAGCCCTGGCTGTCCTGGACTCACTTTGTAGACCAGGCTGGCCTCGAACTCACAGAGATCCACCTGCCTCTGCCTCCCAAGTTCTGGGATTAAAGGTGTGGGCTACCACACCCGGCCTGCGTTCAAATTCTAAGGCTAGCCAGGCATGGTATAATCCCAGCATTCAGGAACTGAGGCAGGAGAATTACAAGTTTGAGGCAGCATGGGCAACATAGCAGCACCCTGCTTCAAAACAAACAAACCTATCTTGTGATCTTTATATGCTTAGAATAACTTTCCTCTTTAGATCTTTCAGGCTATGTGGAGTTTGAGAGGACTGTTTCTGGCTTAGGGTTTGTTGTTGCTGGTTTGTTTTGTTTTACTTTTGAGACGGAATCTCAACATATCCAAGGCTAGCTTTGAACTACCACAGATTACCTTGAACTTCTGATCCATCCACCTCTATCTTCCAAGTTCCAATTCCTGGAATTATAGGCAAGTTCTACTTACAAAGTTGACCCTGTGCTAGGAATTGAACTTGAACCCAAGACTACATGCAATTACTCTACCAACTGAACTACACACTCAGCCTATTATTCAGGGGATTTGTTTTGATCTTTTAAAAACTGCTGAGCTTTATAAAAAAGTTTTCTTTCCCATAACTTATTTTTCTGGTCTGCTGGCAGCTTAATGAAATCAGCCTGTGCCTTCTTGAACAAAAAGGAACTTATGATATTGGGTGCATGTTAATTAGCTCTCGGATCCAGTCTTCCTTTTTGAGGTCCAGAGATTTGGGGTGTTAAAAAATCATAAATATAATCATGTCATTTTACATTTGAATAGTATGTATATCACAGCAGATTCTTTATTCCTCACCCTAGAATTCTACTGTTCCTAACCAGAATGGCATTAACCATAATCATTAATCATCAAGTTCTGAATGTCTATGTCTCAAAGAAGGGCTTTGGGTTTTATTCACAGTAGTTTCCTCTGGGAATCTTCCTCACCTTTGGCCAACATTCCTATTTCATGCCACATACATAGTGAGAAATGAGAGGCATGTAAGAAATGTCCTCTGGGGGGGTGAATTGGAGTTTTATAAGTATGCTCACACTGTACCAAATTATACTAAATATTTTCTGTGAAATATCAGATCTCTCAGGCTAATGACCCTTCTCAGTTTAGAGCTTCTTTCTGTCACAAACCTTCCCAGGTACATCTGGATTCCAGGGCCAGGTTCCGGGATCCTGGCAGTGAAACAAAGATACTCATAATATGGCTCAGGGGACCTCCCTGAGCAGACACTCTGGGTAGAATGTTGCCACAAATTTATATGGAATGTGAGATTGACTACAAAGTTAATGAGGCAAATCTGGAAAGCCTTTGGACACGCTACATCATTAGGTTTTTCCCAGGTGAACAGGGTAGGGGGGATCCTGCAGACAGATGACCATCTCATGGGTTTGGGATATGGTTTAGCGGGTAACTTTCTGTTCAAGCACGAGGAACTGATTTCAAATGCTTGATATCAGTAAAAAGCCAGATGTGGTTGCAAGAGTGCAGGCTTGGAACCTTAGTGGTGTGGTAGGCAGAGATAGAAGGCTCAGTGCAGCTTGCTAGCTATCAGCCTATCTCCAGGTTCTATGAGTGTAAGAAATACATCATTATGATCCATCAGGAGGCACAAAGACTCTATTCTTTTTCCAGTTGTTAGATAGTACCTGTTTGTCTAAGTGCTCTGTTTATCTTAGGGTGTAAAGTTAGTATACTACTGTGCTGGATAATTTTATGTCAACCTAGCACAAGCTAGAGTCACTGGAGAGAAGGTAACCTCAATTGAGAAAATGCCTCTGTAAAATCAGACTGTAGGCAAGCACCCCTCCATGGTCTGTTTATCAGCTCTGCCTCCAGGTTCCTGCCCTGTTTTGAGTTCCAGCTCTGACTTCTTTCAGTGATGGACTATAATGTGGAGGTGTAATCCAAATAAACCCTTTCCTCCTCAATTTGCTTTTGCTCATGGTGTTTCATCACAGCAAGAGTAACCCTAACCAGGAAAGAAATTAGTACCAGGATAGTAGAGTATTGCTTTTGACAGACTTGACCATGTCCTTGGGGAGGACTGTGGAAGGACTTTGGACCTTTGGGCTAGTAAAGCCATTGAGAGTTCAAAGGTCGGTGAGCTTGGAAGATAAGAATGTAGAGAGAAATGCAGAGGATGGAGGCCTGACTTCTGAAGTTCCAGAGGGAAGATACTTAAAGAGTCTATCAGGGATGTTACATATTTTGAATTAAGCATCTGTGGTTCTGATCAACCAGGGCTGAAGAATCAGCTGTGATTAAGAAGAGACCAGAGCCGGGCAGTGGTGGCGCACGCCTTTAATCCCAGCACTTGGGAGGCAGAGGCAGG
>CAJQZJ010014563.1:11541009-11562822 GCA_907164525.1 Lophiomys imhausi | reverse complement strand
CCTGCCTCTGCCTCCCAAGTGCTGGGATTAAAGGCGTGCGCCACCACCGCCCGGCATGAGACTGAACTCTTAAAACATCTGAATTTGTAAGATTGTGGGACTTAAGTTTGTAAAACATTTTATGTGATATCAATATTTATGTGTGATCTTGGAGATGAACAAGAAAGGAAAGGTTGTGGCTTAAGAGTGATGTGGCATATGTTTGTGTGTCAAGTTGACAAGGGGTCAGTTGTACTGCCTAGTTTTTTGTTGTTGTTTTGGTTTTGAGTGTTTTGTTTTGTTTTTTTTAAGGCAGGGTTTCTCTGTGTCATGTTGTGGCTGTCATGGAATTTGCTCTATAGACCAGGCTGGCCTCAAACTTACAGAGATCCACCTGCCTCTGCCTCATAGGTGCTGGGATTAAAGGTGTGTGCCACCACACCTGGCTGCGCTGGCTAGTTTTATGTCAATTGGGCCCAAGCCAGAGTCATTGGAGAGGAGAGAGTTTCAATTGAGAAAATACCTCTGTAAGCTTAGGCTGTAGGCAGGCCACTAAACAGCATCCCTCCATAATCTCTGCAACAGCTCCCTCCTCCAGGTTCCTGCCCTATGTGAGTTTCTGGCCTGGCTTCCTTCAATGGCGGACTACCACTGTTTGACACCAAATTGGCAGTCCAGCCATTTTTATCTTTTGTCCATGGTAACACCCAGTTCTACAGGATAGTAAAATAAAAACTGTCTTGCCTCCCTAGTCTCTTGAATTTGTTATTACGTAGCAAGAGAGTCTTGTTTCTCACAGAGAAAAACATGAGAATAAGATAAAGTGAGACAGACCAGGACAGCCTAGTCTTCTGGCCAGGTGCTCAGCCCCATACATATGGACACCCTCAACACACACTGGACAGATGACCATTTCTGACCTGAAGCGCCCGTCCGGAGACTTCAATCCTTCTTTGCAAACTGTTCTGTGATCTGTCTCTCTGCCTGTCTCCCGCACCCTCATGTATAAACTCTTCCCTGTGAGTCAGTTAATCCTGTCTCTGAAACTGTTCTCCTGACTACTTACTGCTTTTATACGACAGTACGAGCACTTATTACAGGAGTGAGAAAATGGATGAAAGTCAGGCATGGCGGTGCACGCCTGTGATCCCAGCACCTGGAAGATTGTGGGAGGAGGAGGAACAATTCCAGACCAGTCTGAGCTATATTAAATAAACAAACACGAATGAGTGAAAGACAAACCCGCCCCAGCGTTGCTCAGAAGCCAGAGGAGCTGGTATTATCCTTAGTGCCAGTTCTCAGCTGCTTTTCTTCACTCTGATAACTAGCATTTGGGAGTTAAGAATATGGGGATATGGGATGAGAATGGACTCTGAGAATTCTTTTATTGGGAGTGGGGGGACTGCTACACACGCACAAACACACACACAGGTGCTTTTGGATATGACATCATCAGAGGTCTCTGGTTTACAACTGGGTAGGAGGGAGCCAAGCTAGCGCCTTGGAAATGAGCGAGCAAAGGTTAACTGCCCTAAGAAGACCCCAGTTCTACTGAATCCCAGGTCTGGAGCTGCAGGTCAGAGGCGTGTCTGTCACGTGGAAGTGGCGTGGTGGCGTATGCGCAGAGCTGCGCAGGCGCGGGAGGATTGATCCCGCTGGCCCTTAAGCTGCGCTCCGGCGGAGAAGAAGGCGGGCAGGAGGCACCTTCGTCCGTAGGCGCAGCTCAACGAGGCCAGTGACGTCCACGGAGGCGGGGTCCTCGGGGCGCAGGTAAGGATACCCGCAGGCCTTGGAGCACGGAAGGGAGATGCTGGTTGGACCGAACAGCCCGATCCTCCCCGGGGGGGACCGCTGTCCGATGTGCCCTCCGGCCACCCCAGCGACCTGGACAAACTCCACACTTGGGGCCCAGAGACCCCGTCCCAGACTGGCGTTGGTGGCACCCAGCTGTCTGAATTGTTGGGACACAGGACTGAAAAAGACGCTTGTCCACCTCGCGGGGAGTGGCGTCCGCCCCACGTCAGTGGCCATCCTATCTCTGGGCTTGGGTGTCCAGAGAGGAAGTCTCAGGGTCACCTGTTTCCCTCTCTTCCAAAGGTTACCAACCTTTGACTTAGAATGCTAAAGTTGTAAATTTCAAAACACTGCTGAGATGTGTAATGAGAAAATGAGCAGCGCTCCAGGACAGCCCATCCTCCGGATTGTTAGGTGTTGGAGGAGTTGGTGGGAAACAAAAACAAACAAAAACGGTCCAAGAGAAAACAAAGAAAGTTACATTGCACCTGCCAGGGTTTGGTTTGTGTGGGGAGGGCACATATCCAGAGCCCATCTGGCACTGTGCCTTCTATCTGTTTGCACAGCCCTATTACCTAGTTTTTTGGTTCTATTTTTATTTCAACACGTTTTTTTCTTGGAGCTTGGTAGATGGCTCATTTGAAAAGAAAATATTCACCTAGGTTTTATTTTGAAAAGCATTGTCATAGAGCCTGCTAATAGAGTCTTATATGTTCCTGCCCAGCCCTGGAAACAAAACTAGGATTCATACTGCACACTCTGACTCCTCAGAAGATGTTCATCAGAAAATCTTTTGTTTCTTATATTTGGGGTGATCATTGATTGACTAATCTAGACTTGAGTAAGAATTAAACACCTCTGGCAGTCCTTGTAAAGAGCTTATAGCATTTTTCATGCCTTTAATCCTGATTCATCACTGTAGAAGGTGATTCAGAAATTGTTCCCACTTTTCTGATGTAAAACATGGCTGGTCCAGGTTCATAAAACTTTTGGTATTGAACCTAGATCACTGTTCTTTATAGTCTGACCTTTCCCTTAGTCTCCTTCCTTGTAAGGGATGCCATTTACTTGAGACCCTTTGTGTTGTTCCTGAAGAGGTACAGAACATTCATTACCTCCCAACCCTCCACTTTTTCCTTCTCTTTCTTTTCTTCTTCCAGACAGGGTCTTACTATGTAGTTCAAGGTGGCTTTGAATTTTCCAGAATCTGTCTTTGAACTTGGTAGTCCTCCTCTCTCTGAAACCTAGCTGCAGTCTTCACTTCTATCATCTGAAGCTTGTGTGGCACCAGAAGGTTTGGTTACGTCTGGAACTTTAAGGCGCATGCCCAGACTTCACTGCGATCTCAGATTAAAAGCAACTCTCCTGCTAGTTGACTGTCTGCCTCTGTGAAATGCTAAGCTCAGAGTCCGTTTGGGCAAGGGGCTTATGTGGCAGGAGCTGTCCAGAGGTGATGTGGAAAGAGCTAGCCTCACCTCTGAATTCATTGACCACTGCCAAGGGAGATTGCAGCTGAGCAGTGCCCTTTCTTTGCGTTTGGCACTACCAGAAGCAGTGTGGGAGAGCCAAAGCATTAACTCAAAGTATGTGCTGTGGAGACTGCAGACACAAGGCAGGACTCCCCCAGACCCAGAACTTGCAGGAAGCCAACTTGCTGTGACATCACTGTAGAAGTTGGTCCATGTTTGGTATCCGTTTTGCTCTCCTAGAACAGTGAGTGAATCTGAACTCTGCAAACGATAAAGATGATGCTAAACCTAGTGGGGTGATGCATGCCTAAAATCCCAGTACTCACGTGGATGAGGTAGGAAGGTGGCAAGTTCTAGGCCATCCTGGGCTACATATCATGTCTTGTCTTTTTTAAAAGAAAACAACAACAAAAGCCATAATGAAAACTTTTCAGTTTTCTAGAGTGCTGCTGTGTTTCATATTGTTCTTCTTAAACATGTACCTCCACTGGAGTCAGCTTGTTTTTCAGACAATCCTAAGGTAATGGACGATAAAATGGCCTTTAAAGAACAAAATGAGAGTTAGGATTAGGTTGCTGGAACCCAGTGTCTTTGGAAGTTTGTCCTCATCTTCCTGTCCATGGTCATACAACTTGGGTGACCAGGTCTTCTTTAAAAAAAAAAAAAATTTTTTTTTAAATGTGCATCGGTGTTTTGCCTGCATGTTTGTCTGTGTGAGGGTGTCAGATCTTGGAATTATAGACAGTTGTGAGCTGCCAGGTGAGTGCTGGGAATTAAACCCGGGTCCTCTGGAAAAGCTGTCAGTGCTCTTAACTGCTGAGCCGTCTCTCCAACCCCAAGAACAGGTCTTCTAAGCCAAGGCAGGAGGCTGAAAAGTCAGCACAATGGCCAGATCTTTGGAGAGAATCACTTCTCAGAGGAAAGGACTTCCAGTCAGCTCTATCCCTCACTCTTGATTGTGTTTCTGTTTCCTAGTCGCTGATTGTGTTGTTTCATTCTCCCCTGAGTATCTGTTCACACTCTAGTGTCTCAGTGGAGAGTGGGAGAGAGCCAGGCATTCACCCCAGAGAACAGAGCTCAAAGTTGAAGAGAACAGCTCAGTGCAGGTGGCCAGTTCCACAGGTGGTTGTGAGGGCTCTCCTGTTGCTCCTTGCGTTTTCACATTGCTAAACTGGCATTTTCGATGTTATCCTGAATTAACAGGCCATGTTACTGTGTATAGGGAAAACATGCAGACTCAATAGAGAATGGGCAGAAGGATCCTTAAGAAAACATTTGGCATTGGTTCTGAGCTGCTTGCCAAGGATTGGGCCTGGGAGACACTGGGGTTCTCTCCAGACAGCCAGGCCCCATTCAGGAGGAATCTTGCTCAAAGCTTGTTTAAGGCCAATGATCAGGTTTCAGCACCAGCTGGATCTGACTCCAGTGTATGTGCATGTTGTTCTAGCTTTAGGCACCTGGTTCATGTCCGGCTGTTGGGACCTTGAGAATCCAAAGCCGGGTAAGCTTCCATGGATTGGGAGTTGGGAGACCCTTACCTGAGTCCCAACATAGGCAAGGATGCCCTTCTTATCCATGTGACTTCATGTTAGCCAGTTCCTCTTAGCTAAATAAAGGGGTTGCTGAAGTAGAGCTTTAAGAACAGAGGATCTTAAGAGCAGGGAGTGGTGGATGAGAGGAGAGGTGGAGAAACATCTTTCCAGTCTGTTCACTGAAAGCCTGAGGCAATGAAGTTATGTGCCTCTTCCTTTCCCCTCCCCTTGTTTTCCCTCACCTTCCTTTCTTCAATCCCCTGGGTCTGCCTTAGGCCAGCTTTTTCTGAGATGGGAAGATTCCCTGGGTGAGGCCGGGCAGGGCAGGTGTTCCCTTGATGTTTAGAATTTCTTGTTGTCCCTACATGTTTCAGACATGAGTTAACCCACCTAATGCTGACGCTTTTGTTTTTGTTAAGACTTTATCGGTTCCTGCCTACAGGCAGCTTTGAACAAGCAGGAGAAAGTGAGAGTGTGCTCACGCAACAGGAACTCAGCAGTTCTGGGTACCCTCTAGGCTCTCCCTGTAGACATAGTCTTTGGGTGCTGCAGACTCTGGATGTGAGAGGGACAGAGGATTTCTAGTTCCTTCTGTCTATTCAGAGAGTACACTCAGCCTGTGTATCTGTGTTAGCTCACCTTGCCAGTGAGCAGCAGAGTCAGGATTCAATGCAAGGTCAAGTCCAAAGTTGAAGTATTTTCTCTAGTGGCAGGCTAGTAGTATCCAGAATTAGCTTCCACAAAGAGGTGAAATTGGGCAGCCACAAGCTATTTCCAACGATATTCCACTGTGAGATTTCAAGAGTAAAATTCAAATCCCTTCAATAGTGGTTTGATACAGTACATGTATGTGTATCTCACCTACGTTACATTGGCAAATCCTTGGTAAGTGCTGTGGATGTAGGTGTGAATCCCCCTTTCCTCTTTGTACTGTTAAGTCAGACAGATAACCAAAACACAACATATGAGGTCCATTTTTTTTACAGTGTGCTGAGGTGTGCATATGCTCACTTATGCATGAGTCCTGTGCTCACGTAGAGACTTCAATCAGCAATGCTTTCGGGAAAGGGTTTTCCACTTAAGTGGCTTCTCTGAACCTATACACCATTCCTGGGTGACCTCACTTACTTCCAGCACTTCACCCACAAGCTTGGTAATGACGACCTCCAAGTCCCCATTCCTGTTTCTAACTCAAACTTTTTCTGTAGTGCGTTTTATGTGGATCTGCTGCGGTATATCCAAAATGGACATCCATCTACTATTTACTTCTCTTCTAGAGCTCCCTACTCAGTGAATAACACAAGTATCCAGCCAACTGCTCAAGCCAGAAAACTAGAGTCAATTTTCCTTTGTTCGGTCCTCACTGCCTACACGTTATCAGTCAGAATTCTGTCCATCTCATATGTGTCTGCTACCCAGCCTCTTCCATCACTGCTATAGTCTAAGCCCAGATCTCCATTACTCTGAACTGCCCAGAACCGAATGAAGTTGGCCAGCCTCTACTTTGTTTCTTTATATTTCACTCTTCATGTCATAGCCAGAGTGATTTATTATTTTATTTGCATGTACAGGTGTTTTACCTGTATGCCTGTGTATGATGTGCATACATGCCTCAGGCCAATGAGGCCAGAGAAGGCTTTGGATCCCCTGGGACTGGCGTTTCAGATGGTTGTGAGCTGCGGCGTAGGTGCTGTTACTCGAACCCAGGCCCTCTGGAAGCCGAGCCTGTGCTCTTAGCTGCTGAGTCACCTCTCCAGTGCCTAGGCAGTGTGATCTTATTGCTCCCTACCCTCCATTTTCTATCCTCTTACAGTGAGAGTCTCACCAGAGCTGACAGGGCCTAACTTGAACCCACCACTCTGATCTCATCCCTGGCCACCACAGCACCCTCACCAAAATACCCTACTTGCAACACTACACTGTTTACTGCTCATGTCATTCCTTTACCCAGAATTCCCTCACCATGCATGCCAACTAGGTAAATGCCTAGCTGTTGGTAAGACACAACATAAATAGTACTGTCTGCTAAAACCCTCTGTCAAAGCATTACCAACTGAAGGCTGTGTCTGACTACAGGGCCCTCGCATATATGAACATGCACACACCACTCTGCACCCTGTGAGGAGGACAAACAGGGAGGTGATGAGTGGATAGCAGGCAAGGATCCTTGGTAGTCCTGTTGACTTCCTGGGTGCAGAGTAAGAAATGGGTACAGAGCAGGCTGGGCAAAGAGCCATGGACAAAAGGACCTGTCCCTTTGATGCTGTGAGTGTGACATGTGGACTGTGTTAAGGGCCCGGCTTAGTATGCACCCATAGGAGAGGAGAATCTGCTGGCACTCAAGAAATGTTACAGTCTGCATGACTGCAGATGACTCAAAATTTTGCTCAATTTTTTGAAGAGCCAGGGGGCCTTGGCAGCTGGCCACTTTGATGTCTTGTGGAGACTAATCATTGGCAGCTGAAGGAGCCCTAGGGCTTCTCTGTGACTCAGTCCTGCCCGTGGAGTGGCTAATCTTAGGGAGCTAGGCGAGACTCCAGATCTCCACCTCCAGCCCTCCCTGATTCTGCTCACGCTGCCTGCCTACACTGTGGGTAAGAGTCTTTTGTCAGCAGAAGCAGAGGTGTGGACACCACACATGGTAAGTGAAGTTCCCAGGTTTGGCCTGCTGAAGGATGGATATAGAGGAGGGGACACCAAGCTGGATGAATAGGCAGGTAGGCTAAGATGGGGTTAATGAAGAACAAGAATGTTGAGGCTCCAAAGTGAACTATTTGTGTTCATATCAGAGAATGTCCCTGGAGTCTAAGGAGCTGTGACACTCCTTCATTTTGGAAGATGGCAGCAGTTTGGCTTAGGGGATCCAGCTGGGTTGCCTCTATCCACTCTCAGCTCTCCTTAGACTGGAGCTGCCACTCTGAGCTCTTACAGCTGCTGTTTATTTGCAGTCTTATCCAGCTTCACCTTCTGGGAGACATGGGGATCAGATAAGGCCCCCCATGGGGAGCTGAACAGTGTAGCTGTCAGGTGGGGGCTGGCTTTTCTGTAAACAACTTTGAAGTTCTGGCTCAGAGCGACTGGCCCATTTTATAAGGAAGGGACAGAGGGGGAGAAAAAGAGAAGGGGCAGCTGGTGTATGGTAAATTTCCTTTAGACCAAACATAGTGGGACGGTATTTGATTACTGAAAACAATAAGCTTCCTGTTTGAAATGCTCCTGAAGATGGAGACTCATGCCTTGACCTCTATAGACCCACTTTGAATGTGTGGCGAGGCGGGTGTGGCAGCAGAAAGACTATAAGGTTTGGAGTGTTCTTGTTTACTATACATGACAATATTGCTACCTACCTGCTGGCCCTGTGATTGGAGGGAAATTACTGAGCTCAGAACCTTGGTGTTGCCCCCTGCATGAAACAATTGCGAGAATGAACTTAACCCAAATATGTCAAGTGCCACTTAGAAAATTGGGGGTTACTGGCCTCCCTGCTTCTTTGTTCAGGGTCTTGGAGGCACGTGTGAAATAGCCCTGAGAGTTCCATCTAGTTATTAAAACTTCTCCCCCCTGTACCCCCAATCCCCAGCCTCCCTGTGGGAGAACGTGATTCAGGGTCTGCTAAGTCTGTACAGCAAGTTGTCGTGCCAGGAGAGGGGTTGCTTTGGACTCTGGAAGCTAGGTACTTCTGGCAATGAGTTCTCACTGCTTGTCACCAGCAGAAGAGCCACCTGCTAGGGTTGAGAGCAGCCTGAGCCTGTTTGCTGGGAAGCCTGCCTCCCAACAGCACTGCTGACAGTGTTTGTGATGTTGAGCCTGGATGGGGTGCTCTCCCCAGAGGAGTGACTCTGCTCCTATTTTTTTGGACCACGGTAGGGGCTGGGGGTAAGGGTAGAAAGCACCATCCCTGGGGTAGCTTTGAAGCTCCCATATTGAACCCCAATTCTTGAATTTGAGGGAGATAGTCCCTGGGACATGTGAATTTGAGTTCTTAGGGTGCATGCAGCACAGGATCAAATCCTGCAGAGGAGAGTTGAGCCTATTAGGTGGTTCTACCCTAGACTTACCTCCCTGATCTGAACACAGAGAGTGAAGTGGGTCTTAGGAAGGCCTGAGAATTAATGAGATTCTAGAATGGCATGAGAGCCACAGGAAATATAGGTTCTTCGGGTGGCTGTTGGAAGGTGGGCTGGATGAAGCCCCTGTTGCTGGTACAGGGGTGGGCCACTTGTGGATTTCCACTCCCAGAGGCTCCCGTCAGTCTGTTCCATGCTAGGCTCATTGATTCACCATTCATTACTGGCCTAGCCTTGTGAACTGTGTCCCACACCAACAACAAAGCCACTTCCTCTATTTCTGTGGCTTTTCAGATTGGCTCCTTTCCTTGTAGCACCACAGCCTAAGTGTTCTTACTCTGCAAGCTGCCTAACCTTCCTACTTGCTTTTCCAATACTTTGTGAACCTATGTCTCCTTAAGGATTGTGTGTCATACTGCGTTTTCCAAGATCACCATTTAGCCAACAGGTCAATACTAAGTAGATCATAAAAATAAACGTTCAGTCTAATGGAGTTGAATTCCCTTGATATGATCATGATTAAACAAACCAGATGCTTATCATTGAATGGTGGGGAAATGGAGTCTGGTGGCCTTTAAGTGAGCAATAGGGATGTGTTGGTAGGATAGGAGGTCCCTGGACTCCCTTAATGCACTACTAGTTTCTAGGGGTCCATTTGTAGGGTAGATGTAAGCTGGCCTGTGCATACTCTTACAGAAATGCTTACACATCTGTGACCAGAAGACAGCACCCATGCGCCCCTGAATCACGTAAACTGCCTGTAATCCAGAACCGTTGTAGACGGCATAAAGGTTTCAAATTTCTTAGAGCCTGTGAGAACTCTCCTGTTCACAGCAGGTGCCTGGGAACTGCGATTTCCCTCCTAACTGTTTTGAGAACTATAATCCAGTTATGTGTAACTTTGCCAGTGGAAGATTGGAAGCAGGCCCGTGGAATGTTCTTTCCTGCTGAGCCCAAGACCTTGATTGTGTATAAGTCATGTTCACCCCTAAACTGTATTGAATTCATTTCAGCGCTTGTTTGTGGTGAGCCACTGACCACAGAATCACTTGTGTGGCTCTGAGGAGGACCTCTTTTGCAGCTGAAATCCCTTATATCAGGTGCATAGTAGCAGTAGCAGCCACCACTCCTTCAAACACCCACCCAGGCCTCCTCTTCTTTTCCTTTTTCCTACTGTGTCAGTACTACTGTCCTTTTTTTTTATGTAATATTTATTTGACCATTTCTTGCCTGGAGTTCTCTTTTAATTAATTAACTGATTATTATTATTTTATTTATTTATTTATTTTGGTTTTTAGAGACAGGGTTTCTCTTTATATCTCTGGCTGTCCTGGACCCACTCTGTAGACCAGGCTGACCTTGAACTCACAGAGATCCGCCTGCCTCTGCCTCCCTGAGTGCTGGGATCAAAGGTGTGCGCCACCATGCCGGGCTTGATTAACTTCATTGTAATCATCCCGAGGATTAAACCTTGTGTGTGCTAGGCAAGTGCTCTATCACAGGCTAGATCCTCAGCATCTTTTTGCTTTGAGACAATGACTCAAGAAATTGCCCAGAATGACCTTGCACTTGACAGGATCCTCCTGTTTCATCCTGCTGAGTAGTCTCAAGATACAGGCCTGTTCCACTAGACATGGCCTCTCTTTTATTTCGTGTTCAAATTTGAACTTCCTAAGCTGACTTCAGTGCTTGGCCTTTCCTTTCCAATGTCTTCCCACTCCCCCACCCCCAGCCACTTCCTCCCTCCTCAGAGCCCCCTGTTTCTGCAGTGATGTGGATTTCCCAGCCTCCAACTCGGTCTTTGGAGAAATTTCCAGGTCAAATCCTGCAGGGTGGAATTAAGTCTGTCAGGGGGTTTACTCCTGTCCCTGTCCTGTCCCCAGTGATCCAAGCATCAAGCTGGGTTTGAGGGAAGTACCAAGATAGGTGAGCTCTTAGGATGGAATGAGAACCAGCAGGTAGTTGTCAGGGGAAGGTGAACTGGATAGAGTACTGCCTGTCAGGAGTGGGATGTTTCTGGATTTGCTACCCAGAGACACAGGAAGACCCACCTGCAGGGAACCTTACTAGTGAGGTGACCAGACCCCAGCTGGGAACAGAGCTAGCAGTTATGTTCCTGGGTATGTGGGGGGAGGAGTGTATATATGTGTTTGTGGGGGGGGTGTCCTCTTAAATATTGGTGTTTAACAGTGGCCATCTCTAGGTGGTAGACTTTGAGTAGGATTTGTTTTCTTGTCTGCTGTGGTTTTATGCATTGGTGCTGTTGAAACTGTGTGTGTGTTTTTGTTTGTTTGTTTGTTTTAGGGTTTTTTTGTTCTTCTTGTTGTTTTGTTTTGTTTTTACTGGAAGCCTAATTCATTTCTATAATAAGTGAGCAAGCTATTCTCAGCTGGGAGAAATTGAGTAAGATTATCTGTCTACCCTAAGTGAGGCTCTGCTGGGCAGTGGCTGGGGCTTTGATGAATACAATGCAGGCTTTGTTTCTGGGAGATTCTTAAACTCAAGAGGAAGACAGGGTAACAAAACAAGTATCCTCTGATCACAGATGAGAAAGCTGTCCCTACCCAGGGAGGTCATGGGTGAGCCACTTGGTGCCCTCGCTGTGAAAGAGAATGAGAGGGATGTTGGGCAAACTGAACAGCAGGTCCCGGTGAGGCTGAGGTGCAAGAGAAACCTCTAGAAGGCTGTCATTTCTCTCATCACTCCTCATGCCCTAGTGAACTCCTTGGGACATAAACCTGCTTGTGTCTCTGCTTTTCCCAAGCTCTCAAATTGGGCTCAGCCAGTCGAGCAGCTCTGACCAGTCCCATCTCTCCCTGCTTCAGGCCCTCCTCCCCTGGCCCTCTGGCCAGTTGCCCACTGGAGCCTTGGGCAGGAGGTCAGATTCCAGCTGTCCTGTGGGGAACAGTAACATCTTCCTTCTTCTCAATCTCCAGACATGTCTTTCCTCCAGGACCCAAGTTTCTTCACCATGAGTGTGTGGTCCATTGGTGCAGGGGCCCTGGGAGCCGCAGCTCTGGCACTGGTCCTGGCCAACACAGACATGTTTCTGTCCAAGCCTCAGAAAGCGGCACTGGAATATTTGGAAGACATAGACCTGAAAACACTGGAGAAAGGTAAGGAGTGACTCAGTACTTTTCCAGGGTGCTAAGATGCATGTTTAACTCCTTTGGTTTACATTCTAAAAATCATTCCTTTTTCTTGAAGCAGTATTGGGGGGGGGGATCTAATAACAATTTTAAAATTACCAATAGTTGTACCACCCTAACACAATCATTTTTATTTTGCTGTATTCCTTTCCGTGCTTACAAATAGTCACATAGATGTGATCTCTGTGTTAGTGGCTAATTTATCTTTTTCTTATCAAAGGCAGTTTCACTCTCTATTACTGTTGGCTTAAATGCAATGATAAATTGCTCCGTAATATTCAGTAATATTTTACCATCAATAAGCCAGCTATTCCAGAGAATATTCTAAGGAATTCCAAGGCTTTTGAGATTGTCAGAAGAATAAAATAAGTAGAATTGTCTGAGTGGAATGAGCTCAAGAAATACTACTTACCCCTGTTCTGTGTTCCTGCCTGGTACATGAACTGGTTCACAGTAAGGACTGCATGTTGTAAAGGGGGGATCTATGGAGCTGAGGATTCTTTTTGGTGAACCTGCCTGTGATGAAGCTGCACCAGGGGGCCAGATTTTAGGACACAGGAGCCTATGTACCCATCCTCAGGGGTCCACCTGGCATGCATGGCAGGAGCTGTGCCAGCTCCCCTACCAGGTCCATTTCACATCAGAGCCCAGGTTCAGTGGGGCTCAGTCATGTCCAGCTGAGGCAGAAATTTCTTGTTAAGCATTAGGGCTCACTGACTGGGTGGTCCTCTGGCTAGTACCCCCTAGAGAGAAGCCATCATCATATGTGCAGCAGGTGAGGAAGCTGGCCTAGGAAGGCAGGAGGGCCCAGGTTCATGGCAGGTCACCTTAGAAAAGTGGAGAGAGAGACCTGCGAAGCTTTGTTCTGCCCAGGTCTTACACATCTCATGTGACTGCAGCCTCCCCTCTTTTTTTTTTTTTTGTTCACCCTGTGTCCCACAAGTACATGGATTCCTCTGGGGAATACTGAAATTATTAAGGTTAATCTATAATGAGTCTGCACTAACTCTCCCAAGCATTTACTTGTTGGGTATCTTCCACCTTGTTCTGTTTATAAGTATTGCAGTTAACATGTTCAGGTTAATTTTTTTTTAATTTGAATATACTTTTAAGAGTATTTTTGGGAGGAGTGTCAAAATATTCAACTCAGTTTGGGCTCTACAGAATTATTACAGTATCCAATGCTGCTAGCCATAGGTAGAATTTCAATTTTGCTAGAAATTATTGCAATTTGGATGCTCGAGTTAAAAGTTTTGTGGGGAGGGACCTGGAGTATGGAGTAGTGTCCTTAAGTGTTCCTTGGGAAGATATGTCTTCCCTGTCTGTGCTTGTCTTCTCCCAGATGTGGGGTGCACATCCTGATCCACTCATAAGCTAGGTCCTGAACTGAGCTTGCATCAATGTAATTAAGAAGCATCCTAACAATTGGGGAAGGACTGGGCAAGCCTAGAAGAAGACAGTTACTCTATTTCTTCTCTCTCAGAACCAAGGACATTCAAAGCAAAAGAACTATGGGAAAAGAACGGGGCAGTGATTATGGCTGTGCGAAGGCCAGGCTGCTTCCTCTGTCGAGCGGTGAGTGCCTTTGAGGATCTGTTGGAAGGCAGGCATTCTGACAGTGGGGTCTGGAGTATTTCCTTCAGGACCAAGGGCTTATGTGTACTCTTGAGCCTTCTGTCATTTCTGGATACTTCTGCTATTTGCTTTATGCATTTGTTTGGACATTGGCTCTGATCCTGGTTCCCCCCCCATTTATTTTCTTTTACATTCATTTTACATTCCAATCTCCATCCCCTTCCCTCCTCTCCTCCCAGTCCCACCATCCCACCTTCCCCATATCCCCCTCACACACCCAGTGCCAACCCACTCTGGCACATCAAATTGCATCTGATCCTGTTTTTAACAACCCCATATATCCTGGTGGGGTTAGGGACACCTCTGACTTCTCTGTCCTTCAAGCGTTTTGTCCAGTAAGGTAGCAGCCATGCCCTGCACTCTCTTTCATTTAATCCAGGGCAGCAACAGAAGAGAGTTCTGAGATCCTGTGTTATCAACATAGATACACACTTGTTGAAATAAGGGTCTAGAGCGCTGAGGAAAGCTCACTGTCCCCTGTCAGCTGCTATCTGATGAAGCTGTAGCATGCAGGGACTTCCTCAAGGAGGCACTGTAGAACACTCTTGCCTGTGTGCCTCTCTCTCCTTGAAAGCCTCTGAAATCCATTTCTACTCTAGATCATGGCCTGCTCTTTCTCCCTTTTTTCCTCTCACTGAGTGAATTGCTGAGCAGGGTTTCAGTCATTAGTGTAGATGCATTTGGCCTGTAAGGTTGAGTGAAGTTGAGGCTTACTTACAGGGTAGTTCCAGGTTGGTAACTCAAATAAAAGCCATTCCAGTAATGGAGAACACATATCAGTGCAGGAGCTAAGATTAGTGAATCACAAAGTGGTAGTACAACAAGGAATTTCACAGTGGCCTGAGCCTGGCCCTGCCACTCTGTACATGAGTAAACAGAGAGCCAAGGTAGTTTAGTGGCCTGCCCAGGTGGTACAACAAGCCCCAAGTTCTGAGATAACTGTGGAGAAAAATGAGCTGGGGTTCTTTTGCCCTTGAAACCACTTGGCTTCCCAAGCAGAATCATTGGCCCTGTCAGCATTGTCACCCTCGTTTGTCTGGAAGCCTGGACCAACTCTGAGAAATTTCTTTCTGCTTGTATATGTGATAAAGAATTCACTGATATTGCTGAGTACATACACTTTGTAACACCTTGCCTGCAAGGCATCTTTCTTTTTTCTTCAACTTTTTAAGACAGGATCTCATGTAACTCAGACTGACCTCTCACTTGTTTTTTTTTTTTTATACTTTATTTTTTTTTCTTCAAGTTACATCTCAGTCACAAACCCCTCCCTATTCCCCCTTCCTATCCCGCACTTCCACCCTCTTCCCCCCAGTAGCTTCCCCTTTCAGTCCAACAGATGGTTCCTTCTCTTATAACAGTAAGTATTATACAAAACAATAGATATAAATATGCCACATTTATGAGAGTTAAATGGCCCAGTACACCTTAACAAAGTTAAAGTCACTTGTTATATATAGCCCTTGGTCTTCCCATCTCCACCTCCCGAGTGCTGGGATTACAGACATGCTCCACCGTGCCAAGTTTTCTGTGATGCTGGGGATTGAACCCAGGGCTTTGTGTGTGCTAGACAAGTACTCTACCAACTGAGCCACATCCCCAACCTGTCGAAGGCTTCTCAGGGTTCTCTTAGAAATTCAACCTGTTGTCACCATTCCCATTTTACAGAAGGAGACAGTGGTGTAGAGGTTGCCACAAAGCCAAATTGTATGTTTTTTGTATGTTCACTTTTTGCTGCTTAGCAAAATGACACAAATTTGGTGGCTTTAACAGCATTTACTTTACAGGTCTGGAGGTTGGAGTTCCCAGATGGAGGTTGCATTCCCCCTGGAAGCTGTAGTCTATTTCTTTGCCTTTTCCACCCTTCCAGAGCCCACCAATATTCTTTGCCTATGAGTTCTCCCTCTGTTTCTAAAGTCAGCAATAGCTGGTCAGGTCACATCACTGAATTTCTTCCTCTGTCTTCTACATTTAAGACCTCAATGATGGCATTGGACCTGCTCAGGTAACATAGGACCATCTTACTTTAAGGTCAGGTGATTGGCAAGCTAAGTTTCTTCTCAGTCTCATTTTCCCCTGGTCATGTGACAGGTCACAGTCATTCAGACTCGGTCATCTTTAGGGGTTCATTATTTTCTTTCACCCTGGAGGTGGAATATAAACTGGGGGCTTTTAATTCCAAATCTAATGTGCTTCCAAACACCAGCCGGGAAGCTGTTCTGACATGATCTGTGACACAGAGGAGGTCCCAGGAGTGACAGTTCTTGCTAACTGTAGCCTCTTCTCCTGTGTTCGGCTCTGTGCCCTGGTTCAGCATCTGTGGAAACTTACAGTGTCCAGAAATGTGGGTGGTTAGAAGTGTGAGTGACTCAGTAGATGAGTGGGCAGCCGTTATATGACTTTGTTCCTTTCATGGCTTTATATAGTGACATCCCCCGAGGAAAGAACCCAGAGAAGCAGTGAACCGCATCTCCAGCAGGTGGTCTTCAACCACATCAGACACTGTAGCCCCTCCCTTCTGCTCCAGTCAGAATTTGCTACTCAGCAGAGTCCTTGATAAATATGTTACAATCTATTTTGTTTTGTCCAGCCTTGTTTCATTTCTTCCCCTCTTTTTCCTTGTTATAGAAAATAATAGTTGCTATCATATCTCACTGTATTTGTATCAGAGATGGGCAAGGCTACATTTAAAAGAACTTCCTGATGATTATTTAATTACGGCCTCTAACGTGAAAAGGGAAGTGGTCCTTGAGGTTGAAGCTTTTCCATGATTTGTGCAGTATTGTTGATTCTTCCACCACATGGTCCACAAGGATCAAAGATGTCTGTTCCACTCAGTTCAGCCACGTCCTCCCATTGTCCATCTTTAGCTCTTTCTACCAAGTATTCAGTTTCTTCTGTATATCCAACCATACTCTAGACAGTAAGGTGTCTCTGAAACAAAAGACAGAGTTTCTAACAGTGAGACATACTTAGTATCCTAAGTGACAGTGCTCGGATGTGTCATGAAGACTTATAACAAAAAAAGCCGTAGGCAGAAGGCAGAGAACATGCTTAAGAAGTAGGACAGGTCTGGGGATCTTTCTAGAACAAGGATAGCTTTCCAGTAGGTTAGACTAGAGCTGGAAAGAGAAAGAAAGTTTTATCATGGATGGGGGTTAAAAGGGAGTTGCACAGAAGCCTGGAGGACACAGTCACATGGCCTACATGCCTGTATCTGATGGAATCTTGGGCTACTTTGGTCTAGTGCAGGAATGAGTTGGAAAGATGATGTAGTTGAAACATGTCCTGGCTGAGAAATGAAGGATGTGTTTGGGAGCAGCCACTGGTACAGAGGCTTCCTGGGCATACATCTCTTTCCCACTGTGAAAAGACAAAAAGCCTGGGTTGAGGAATCTACTTGAAACCCTATCCTGTGGCCGAGTATCTAACCTAGGACAGATGCAGGCTGGGCTATGCAGGCCTGGCTTGTTTCTGGTGTTTTGTCAGCTTTGTTCCTCTGCTCAATGTCAGCCATGCCTGGGCCATGGTTTGTGTTTGGATTGCAGAGCTCATGTCCCTGAACCTTCCTGTCTTCCACAGGAGGCAGCAGACCTGTCCTCCCTGAAGCCCAAGTTGGATGAGCTAGGTGTCCCTCTCTATGCTGTGGTGAAGGAACAGGTTAGGGAAGAAGTGAAGGACTTCCAGCCTTACTTCAAAGGGGAAATTTTCCTGGATGAAAAGGTGAGTGTGTTGTGGCTGGAGAGATGCCTCAGTGCTTTAAGAACTCTTAAACTCCTATTCTTCCAGAGGACCCACATTCCGTTTCCAGCCCCCCCTCCCCCTCCGGGCTGAATGCCTGAACTCGGCCTGTAACACCAGCTCCAGGGATCCAAAGTCTTCTGGCCTCTGAGTACTTCACTCATATGCACTAACTCACACAGAGATGCATATACCCACATAATTAAAATTAAAATACAAAAGAGTGTGTTATGGGCTCATGGACCATAGGCTGGTGGAAATAGTACTTAGCTGGGAGAGGTTACTGACCTAGGGTGGATCTGTCCTGGAGATGGAGGCAGGCCTCACCTTCAGTTTCCCTGAACTTGCCGGGTCCTCCAGCTCTCTGAGCACAGCACAGTCAGACCCTTGAAAGTTGTCCTCCATTATTACTAAGGCCTTTCTTGTTCATTGACCCAGGAGGGTGGGAAAGAACAGAAAACCCTTGCCCCTTAGCACAAACCCTTACCCCTTAATTTATGCAACTATTTCTTACTTCTTCCCTCCTCCTGCAGAATGTTGTAAGGACAGTGAGAAAGCATGGGGGTGGGAGGTGGAAGGCAGAGTCATTTCCTCAGATTGGGACTATCTTGAGGCCAGAAGTTGAGTGCTTGCCTGACTTGTTCACGGCCTTGGGTTCAATCCCTGAATCACAAAAAATAACATAAAATAGTACAATAGTTTCTTTCTTTCTTTTTTGTTTTGTTTGTTTGTTTGTAAAGAAGTCAGAGCTGGCATATTTCTATTTCCCTAGGCAATTGAGTATGATCCTGGGAGGAGTGGCATGTGTTTGACTACAGAAAAAAACATGAAATAGCAGACTCTTGGGTTTTTGGCTGTTGGTATTCTTCTTGGAGATGACAGACATGCAAACTGCTCATACAAAATCTTCCTTCTTCATAGAAAAAATTCTATGGTCCAGAGAGACGGAAGATGATGTTCATGGGCCTCTTCCGTTTGGGTGTGTGGTACAACTCCTTCCGGGCCTGGAATGGAGGCTTCTCTGGAAACTTAGAGGGTGAAGGCTTCATTCTTGGAGGAGTTTTTGTGATAGGATCTGGAAAAGAGGTAAGGTCTCAGTGTTTACTACAGACCTATGGGTATCTGAAATTGACGCCCCAGATAGGGGCTGGAGTAGAGAGCAGACATCTTCATGTTTAGAGTCTTCCATCCTTCCTCCCAGAAGTTGTCACTGATCACACATCTGCTGTATGTTTGCATCACATGCACACACTTTATAGTCAGGCCATGAGACAGTCATGCTGCCTAGACTACAGTTCGTGAACTAGAGACTGAGAGCAGGTGAGCACCTGTCGCAGTAAGTTTGGTCCAGTGTGGCACTGCAGAGAGACCTGGGCCTGACTTCTCATTTCAAGTTGTGTTTCTGTAATTAACCAGATATCTCACTTTTACTCTCCTTGTGAACATACTCAATTGGCATGTTCCCAAGCCATCAAGGATGGATGTGGAGAAAGGCAAAGAGGAGAAGGAATAAAAGCAGCCTGATAGGGGAAGGTAGCAAGAACGTATGAAAGTGACCGTGTTTTCCCTGTGGACATCTTGTTGTCGGGGCTATGCCTGGAAAGAAAACCATTTCTTCTGTGAACAGGGTATTAGGAGTCCTAACAGTGAGGACCAAGAATCAAACCCATACCTAAGGAAGGGTATAGGAAAGAGAGATAAGGTCCCAGTGGACCAGAAGACAGGTGGATACTCCACCTTGGGCCTTGGTGCTTCCAGTGGACATACAGCAGGCATGGATCACAGAAGGAGGACCTGGAGACAACCCTGCCTGGAAACCATAGATATAACCTGCACATGTGTAGGAAGTGGTTGAATTTGTGTCGTTTTGTTTCTGTAGAAAAATAAACTTAATCTGCATTGCTGGATCCCCAACATAAGAAATAAGAATGAGAATAGGAAGTTTTATTTCTAATCTTTTAAAAAAATCCATTGGTAATTGTTCTTACTTATTTGTATAAGAGTTTAGCATTAAATGGTGTCTAATTTGACATAATTCTGTTTGTTGATTTCTAGTAAATGTATCAAAATGTCTTAATGGTAATGGCTGCTAAGCACCTGCTTTGTTGTCACAGGTGCCCATATGTATGGTTTCATATCTTCCTTATGAATGACCAGTCTGGGATGTTAGTTTTCTCATTCCCATCTAAATGTTGTAAGGAAATGGGCTTAGAGATAGGAAGCGAGGGCTGGAGAGATGGCTCAGCCATTATCTCACAACCAAAAACATGAGATAGGAAAAGAGTCAGCCAGAGACATAGCTGGTAAACAGCAAGGAGAAATTAAACTCAGGAACCCAAAGTGGGAACACCTCACCACACCTACAGATTGTCCTCAGAAGTGGTTCCCAGTGACCTGGTCCAGATGACCCTAGAAGGTGGTCCTTCTCCTTCCCACTCTGGCCCTGTGGGATTTCATTGTCTTACTTCTGCCTCCTGTGGTGGCCTCTAAGGCAGGGTTTGGCACACCTGCCAGCCTTTTCTTGCCTGGTGATGACTCACTTGGTACTCATGGCTGGGCTAGCACATTCCTGGTGTTGTTAGGTGTGGTGTTTGTTGGTTCTCTTTGGAGCTTTTGGCAAGGAAGAGGGCAGACTGGCTTGGCTGGGCATCAGGACTCACTTGAGTTCCTCCTGGAGGGAGTTCCTGCAGTCCTGTTATGTCAGGTGCCTCTAGGTCTGAGTTTTTAAAAAATAATGATTTGTGAAGCCTGGTTACTTTAAAGAGATGCATATGCCATATTGACTCTAAGAACAGCAAACTAGTGAACAGTGGGTGAAGCCTTCACTGAAGGCAACCCACTGGAACAGAACTGGGTGGCAGTTGGCTTGGTTTCTCACACAACAGTGATCAGGACTGTTTCCTATGCCATTATATGTTCTTCCCCGAAATTACACCGGCTACATTTGACTTATTGGACAAGTAATTGCAATTTCCTCATTCACTTTCCCGTGGTCAGCACAGTGTGGTAGACTTTTAATTATTATTTGGTGTGTGTGTGTGTGTGTGTGTGTGTGTGTGTGTGTGTGTGCAGATATGTGCATATCACAATGTGAATGTGGAGGTCAAAGGACAGCTCTCAGGAAATTGGTTCTTCTCTTACCTCCTTGTGTGAGATCCAGGGATTGAACACAGGTCATTAGGCTTGGATACTACAAGTGCCTCTACAGGACAAGCCAACTTGCTGACCTGGCTTCTTCTTTTTCTTTTTTCTTATCTTTACAATGACAGGACACATTGCAAATTACTTAAAATTTTAAGGCAAGTGTCCAGACACAGTGAGTTGGAGAACTTTGAAGATTCCTGATGATCTCAAACATGTCATTTTACCATTTTACTGTTTCAGAGTGACTTTGGGATGTCCTGTGTCTTAGTGCATTTTCTTCACACTATTGGGAATCTGACCCCAATTTCTCAAGAGGTTGAAGGAATGAATGGGTCTGCCTTCTCAGATGGTCATTCAGCATCCATCAAGGTGGTGTCTGAGTTTTATGTCATAGGGTGTTGCTGTGCTTCCATTCTCTTCTCTCCGGATGGAATGTACTTTGATCTGCCTGTCGTCCAGCAGCCTTCCACATACCCTTGTCGTAATTAACCATGCCTAGATTCATATGTCCCAAGTACTGGGACATGGCTTTCTCCGTCCCCTTTCTCAAAGACTGGACTCCTCCAGGGTAGGTGCTGGGTTTGATTCAGATCTGGGCTCTCAGCTGCCCAACCACAGGGCCTGATGGACAGCTGGCACTCAGAGTCTGTTTCATGAGAGAACACCTCTGAGTGAAGACTGACATCCCTTCCTGTTTCCGCTTTAGGGCATTCTTCTTGAGCACCGAGAAAAAGAATTTGGAGACAGAGTGAACCCACTCTCTGTTCTGGAAGCTGTAAAGAAGATCAAGCCACAGACTGCAGCCTCAGGGAAAAGCTGATCATGTACAACTGCCGGCGGCGGGGAGAGCAGGGCCTGCATATGTGTTCACCGGATGAGCTGTACTTCCACTGTCGCCCAAGAGCTAGGAAGCCACTACACCATATTCACTAGGAATTGGTGATACATTTTAACATTGCCTTCTGTTTAGGCCCAGTAGGGCAAATAAGTCTCAGAAAAAAAACTGATTAAAATCTAGCAAACCAGTGAGGGTTATTTGAGGAAAATTCTAGAAAGTCCAAGGCTTAAAGTTTACTGATACACCTCCTTCCAAATGAATATGTCCTGAGTGCTGATATTTGAACTCAATTTTAGCTTCTTGTCTAATAAAGAATAATGTAACTCTGAGAAAAGTGGAGCTCAGAAATAGCTCAATGGTAGAGCATTTACCTAACATGCACAAGGCCCTAGATTGGGTACCCAGACAGACACACATACACACACACACACACACACACACACACACACACACACACACACACAC